>CM053580.1:204625424-204661944 GCA_028627135.1 Pseudochirops cupreus | reverse complement strand
AAAAAAAAAGGAAGAAAAATACTCCCAAAAGAAAACTCCTAGAAATATTATAACCAAATTCCAGAGTTTCCAGTTCAAGGAGAAAATATTACAAGCAGTCAGGAAGAAACAATTTGAGTATTGTGGAAACACAATCAGGATAACACAGGATCTAGCAGCTTCTACATTAAGGGATCAAAGGGCTTGGAATATGATATTCTGGAGGCCAAAGGAGCTAGGATTAAAACAAAGAATCACCCACCCAGGAAAACTGAGTATAATACTTCAGGGAAAAATATGTACATTCAACGAAATAGAGGATTTTCAAGCATTCTTGATGAAAAGACCAGAGCTGAATAGAAAATTTGACTTTCAAATACAAGAATCAAGAGAAGTATGAAAAGTTACACAGGGAAGAGAACTCATAAGGAACTTATTAAAGTTGAGCTATTTACATTCCTCCACGGAAAGACGATATTTGTAACTCATGAGACTTTTCTCAGTATTAGTATAGTTGACGGGAATATATATATATTTGTATGTATATATATAAAGGTAGGTGTATGTGTGTGTATGTGTATACATAGACAGAGGGCATAGGGTAAATTCAATATGAAGGAATGATATCATAAAAATAAAATCAAGAGTTGAGAGAGGAATATATTGGGAGAAGGAGAAAGTGACAGATACATTAGGATAAATTATCTCATATAAAAGAGGCAAGAGAAAATTGTTACAATGGAGGGGAAGAGCATGAAGGTGAAAAGGAATGGGACAACCTTATTCTCACTGGATTTGGCTTAAGGAGGGAATATCATCCATACTCAACTGGGTATCTTATCCTATAGGAAAGTAGGAAGGAAGGGGATAAGGGAGGATGGTAGAAGGGAGGGCAGATTGGGGAAGAGGGTAGTCAGAAGCAAACACTTTTGAAAAGGGACAGGATTGAAGGAGAAAATAGAATAAATGGGAGGCAGGATAGGATGGAGGGAAATATAGTTAGTCTTTCACAATATGACTACTATGAAAGTGTTTTCCATAACTATATATGTGTAACCTATATTGAATTGCTTATCTTCCCAATGGGGGTGGGTAAGGAGGGAAGAAGGGAGAGAATATGGAACTGAAAGTTTTAAAAACAAATGTTAAAAAAATTGTTTTTTACCTGTAACCAGGAAATAAGATATGGAGACAATGGGGTATAAAAATCCATCTCTCCCTACAAGGAAGTAATGGGGAAGGGGATTAGGATGGGCATGGGGGGGGGGGCGGAATATAAGAGAAGGCAGTAAGGGGAAAGGGATATTCAGTATGGTTGCCATCATGGGGTGGGGGGTAGGAGAGAGATGGGGACAAAATTTGTAACTCAAAATCTTGTGGAAATGAATGTTGAAAACTAAAAATTAATAAAATTTAAAAAAGAAAACTTTATTCAATTATGGAAATTGTGAGAAAACCTTATTGCATTGTTTGAACCTAGACTGGAATGACTGGGAAGCTGGACCCCTACTTGGTGTCAAGAGAACCTTAACTAAGGACTTAAGTTATGCTGACCAGAAATCTAGTCAGATCCAGAATGATGTAAAGAGTTTTCTTACAATTGTATATTTCAAGCAATTCATATATCTTATCTGAAAATGGGCCGAACTGATGAATCAGTTACTGTTTCCTTGGTTTTTCAAGGACACCTGGGGGGAGTGACACACCTTTTTCTGATTTCAGGGAATTGCACCTGTTCACGCTCACCCTCCTAACCTGGAAAGTCCCTAATCTAAGCCGAGGAAAGAACCTGGTCCCAATTTGTTAGGCAGTTGGCATACATTGCTCAATAAATTGATGTGCTCAAAAGATCAAACCTTTGTTTCCTCAGCCATTTCATCTTTCACAAGATATCTCTACCTTTCCCACTTGCTAAGTGGTCTGTGAGGTAATACCTTCATACTTACTGAAGTATAGAATATTGGAGATAGAAAAGCTGCAACTTGGAGGAAAAGTATATTAGGACAAGGTTTCTTAACCTTTTTTGTGTCATGGTCCCTTTTGGCAGTCTGGTGAAGCCTATGGACTCCTCAGAGTAATCTTTTTAAATGCGTAAAATAAGTGGTATTGCAAAGGAAACCAATTATACTGAAAATTATCAAAATAAGTTATTTAAAAATCGTGTTCATCCCTAGCTTAAGAATCCTTCCTCTAGGTAGTTTTTTTTCCAAGAGTAGGATTCCTGCCATGTAGTATCATCAATATGTGCCTTATATTTTTCTTGCAATTTCGTTGAAACACCGCCCCTGACCTATTTCTCTCTGCCCCTTACTGCCCTGTCCTGAACCATTCAGAATCCTATCCATCCTTTAAACTAGACCTCAAATCCTATATCCTTCAGTGATTTCCCTAACTCTATCCTACGCCATCCTTCCCTCTTTGAAGGTCAGTCCTATACTCCTTATTTAGACGATCCCTTTGCCATTTTTAATATAACGTTTTGTCTGTAAGGTAGTTTTATTTAGATACATATTGTTCACTCAACCAGATTATAAAATCATTGAAGGGAAAATCTAAGTTTTCAACTTCTTTGAAACTCCCTCCCTATCTAGCAAACAGAGCAGAAGCTCAATAAATGTCTTCGATTCATTTGTGCATCTATCCCCAGAGACTTTTTTCAATTCCACAGTATAGGAATGTCAAATGACATGCATTCAGGAACTGGCATTTATTTGTTCATGACTGTTCTTAATGAAAAGACTACTTCACACAGTGAGTACAGGGGAAGAGATCAGAGGTGTACCAACTTGTGTCAAAGAAACCTTTGACTCATCCAAAGAATGATCCTTGGAAACATTGAAATCTCTCACCACATTCTGTTTCCTTTGGTTGCACCATTAAAAAACAAAACAAAACTAATAAATATGTCTCTGTTTGGAAACTAGGTGTCTAAGGTCTAGGTGTGGATCTGACATCAAGATCTAGAGTCAAGAACTGGGGAACTTGTGGTCTTGAGACCACATGTGGCCTTCTAGGTTCTTGGGTGCAACCTTTTGACTGAGTCCTAGTTTTACAGAACAAATCCTTTCATTAAGGGGATTTATTTTGTGAAGTTTTGATTCAGTCAAAGGGCTTCACTTGAGGATCTAAAGGGCTGCATGTGGCCTTGAGGACTCAGGTTCTCCAACTCTGACTCTAGACTAAGCTCAAGACTCTTTAAATATTTCTTTATTTCTCATGTGACTATGAGACACACAAAATAAGCCAAATAAGTCATTAGTACCACCTACATACTGTGCTAAATGTAGAATGGTCAAATAAAAGTTATTCCTGTGTCATTTAGAGAAATATGGATTGAAATCTGAAATTTTAAAAAGATGGTTTTGAAAAAACCCTTTTTGAATTTGAGTAGTATGATATAATGAGAAAAGGATGGGATTCTAGTCCCAACTTTGCCACTAACTTGCTTTATGGTCTCCTTGTTCATAATCTCTTTGCACATCATTTTTCTCATTTCTAAGGATAGGATTTTGGAGGAGCTCTCCAAGTTCCCTCCTCACTCAATGGTCACATTCTATGGAATGTGTGGGCTCACTCTTCTAAGGATAGATCTGTGTTCATAGATGGCATGAAGGTTAGAGAGTGGAGCACCAAGCTCCTTCCAAAGGCTTTCTTTGTACAAGGCTCTGAACTTTCAGAACTTTCCAGTCAACCCTCCACTTTCCATCAGTAGCTATGTTTCGTTTGGACTCCACAGAACATCATGCCCATACTCAGTCCCAGAACAGTGTTGGATTCCATCTGCGTGTTATCTTCCCTCACTTAAATACAAATTCCTTGAGGGCAGGGAGTATCTTTCTTTTTCTTATTTGCATCCTCAGCATTCAGCACCATGCCTGGCATATGACAGGTGCTTAATCAATTTTAATTGAATTGAATTGTATTTTCTCAATATAGCCTAGCTTTTCCTTCAGGATCATTAAAAAAAATACAACTATAATAATTTGATAGAAAAACAACCTATTATATTAAATTTTCCCTTTTTCATGCTTATCTGGGTAGAAGCCAAATTTTTCTCCCCTGACTTCTTCATAAAACTATTGCATTATCCCCACCACTCACCCTACCCTGGACGAAGTATTTAGCTTTGTTCTTGTTTCCAAAGAGAAATATTTCAAAGTACTACATATTTTATCAGGTTTCCTTAGATAACCCCGCTTAACTGACGCTGGAGGAACAGAGACAATTAAATAATATTAAAAAATGAATCTAAAGGCCATTCATTGCCAGAGGCATCAGAAGAATTCACAACCCCAGAAGTGTATTCTCTCTAGGTCTGGCCATTAAAAACAAATCAGATGGAAAGACAGAAATATGAACTCTACTTAGATTAGTTCAAGGGCTATCGTTATTTTCCCCCCAAATCATTTATTAAGCACCTACCTTTGCCTAATTTGGTATTAAATGCTATGCAAAGGAGGCTGAGGTAGTTATTTCTCTCTTAGATTTTAGAAATCTGGTCAAAGAACAGTGAACAAACTCAGAGAGAAATGAGAGCCACTAAATCATACAGAAGGATCACTGCAGGTCACATTATTGACTTAGCTTGACAGTGTAATAGATTATTGTATTTTTCATTTAAAAATATCTATCTCCCAATTATGTTATAATTTGGTTTGGGCATACTTGGTAGTATTGTGGGCTGCATATGGCTTGTGGGCTGTGTATTTGACACCTCGGTTCTAGAACTAACTATTAAAGAGATAGTGAACATTTAGATGAGAAGGTGATCACAAAGAGCCAACATGGTCTTATCAAGAATAGTTCATGACAGATTAACTTCATATCCATTTGTGAAAGTTTTACTGTATGGTCATATCAAGGAAATTCTGTAGATATGTATTACCTACATTTTGAACAACAAAGCATTATTCTTGTGGATAAGATAGAGAGGGATGGGCTAGATGAAAATATGGCTACATGGAATCAGAAATGACTGAGCCGAAAGAAGACTTCAAGTTTCAGTGTCAATGTAAAAGTAAATCTTGGGAGGGGGGTTATTCAAGGGATCTCTTGTTGTGCCTCTTTTTTTTCTTTTCTTTTTTTTAACATTTTTATCATCAACTTGGATAAAAAACATAGATGGCTCACTAATTAAATTTGCAGATGACACAAAGCCAGGTAGAGTAGTTAATTAATTTTGTGACAATGTCAATATCCAAAAAGATCTTTTTAAGCCAGAATATTACATCATATTGAATAATTCAAAACTTAGCAGGGATGAATGTAAAGTTTTGAGAAGTAGCATGATCCAATGGATAGAGGACTACCCTTTGAGTAAAGAAAATGTGGATTTAAGTTTTGCCTCTAATACTGAGTACCTGAGTCATTATGGGTAAATTATATACCTCTTGGTTGTCCAACAACCCAAATTCTCTTTAGAATACATTTTTAGCCAAGATGGTGGAGTAAGGAAGGGACCCTCTGAAGCCCTCCCAAATCACCCTCCAAACAACTAGAAAACCATCTCAGAATTGATCTAGGTGATGATCAGAAGTAAAACTCTTGTGAGGAGGGAAAGGATTCAGAGTGAGAGAGAGGAAAATAAACAATTGGAAAATATCATGGAGGGAAGTACAGAGCTAGCTATCATAATTACAAATGTGAATGGGATGAACTCACTTATAAAACTGAATAGAATAGCAGAGTGGTTTAAAAACCAGAATCCTATAATATGTTAATTACAAAGACATGTTTGAAGCAGAGAGATACACACAGGGTAAAGGTAAGGGACTGGAGCAGAATCTATTATGCTTCAGCTGAAGCAAAGAAAAAAGGGGTAGCAATCATGATCTACAACAAAGTAAAAACAAAAATAGATATAATTAAAAGAGACAAAGAAGGAATCTATATCTTGCTCAAAGGTACCATAGACAATGAAGTCATATCAATAATAAACATATATGCACCAAATGGTATAGCATCTGAATTTCTGAAAGAGAAGTTGAATGAGTTACAGATGTAAATAAATAATAAAACCATACCAGTAGGGGACCTCACCTTTCAAGAAAGAAGTTAAGAAGATTAATAAAATTCTTGAAACGTTAGAAAGACAAAATATAGTACCCGTTTCTATTAAAAAAAAACCACTAGAGAGCAAAGGAATAAATGAAACTTATCTTAAAATGGTAAGTAATATTTATTTAAAACCATCAGCAAGCATTATCTGTAGTGGGGATAACCTAGAAGCCTTCCCAATACAATCAGGGGTGAAGCAAGGATGCCCATTACCACTTCTCTTATTTAATTGTACTAGAAATGTTAGTTATAGCAATAAGAAGAGAAAACAAAATTAAAGAGATTAGAAAAGGTAATAAGGAATAAAACTATCACTCTTTGCATATTATATGATGTTATACTTAGAAAATCCTAGAGAATCAACTAAAAAACTATGTGAAATTATTAAAAACTTTAACAAAGTTGCAAGATACAAAATAGGCGTGCAGAAATCATAAGCATTTCTATATATTACCAACAAAGTCCAACAGCAAGAGACAAAAAGAGAAATTTCACTTAAAATAACTGTAGAAAATATAAAATATTTGGGAGTCTACCTGCCAAGACAAACCCTGACATTATATGAACAAAACTATAAAATACTTTTCACACAAATAAAGTCAGAACTAAACAGTTAGAGAAATATTAATTGCTCATGGGTAGGCAAAGCCCATATAATAATAATGACAATTCTACTTAAATGAATCTATTTATTCAGTGCTAGACCATCCAAACTATCAAAAATTACTTTACAGAGTTAGAAAAATGATGACAAAATTCATCTGGAAGAAGAAAAGCTCAAGGATATCAATGGAATCAATGAAATAAATACAAAAGAAGGTGGTCTAGCCATACCAGATCTAAAACTATTATAAAATGGTAATCATTAAAACAATCTGGTACTGGCTAGGTAATAGAGTGGTGGATCAGTGGAATAGATTAGGTACAAAATACATTATAGTAAATAACCATATAAATCTAGTATATGATAAACCAAAGATGTAAGGTTCTGGAACAAAAACTCATTATTTGACAACAACTTTTGGGGAAACTGGAAAACAGTATGGCAGAAAGTAGATATAGACCAACATCTCACATTGCATACCAGGATAAGGTCAAAATGTATACATGATTTACACATAAAGAGTGATACCATAAGCAAATTAAGAGAGCACGGAATATTTTATCCATCAGATTTATGGATAAGGGAAGAAGTTATGACCAAAGAAAATCCAGACAGCATTATGAAATCCAAAACAGATAATTTTGATTGTATGAAATTAAAAAGCTTTTGCACAAACAAAACCAATGCAACCAAAATTATAAGGAAAGCAGAAAACTTGGGGAAAATTTTGCAACAAGTATCTCTGATAAAGGCCTAATTTATCAAACTTATAGAAAAATGAGTCAAATTTATCCATCCCCCAACTGATAAATGGTCAAAGGATATGAACAGGCTGTTTTTAGGAAAAGAAATCAAAGCTAGCTATAGTCATATGAAAAAAAAATGCTTTAAATCATAGTTGATCAGAAAAATGCAAATTAAAACAACTCTGAGGTATACCTTAGACCTATCAGAGTGGCTAATATGACCAAAGAGGAAAATGTTGGATATTAGAGGGGATGTGGGAAAACTGGGACATTAAGGCATTTTTGATGGAGTTGTGACCTGATCAGCCATTCTGGAGTCCACTTTGGAACTGTGCCTAAATGACTATAAATCTGTACATATTCTTTGATCCAGCAATACCACTGCTAGGTGTATATCCCGAAGACATAAAAAAAGAGAAAAGGAGTATTTGTACAAAATATTCATAGCAGCTATTTTTGTAGTAGCTAAGAATAAGAAATCAAAGAGATGCCCATTAATTGTGAAATGGCTAAACAAACTGTGGTATATGATTTTAATGAAATATTATTATGCTTTATGAAATGACAAGCAGGATGATTTCAGATAAACATGGAAAGACTTACATGGACTGATGTACAGCGAAGTGAAAAGAACCAGGAGAACATTTTGCCAAGTAACAGCAATCTTGTTGGACGAAGAACTATCAATAACTTAGCCATTTTCAACAATACAATGATTCAAGATAATTCCAAAGGACTAATGATGAAACATGCCTCTAGAACAGAGGTTCTCAACCTGTGGGTCGTGACCCCTTTGGGGGTTGAACGACCCTTTCACAGGGGTCACAGGGGTCACCTAAGATACCACTCATCTATTCGTCTTCAGGTGGGTCCACCCACATGCAGATATGCCCACATAAGAGTATTAAAGATTCATGGCATTAGGAAGGTTGAGAACCACTGCTCTAGAACTGATATTAATTGGATACAGACTGAAGCCTGCTATTTTTCACTTTCTTTCATTTTTAATTTTACAAATAAATAGTTGTACAAAATATCTAATATGAAATATTTTACATAATTGTGCATGTATAATGTATATCTGATTGCCTTCTGTCTCAGGGAGGAGTTAGAAAAGGGAGGGGGGAAAGGATAGAATTTGGAACTCAAAAATTTAAATAAAAATGTTACAAATTGAAAAAGAAATATGAAGTAGTATAAGGAAAAAACTGCATTCTTGTTGAAGATTCTACACTAGAAGTTCCCAATACTAATTCTCTGTTCCCCAATTGCTATGCCAACAGAATCAGCTCTCTGGCACAGCAGCTGCTAGAGCTATGGGCCTGGAATCAGAATGACCCGAGTTTGAATCTAACCTCAGACACTTTGTAGATTTGTGATCCTAAGCAAGTCATTTAATCTCTGTTTGCCCTAGTTTCAACTGTAAAATGAGGATAACAATCACATCTCCTTTCCAGGTTTGTTGTGAGGATCAAATAAAATATTTGTAAAAGTGTTTAGCACAGTGCCTGGCACATAGTAGGTGTCTTACGAATTCTTATTTCCTCCCTTTTTCTCTACTAATTAAATCTCAAGTCTGTACCATCATGTAAAGTCTTATATAGGGGTTAAAAACATCATTTTCCCAAGCGCAAAATAGGCAAATAAGGGATAGATGGCAGGCCATCTGAAACAGTCTGGAGTGTTTTAATGGATTGTGAACTCAGTGGGAGTCAACAGTGTGATATGGCAGTCAATAAATCCTTACAACTTTAGGTTGAATTAAAAGAGCCGTAGCATTCCCAACTGTGGACATGAGAATTTCCCTGTGTTCTGTCCCAGTTATTTTACTTCTGGTGTCATGGATGCAATTCTGAAAACCACATCTTAGAAAGACATAGATGATCTAGAGAGCATTTGGAAGAAGGCAATCAAAATGGTGGAGGACCATAAGATCATTTTCTTGACAATACTTCTTTTTCTCTTGATTTTAAAGTTTGCAAAATAGCTTCTATGTATTACTTCATACATATATTATCTAGCTTGAACCTCATAAGAAGCTTGTGATATGGGTACTACAGCTATTATTTTCATCTCTATTTTATAAGTGTACAAAATAAAGATCCAAGAAGTTAAAAGAATTATTCATGCTCTTTTTTGATTGGTTGCAGGAAATGAGGGAGTTTAACCTGGAGAAGATGAAAACTTAACAGGGACAAATGGTTTTATTCAAGTATTTGAAGGGCTTCTATGTATTAAAAGAATAAGGCTTATTATGCTTGATCCTAGAGGACAGAGCTAGAAGCAATGGGTAGAAATCACAGAAAGTCAAATTTAGTCTTAGTCTGTCTGTAACAATTAAAGCTACTCCAAAATGGAATGAACTGCCTGAGGAAGAAGTGAATGCTCTCTCAATCAAGGTCTTCTAGAAAGGACTGGATGGCCACTTATGTGTGCTGTAAAGGAGATATTTGCATGGATATAGGCTGGATTAGCAGTTTTCTAGGGTCCCTTATGACTCTGAGATTGTATAATTAAGTGATTCCTCAATCCCTTCAACATGACAGCTTTGATAGTTGGAATAATTGGAAACCACTCATTTGCCAAGTTCATACAGTACTTCATGTAGACATTCACAGCCTTAGGTTAATATGAATGGCAATGTGTGAATGGTGCAAATTATGGGTCTCTTGTTCTTGCTTTATATTAAAGAAAAAAAGATGGACTTTAAGAGTATTTTCAAACCATGCAAATACATGTGGCTTCTCACAAACACCAAATATCATACTTAAGTGTTAAGATGGAAGCATGTAAGCTCCATAGTAATGCTCAATACAGTGTCACCACGCTCTCAAGAATTGTAGTCTGCTTCAATATCATACAAAATTAAGTGATAATGGCTCAGACTCGTTTGGTGTCACTATACTCATGCAGAATCAATGAATAAGTGTAATAAGATACAACATTTGTAAGCTCATATTCCTATTTATGTGACTTGATTAGAGGTAATCATTTTGCACGTATGTGATGTTTTAGGGACAACAAAATTTTTCATACCACAACTCAATGAAAAAAAAAAAGTAGTTTGCCTGTTATGAGATCCATTTGTCAGAGGAGGAAACTGAAGTTCAGGGAAAAGATTTGGACTCCTCCCTCAAACTGCCTTGCATTTAACTACTTTATATTTATGTTACATATATACATACACATATACGTGTATATACACATACGTGTGTCCAAGTATATGCACACAACAGACACACATTGTATTTATAGATACTTATGTCCCTCTTTAGAACTTAATCTCATTTTAAGTAGGGATTTTTTTCCCTTTGTATTTATATGTCCAAAGTCTAGCACAGTGCCTCATACATACCACCTAATTCATAAATGTTTGTTTATTAAATGATTTCCCAAGGTGACAATTCTGGGAAGTGCTAAAGATTTAAACTCAATCTTTTGACTTCTGATCCAACTTTCTTTCCACCTACCAATCAATGGAACATAGTGAAAAAATAGCCTTAATTTTTATTTCTCACTGATTGGTATACTGCTGTGGTTACTATATACTTTTAAAAAAAAATCTTTATCTTAGAATCTTTAGAGCCTTTCAAAGCTTATCTTGTGAGTGACTTCCTGTGGGACTCAAGGTCTTTCCTTATCCTCCAAGGAAGGCAAGTGCCTTCCACCCTTTCATTCACCCCACTCCTCCACTTATTTCCTATTTACTCGGCATGTGTTTTGTATTTATTCATCTGTGTATGCACTATTTCCCCCCAGTAGAATGTAAGAACCTTAATGGCAGCCACTGTTTTGTCTTTGCCTTTGTATCCCCAGCATCTAACCTAGTGCCTGGCATGTACTAACAGCCACTTAGTAAATGCTTATCAAATTGAATTGAATTATGCACTACATAAGAGAGCATAAATCAATTCATGCTAAAGTATATGTACAACATGTATGTTTATATAATACATATGTACACTGAATAACAAAAAATCCTATATTCCATTTTTTTTACAATAATCACTTCTGAAATTCCTCCTCATCATAGCCTTAATTATTTCAAAACAAAAAAAAAAGTTAAGCAAAACTGCCCAAGAAAACGACAAAGAGTGATGGAGAATGTAATATACTACCTCCTTAGTTCACCACTTCTCTCTTGAGAAGTATGTTCTAGTGGAGCAAAAGTGGCAGAAGAAGAGAAGCACCAAATTGAGCTCTCCCAACATTCCCCTCCAAACAACTTTAAAACAATGCTTCAAATAGAATTCAGGAATGGCAGAGCCAACAAGAGGTCAGAGTGAGACATTCTTCTAATCCAAGACAACATAGGAGGTTGGAAAGAGAGATCTGTGACAAGGGGCAGGAGGCTGACCCTGAGTCCACATGGATGAAATGCTAGTGTTGGGACTAGGTGATGGAGACAGAAGCAGCAGCAGCTGCTTCAGGAAAGCACAAGCCAGAGATGGTAAGGGGATATGGCTACTGCTCAGAAAGAGAAGAATAGGTGCTACTGTTCTAGCACTGGACATAGGACTAGATGCTATTTGGCAACTCTATTGCTTATAGTCACTTCTGGATAATAGTTCAAGGGCAGAGGGCAACACTTTTGGTCAAGAGGGAGTTGAACCCCGCAACAGTTTGGCAGCTGCAATGCCTTTACCCACTCCTGGGTCACATTTCAAGGGCAGAGAGGAATATTTTTGGTTGAGAGGGAGTAGAAGAGATTAATATCATTTCTGGTCTCAAGGGAGGAGGGGCCCTGCACAGCAGCATTGATTGCAGTTCCAAGAGGTCAGGGGCACTTCTTGGGTAAGGACCAGTATGCAGACAAAGAGAATAAGGAGCACACCTCCCCTCTTCCCCCCCCAACCTGATCATGTCACCTTGGAGGCACAAAGAATTTCCAAACCTCCAGAACTAACTCTGAAAACAGCAGTGCAACAAGCCCTAAAGCTTGAGACCCAGGCCCTCACTTGCCTCCAAGCCAGGAATAGAACCCAATATTAACATAAAGTTCCAAATCAA
Organism: Pseudochirops cupreus; assembly: GCA_028627135.1. NCBI lineage: Eukaryota > Metazoa > Chordata > Mammalia > Diprotodontia > Pseudocheiridae > Pseudochirops > Pseudochirops cupreus. The sequence goes on along the minus strand of CM053580.1, from coordinate 204,649,548 downwards.
GAAGTGGGCTAGAAAAATGAACAAACAAAACCACAAAAAGTACCTGATCATCAAAAGCTACTATGGTGGCAGAGAAAATCAAGATACAAACTCAAAAGTAGACAATCAAGTCAAAATAACTACAAGAAACACCACAAAGAAAAAGTGTGAATTGGAAAGCAAGTCCAATGAGAATTCCTGGAAAAGCCACAACATTATTTTCTAAATCAAATAAGAGTGGTAGATGAAAAGTAGGCAAAGACAATGAAGGAGGAAAATTATGAAAAAAACAAGTAACAGCTTGAAAAAAGAGGCACAAAAATGCTGGAAAAAAATCTTAAAAGACAAATTTGGCCAAGTAGACATGTAAACAATTTTGCTAAAGAGAATTTCTTATAAATTAGAATTGTCTTAGTGGACAAGATGTACATAAGCTCACCAAAGAAAATTATTCCTTAAAAATTGGAATTGGGCAAGTGGAAAACGATGACTTCATGAGACCTCAAGAAGCAATAAAACAAAGTCAAAGGACTAGAAAAAAAAAGAAAAGAAAAGGTAAAAAAATCTCATTAAAAAGTGACTTAAAAATAGATTGAGGAGAGTTAATTTAAGAATTATTAGATTACCTGAAATCCATGATCAAAGAAAGAACTTAGACATTGTATATCAAGAAATAATCGAGGAAAGTTGTTCTGATATTCTAGAATAAGAGGTAAAATAGAAATAGAAATTAATTGATAGCCACCTGCAAGCTATTCCAAAATGCAAACTCCCAGGAATATTCTAGTCAAATTCCAGAGATCCCAGGTTAAAGAGAAAATACTTCAAACAGACAGGAAGCAATTATTTAAATACTATGGAGCCACAGTTAGGATCACATAAGATTTAGCAACTGCCCCCTTAAGGGAGGAGAGGGTTTAGTATATGATAATCCAGAAGGCAAAAGAACTGGGATAACAATTCATAATCACCTATGCAGAAAAACTGAGTATAGTTCTTCAAGGGAAAAAATAGATATTTAATTAAATGGAGAGCCTTTGAGAATTCCTGACAAAAAGATCATATCTAAATAGAAAACTGGAGTTTCATATGCAAGACTCAAGGGAAGCATGAAAAGGTAAACATGAAAGAGAAATCATAAGACACTCAATAAGGTTAAACACTATTCAGGGATGGCTAGGTGACCCAGTGAATAAGAGCACCAGTCCTGGAGTCAGGAGGACCTGAGTTCAAATCTGGCCTCAAACACTTAACACAAAAAATAGCCATGTGACCTTGGGCAAGTAATTTAACCCCAATTGCCCTCCCTCCAAAAAGGAAAAAAACCCCAAACAAAATAAAACATTATGCCTTTCCATGTAGGAATATTTTATATATACATATGTATACACACACATATTTCTGTAATTACTATGTCAGTTAGAAGTATTCTATATAGAAAGAGAGTACAGGAGTGAGAGTCAACTATTTTGGGATGATGCAAACAAAAGATAGGTGAGAAAGAGGGATGCCCTGGGAGACTGGGGAAGGGAGAGGCGGAGTGGGAAAATTTTCTCACATAAAAGGGACATGCAAGGATGAGCTTTTACAGTAGAGGGGAGAATGGGGGGGGGGGCAGGTAGCACTTGAACCTCTTTCACATCTGAGTTTTTTCAAAAAGGGAAAATATATCTACATACTCAATTGGCAATAAAAATCTGTCATATCCAGCAAAAGTCAGATGGGAAAGAGATAACAGAAAGTGGTGATAAATGGAGGGCAAATAAAAGCAGTGATCAGAAGCACAACAGAGGAGAGACAGGATAAAAAAAGGGAAAGAATAAAGAAGAAAATAGGATGGAGGAAAATTGCAGTCACAACTGTGAGTGTGAATGACATGAATTCACTCATAAAACAGATAACAGAATTGATTAGAAACCAGAATCCAAAAATATGTTGTTGACAAGAAATACACTTGAAACAGAGAGACAAAAACAGTTAAAATAATGAGCTGGAGCAGAATCTATTATGCTTCAGCCGAAGTAAAAAAAGGCAGGGGCAACAATCATGATCTCAGTCAAGGCAAAAGCAAAAATAGTCTTAATTAAAAGGATAAGCTGAAAAAGTACATCTTGCTAAAAGGCAACATAGACAATGAAATAATGTTAATAATAAATACATGTGCATAGAGGATAAACTTGATCAGGAGTGAAGCAAGGATGTCCATTATCACCAATATTATTCAATAATTTACTAGACATGCTAGCTATAGCAATAAGATAAAAAGAAATTGAAAGAATAAAAATAGGCAATGAGGAAACAAAACCATCAATCTTTGCAGATAATATGCAGATATACTTAGAGAACCCTAGAGAATCAACTAAAAACCTAATTGAAACATTAAACAACTTCAGCAAAGTTGCAGGATATAAAATAAGCCCACAACTAAGGGCTAAGTACTTCTATGAAAGAAACAGAAGATATGAACTCTGTCTCCTGTTGCTGACTTAACAGGAAGGGGTTGGCTGAGACAGGAAGCCAGTGTGTGTGTGTGTGTGTGTGTGTGTGTGTGTGTGTGTGTGTGTATTTAAGAAGAGCTCCAGAGGAGAGACAGATAGAATCAAGAATTTTTACTTCTGGTGGAGGCAGCAGAATTGTTCCAGCATTTAGGAGCTGGGCTGCTACTGGACTGAGAACTGAGTCGGAGTTTTCTATGAGACCAGAATCTGGTAAAGGCTGAAGTTGCTGCCAAGGAGGCCTCCTGGAAAGCTGAGATTTCTTCTGGATCCTAGGGCCAGCTGAATTGCTGGAGGACTGAAGAAGCATGACAGGGATAAGATTTTGTTTGTTTGTGGTTTGGTTGATCCTTGGGTTCCCAGCAACAGAAGCGGTAAAGGTTTTGAGATGTGCTGGACCCTGTGAACTTCAGTGTGTATCAAGAACTGCCTGAAGGACTGGATGAGAACCTGGGAGCTGTCTGCCTCTGAATCCAGATGACTGGTGGATTCAGGTAGGAGCTGGGACCATGGAAGGGCATCCAGGGAATCTGAGAGACCACCCAGAGTCAAGGTAAAGAAAAGGCCTCTCCTTGCATACTGAACGTGTGATGAAATTGAAGTTTACTAGACACTGAGAGGTGGAGGGTTTGTGTTTTCTAATGATTGTATTTAGTGATTAATGATACTTAGTAACTGTGAATCTAGATAAGTGACTGAATAAGTTAACTTATGATTGCCCCATGAGTGGAAGACTGACTCGTATTGTGAAATGATTGAATGATTAAGTGAGGAGGGTTTCCCCCTTAGGGAAACGAGATGATTATTCTTTTCTTTTTTGTTCCAAATACGGTGGCCACTTTGGTGAAATCTATGTGGCCATTCTAATGTTAAGTTGTTGTGAACACTATATTGTGATTTTCTGTGATAAGATGTAATGTTGTGAATATTATACTGTACCTTGATTTTCTGAGAAAGTTTGCCTTGATTTGTTATGGAATAAATGGAGTGTTCACTCTATTGTGTAATCAGAACCTTAAAAGCTGTTAACAGTAGCATTCTTTCAGGAAGCTGCTCCTGCATGGCATCACAGGTATACATTCATCACACTCATCAGTTTGTCTATGTTGACAGAAAAAGAAAATGACAAATATTAAAGGAGATGTGGGAAAATTGAAACATCAATGCTCTGTTGGTGGAGTTGTGATAGTTTATCCCAACCATTTGGGAGAACAATTTGGAGCTATGCCCAATGCGCTATAAAACTGTACATACTCTTTGAGCCAGCGATATCACCTCTAGATTTGTATCCCAAAGATAAAAACAAGGAAAAGGACCTATTTGTGCAAAATTATTTATTGTAGGTTTTTTTTGTGGTGGAAATTGAGAGGATGCCCATCACTTGGTGAATAGATGAACAAGTTGTTATATATGATTGTAATGGAATATGATTGGGCTATAAGAAATTATGAGCAGGATGATTTCAGAAAAATCTGGGAAAACATATATGAATTCATGCAAACTTAGGAGGACAGAACTAAGAGAACATTGTACACAAAAATAGCAATGATTTAAAGATGATCAGTTGTTAAAGACTTATCTACACTGCTCAATTATCCTGTAAATTCCAAAGGACTCATGATGAAAAATGTTATCTACCTTCAGAGAGAGAACTATTGAACCCTGAATGAAGGTTGAAGCCTACTTTTTTAAACTCTAGTTTTATTATTTTATTTTGTGGGTGTTGCTTTTTGCAACATGGCTATTATGGAAATATATTTTGCATGACCTCACATCTATAATTGAAATCAAAATGCTTGCCTTCACAAGTAGGGGGGGAGGGCGTAAAGGGAGGGAAGAAATTTAGAACTCAGAAATTTTTAAAAAATGTTTAAAAGTTTTATATGTTATGGGGAAATATTTGATGAAATAAAAAAAAATTTCAAAACGAACAACCAAGGAGAAGTGTGTTCCAGTATCTGTAACCATAACTGAGCATTGCATTTCATCTTAATTCTGTTGCCTTTTAATCTCACTCTTTCTTTAGACTTACACTAATTCATATTTTTCAAAACCCTCATGCCCAGTACACATCCAAAATGCTATATCTAAAGCTTTTCACCCTAGGAAAATTTTTTTTCCAGTAATATCAAGGAGTTATTTGGCCACGTGTCTCTTATTAACATTAATGGCAAGCCTGAAGATTAATCCCTTGTAGCCTTCTGCAAATCTCTTTTAGTATGTGTGTCATGAGGGTTAACCAAGTGCCTCCTAGTTTATGAGAGAAAATGCTCTCAAAAGATTATTTCCATAAATCTCTCCTTTCTCCAAATCCAAAAGTAGGTTGTATGTAGCGGAACAAATGGGGTTGCACCCTCTGACATTTCCAAATATTGTCATCTACTATCCAAATTTAGAAACAAACCCCATACCTTTGTGACTATTATTGGAGAGACAGTGTTTTGTTTAAACAGATTGTTTTCTATTATGTTTCATTTTTTTAAACCCCTTTGAACAAATCTGGACAAGACATATGGAGATATGTAGCCTAAGTTGGTAAAACACAATAAAACTGACCACCATTTATCTGTGCAAAGGGTTTTATAACCATAAAGTTCTGTGCAAATGTAAACTGTTAGCATTACCAAGGTTGGTAAAGGCTTAGAGAGACAGCAAAAACAGATCTATACACAAAGTGATGTAGGGAAAGGGAGAGTGAGAGAAAACAAAAAGCAGAAACCTAGAGAAAGAAACAAATAGACTGAAGCAGAGGAAGACAGAAAACAAACACGAGGACATCTAAACACACAGAAAGATAACAAAAAATATTGACACACATACACCTCCGTGGACTTGAAAATCTCCATTTTGTGACTAATTTCCAATGATACTGGAAATATCTTTCATTTTCACAGCGATAATAAGCACAATTTGAATCACTTTATGCTACATGCTCTTCTAGCCTCACCAGTGTACCAAGCATTGTAATGTTAAGGGACTTTAAAGATCTTTATTGCCCCTTAATTGGCCCATGTGACCTGCTTTGAGCTGTGGCCCAGCCCACAGCTAAGTCACTTGGAGCTCAGTGTAGGAGGAGTTTATCCAACAAAGCATGAGCAGAGAACAGGAGGAGAGAGAGAGAGGCACAGCTGGGAGAGAGAGATAAGGAATAGTACATAGTGGGAGTGAGAGAGGGAGGAATTTTGCCTAGGGTATCTCCTTTGGTAATGTGTACGGACTTTGTCTTAAAAAGAAGGCTTGGGATGGCAGTGTTTCCTGCACTGGTGATGTGTAGCAACTTCTTTATTTCCATGGTGGATTTGGCTTTCTGGTCTATGAATAAATATCTTGGTTTTGTCTTCAAAGAAAAGAATCTGTTATATCTCATAATTCAAACCTCAAAGTAAGCCTGCATATTTGTAGCAGCCGCTGTGTGTATCACATTGGTAATATAAGCTTGTATGAAACTAAGCAGGCAGCTAGGTGGTATAGTGGATACTATGTTGAACTTTGAGTCAGAAAGCTTTGAATATAAATTCTGATTCAGACCTCTAATAATGAGGTGACCCTTATAACACAAGTAAATAAATATTCTCAGCCTCAGTTTCCTCATATTTAAAATGAGGGGATGGAGTTTGATGAATTGCAAGGACACTTACAGTGCTAAATATTTTATGATTCAAGTGCTAGATCTGTTCCATAGGGTAGAAAGAGTGTGTGTGTGTGTGTGTGTGTGTGTGTGTGTGTGTGTGTGTGTATGTGTAGGGGGACATGGGGGTGGAGTTACTACTTATTTTTATTACTAATTTGCCCCCAGTGCAAATTCAAATAGAAGACTTCTGTGAATACCCAAAAGTCTCCCCAAAACCACAACCTTTGGACTGAAGCCTTTCTTTTCTCTTTATTCATTCTTGGAATACCTGCTCCAGTCCATGGGCATGATCAGCACAATGAGCGATAAACCAGCTACAACAAAATTTTTTGGCCAGCATTTATTGGCACCAATTATATAGGAAGGTAGAAAGGGAGGGAGGAAATGAGCATTTATACAATACTTACTGTAGGGGTGGAGAACTCGCAGCCTCCAGGCCACATGTGACCTTCTAGATCCTTAAGTACAGCCTTTTGACTGAGTCCAAGTTTTACAGAACAAATTCTTTTATTAAGAGAATTTGTCCTGTGAAGTTTGGATTTAGTCAAAGGGCCACATTTGAGGACCCAGAGGGACACGTGTGGCCTCAAGACTGCAGCTTTCCAACCCTTACCTGCTACATCTTCAGTACTATATTAAGTATTTTACAAATACTATCTCATTTGATTCTCATAACTCTGGGAGGTGGACTCTGTTATCTCCACTTTACAAATGAGGAAACTGAGGCCCATGGAAGTTAAGTGGTTTACCAAGGATCACACAGTAAGTAAGCATCTTGAGGTCAGTTTGTGTTCAGGTCTTCCTGACTCCAGTCCCAGAGCTCTCTCCACGGTGCTATTTAGTGGGTATTACAATGGGAAGAATGCTGACTTCAGATTGTGAGTGGAAGGGCCATCTGAGAGGCCATCCAGTTCAACCTTCCTCATTTTACAGATGAGGAAACTGAGGTACAGAGATCTTGCATGACTTGCCCAGGGTCACATGGCTAATAAATGTCAGAAACAAGATTTGAATGTAGAGCTTCCTGACTCCAGATCGATGACTTACCACTAGGCCACTAGTAGATTCTCATAGACTTTCAAATGACTTGGGTTTAAATCATGACTCCATCTGTATAACTGGGTAAATCATTTCAACTTTTTTGCCTCAGTTTCCTTATCTGTAAAATGAAGTGATTCTAGGTGATCTCTAAGATGCCATCCAGCTCTAAATCCTCAATGTAGCCAGTATTTCTTAGTTGACCTTGGCAATATATCACATAGTTCAATATTTTAAGGTGAACTCCCTGTTCAGCTTCCTAATTCTACCCTTGTTTCTGTTCTGTTTTAGTCCAGATAGAACTTTCTTTCTTAGAGTTTACTGAAGCAGCAAGGTCTTATATCTCCTTATTTCTGGTCCAGCTGTAACTCAGGTAGTCCCTGACATCCTGAGTGGTGACATTCTACTGGTCTGCCACTCAGAAATTTTCCTGTAACTAGTATCTCCATTTCCTGGGCACATAGGCCCCAGGCAGTCATCCTAAGACGCCCTTTGCTCTCAAGCTATTATTCAACTAGATGTGCCCTGTTGCCTTCCAACAAGAATCAAATTATTTTGCTTTCTCATTCCAAGTTTCTCAAATAGCTTCTTTTTTCTTTCATTTCTTCCATGCCACTCATTCAAATCACACAGCCCAAGATTTATTGCATAGTTGGCCTGTCTATCTATCTTCACTTAGTACAAATACCAGCACATCTCAAGCCTACCTTTATATTAAAATTGCTTCTCCCCTTGACAGACAGGCATCTAACTTGATACATATGTAATGGATGGATATTTTTCTTTCTCCTGATGTTATCCTGCTATGCTTAGGCTCTATGTGGGAAAAGGGAAAGAAATTTGGCTGTAGTTCCTATCAAGTGTATGTCAGACCTACAAACAAGACTTTGAATAATAAGGCATTTAGTTAAATAATACTGATAAAACAAAACTGATAGGAAAACTTAGGTCACTAATTAACCTGTCTTCCCTTCCTTCCTTCCTTCCTTCCTTCCTTCCTTCTTTTTTCCCTTCCTTCTTTCTTTCTTCCCTCCCTTCCTCCCTTCCTTCCTCCCTCCTTCCTTCCTCCCTTCCTCCCTTCTTTTCTCCCTTCCTTCCTTCCTTCCTCCCTTCCTTCTTTTCTCCCTTCCTTCCTTCTTTCCTCCCTCCCTCCCTTCCTCCTTCCTTCCTCCCTTCCTTCCTTCCTTCCTTCCTTCCTTCCTTTTTTCCTTCCTCCCTCCCTCCCTCCCTCTCTCTCTCTTTCTTTTTTTCCTGTCACTTTTCTAGGTCTTAAAAATCTTTCTTAACTCCTGAGAAACCAATGCAAATGAATTCCATCTTGTGGACTACTGTGATAGTTAAGAAAAAAGAGCAAATGCCCAGGACAGAACTGGATGCTCCCAAGGTACTGGAGGGAGTATTGCTTTGGGGAGGCTGCTAGAATACTTTTCTGGGCAGCTCCTTGCCTCCTGACCTAATACCTCTAGGGAGATAAGGAAAAGGGGAGGAACTGTTTTGGGTTGCTGCTGGAACAGCTCTGTAAGCTGCTCCTTGTCTTTTCAGATGTCATTTGACAAGGTGACATATTCATTGTTGCCAATTCCAGAAAGCTCCTCTGCATCATGGCCTTCATTCCCTTCCAGAGCCATCTCATTAAAACTCTGACTCTTGGACCCAAGAGCTCTGTCTAGAAGTTGCTACTACCCCAGATTTCTTCACAGCTGAAAGTGGAGGCTCTGCTGCTCTTTGCTCTTTTTCCTGGATCCTTTTAATATTCTTGCCTCCCCTCTGTGGTCATCTATAATTTATCCTGTACACATCTTGTTTCTACATGCTCGTTTGCATGTTGTCTCCTCTATTAAGTTCCTGAACTCTTTAGGGACAGGCACTGGCTTTTGATCTTTGTTTCCTCTGCAGTGTTCCTGACACATAATTAAATAACTAAAAAATGCTTGTTGACTTGACTTCTGTGTTAGGTAAGTCCTCTTTTTACTTTAAGCCTTTCAGGCTTTGTGCTTGGGGAAAGGAGAGACTATTATTGGAGTTCTTTCAGAATCTAGGTGATCTCTAACTACTTTGTTGGTGGGAGAATTTATCTCACACACCATCAAAAGGGTGGTCGCATCTGCTCTTTTGCATGCTTCATTTCTTCACTTAGGTGGTACCAGAAAGATCTGCTCAGGCATCAGCAGGGCATATTTTTGTCAATCAACCAAGAAACATTTACTGTATGTAGTACCAGGCCCTGTCTGGTGCTAGAGATACAAATGCAAAGAATGAACCAGCTCCTATTCTCCAATTAATTTACATTCTTTTTTTTTTTTTAGAAGAGCAATTGGGGTTAAGTGACTTGCCCAAGGTCACATGGCTAGTAAGTGTTAATTGTTTGAGGTCGGATTTGAACTCAGGTCCTCCTGACTCCAATGCTGGTGCTCTACTCTCTGTGCCACCTACCCGCCCTACGATTAGTTTACATTCTAACAAAATGGACAAGTATAAACAGATAAACATGGAGATGGATGGATAGACAGATAGATATAGACTATACAGAAAAGATATAAATTTATAAAATCATTTCCTCTCTGTTGTCCTTTTTAATGTTTCTTTTCCTGTTTGCCATTTGTCCTCTTTTCCTGCTGGATCAGTAATCTTTTTGTCCTCTCTTCCCTGCTCCAGATCTCAGGTTTGTAATGACTCCCTAAATCACAGCTTCCATTGAATCCTTCTGGTAAAAGCTACTCATTCTCCTGAAGGTATACCTTCCTGTTCCTGAAATTCCACTGCCAGCTTTATGTCATAGTGGATAGAGAACCGATCTTAAGCCAGAAGCACTTCTGACATATGCTGGGCAAGTAAGTCATTTAACATCCTGGTATTCTAAATATCATTTCATCAGAAATACTGACCTGCATTGGTTGAGGGAATTTCCTCAAACTAGAGTTCCCTATACCAATTAAATTACGGGTCCCTCCCCTATTCTTAACCATGCCCTCCCTGCAAACTAGTGCTGTACATACACACATATCTTCCTTCCTTCCTTCCTTCCTTCCTTCCTTCCTTCCTTCCTTCCTTCCTTCCTTCCTTCCTCCCTTCTTTCCTTCCTCCCTCCCTCCTTTTTTCCTTCTTCTTTCCTTCTTACTTCTTTCCTCCCTTCTTCCTTTTTCTTTCTTTCCTTCTTCCTTCCTTCTTTTTTTCCCTTCCTTCCTACTTCCTTCCTTTTTCTTTCTTTTCCTCTTCCTTCCTTTTTCCTTCTTTTCTGCCTTCTTTCTTCTCTTTCTTTCCTTCTTCCTTCCTTCCTTCCTTCCTTCCTTCCTTCCTTCCTTCCTTCCTTCCCAGAAGTTTTTCTAACCCTCAGAAAGGAATTGATTAATGGATGCTTGGGGAAAAAGGGAAGAGAGGGAATGATATAGGTGTTTCTACTGGCATTCCAACAGTGACATTCCAACTGGGTCTCTCTGCTTGCATTAAACTCTGACCTATGTTTTGGAGAGGTTAAGTATTCCCTCTACCCTACCCAGGCAACACTTCCATTTTAGCAGAGGCTTTTGAGAGTTCAACAGACTAATGAAAGTGCCTAAAAGAATGGCTAGAGACATACTTTTTTTTGATCAGGTCCTTTTGAGTACCTCTTAGATAGGTGATGGCTGTTCCTAAGACTTATAATTATAATTGCAATCTGTCATTCAGAGGGGTACCTTTCTTGCCCTCTAGAAATGTACAGGGCTTTATCTCTGAAACTTAGTTAAGAATTTCTCCAACTGTCACAGGCATGCTACTTAGGCAGTAAGCACTCAGGTCCTAATTACAGCACAGCCCCAATTAGGAATAACATAAAATGTGTAAAACAGATACTCTTTACATAATGGCATCAACAGGTTTTACAATGTGCTATTTGTGTGATAGAACTAAATAATTAGAGTCTATCACCAGTGCATTTAGAACATTAGTAACCCAAATCCTCAAAATGATTTTTACCAAATGAAGAGGGTTCCACTTAAGTGACATGTGAATGGCATTATTAAGGACCAGACATTTGGCAAATGCCCTTTTCCTCATTAAAAGCATTGTATAGATCTCAGACAAATCTCTCATACTCCGAAGGGTTTTAAAAACCACAGGCCAAAATCTTACCTATGAGTTGTAAGACTAGTCACAAGGCCACATATAAGCCTAAATAAAAGTCCATGCAGTGATTTTTAGTTTATTGCCATTTCCTCATCATAGCTATACTGGATTTTAGATAGATTTTTTTGGGGGGGGGACACAATTTGGGTTAAGTGACTTGTTCAGGGTCATATAGCTAGTAAGTGTTGACAGTCTGTGGCCATATTTGCGTTCAGGTCCTCCTAACTCCAGGGCCAATACTCTATCTACTTGCCATCTAGCTACCCCTAAACTGATGTTTTTGCAGTTTCTAGATGGTTTACTGGGTGATTGCTGCCTGAGTGAGCTACTGTGACGATAGTGACTCATTTGTTACCAAGTCATCTCTTCTTCTTATCTTGCATTGGTTTATGTTACTCTCAGAGAATCAAGGTCTCATTGAAACTTTTCCTCAGACTATCTGTCATCACTTGATGAACATCTCCATGTTTTTGGCTGTTGTTTGTCAAGCTGATCTGCCAGAGGCCATGTTTTCCCAAGCAGGATATTGCTTTGTCAGACTCTTCTTTCTGATGATTTATTTTATTTTCTAAAAATCCAATTTTACCTCATTTTCAGGTCCATATTCTCTCTCTCCCACCTTCACCCTTCCCCAATTGAGAAATCAAAAAGATCAAAACCCTTTGAAGACATGTATAGTCAATCGAAACAAGTTTCTGCATTGACCGTTTATAGGTATATATATACATACACATACGCATATATGTATATGTATGTATATGTCTATATGTATATATATAAAAATGTGTGTGTATTATACATATGTATAATTGTACATATGATAATATAATGGGATTTTATTTAAATTTTTAATTTTCTTTATTAATTTTTGTTATTCAGGGTTGAGGCTATCCCTCCTGCTACTTTTTGTCAACTGAAAGCCTATCTTCTATTAATATTAACTTCTTCTAACCAAGATTCAGAATAATATTAAGGAAAGACTTTTGACATTCATTGATATAAGAAAACAAATGTGAGGGAGAAAGTAATACAACATTTTTAAAACCTTCCCAAAATATTTTATTTGTGAAACAATTTCCCTGACTCCTAACATGTAATTCCCTTCCTCTCAATTAGTTCATTGTGACTTTTTAAAATGTAGCCTCGTAGTTTTATAAGCATAGATTTTGCAAACACAATGTTTAATCTGTGACCTTATTTAATTCACCTGTAGAGTCTGGTGAGCTATGTTTGTTTCTTTAGAGTATATATGAAATTTTGACTCTAGCTAAGTTTCTTCAACTTTTATGATATTGAAGGAAGCATGAGATTGTGAATTTGTCTTTTCTTTAACTTTTGTGGCCTATGAGAAATGTACAAGAGTGCAATAAGTAAAAGAATCATTTATCTGTCACTCAAATGTTATTTTTGTCTATGAGAGTCCTTGATTAAATCCTAGACTTGGTTCAGGTTTATTTATTTTTTTTGTCTGAGCTCTGAACCTGTGCTTAAGCATACTAAAATCTAAGTTTTTACCGCTAGTATTTCTGCATTGTGGTAGATATATTTTAGCAGTAGTTACACCAAGGGGTGGAGGGTTTGTGTGGTTTTCTAAAGACTGTATTTGATTGAATTATTAAGTTAATGATTTGCCCCATGAGTGGAAGACTGATTATTGTACTGTGAATTGATTGAATGCTTCGTTCTAAATATTGTGGCTACTGTAGTGAAAATTGTGTGGCCATTCTAATGTTAAGCTGTTGTGAACACTATATTGTGATTTTCTGTGATAAGATGTAATGTTGTGAATATTATATCGTGATTTTTAATCAATGTTTGCCCTGATTTGTAATGGAATAAACAGAGTGTTCACTATACTGTGTAATCGGAAACTTAAAAGCTGTTCACAGTAGCATTCTTTTGGGAATCTGCTGGTGCATGGCATTACAGAGATATAGATAGATATCTACATCCATGTATCTATATAACTATCATTTTCTCTTTATCTATAAAATCATTAACTAGATAATCTCAAAAGTCCTTTCCATTTGTAAATCTTTCGTCATTGTAATCCGAAGACTAGTAGTTAGACTTGGACAAGAAAGATGGAGTAGATGTATGATTTAATAAGGTTTTTAAGTGTATTAGAGGTAGGGATTGGACCCATGATTTTGTTAGTATAGAGAAGTCCTCAGTGAGAACTGGAGTTTCTCTGACTTTGATTTCTTCTTTTTCTTTTTAATTATACAGGATTAATCCTTGGCCAGAGATCATAGAATCTTACTGGAAAGACCCACAGTGGTCATCTAATCTATTCATTCTTGAAAAGAATCCCCAACACAGCAAACTTGACACATGGTCATCTAGCCTGTTAGAAGATTTCTAATTATATTTTAATGTAAAGAGAGAAGTGGTAGCCTCATGTAGCTAACGTTTTAAAAAAAAGAGTTGACACTGAGAATACTTCTTCACAGGTTAAAAAAAGCTGGGTAAAGTGAAGCACCACTTTCCTCTTTTCGAAAATGATGGCTTCCTTTTCAATCATGTTCTATATTCAGTTATTTCTTGTGTTTAGCATTGCCCTTATTCATCATTTGACATACATTCTTCAGGTCTGGCAACTTGTTTGATTCCATACTTCGATGCTCAATCCCATTTTAAAGGCTAGCAATATTGTTTGCTTGACTGGTTCTGTCTCAGAAAGTCAAAATCATTTTCTCATCACTTGCAAATGTTGAACTGAAGGCATAATAAGAGCTAGTATCACAGAACAAATGCTCCTTTTAAAGATAAAGTTAAAAAAAGATAAAGTATGCTTGCAGATAGGGTACTCATTCTAGGTCATTGTGCTTAAGGGGACAATGGGGGGAAACAACTAAGAAATTATAACTAGGAAATTAATACCAATGGAATGCAACTTGGCATATTATGGTATGCTTGTGGTTATGACAGCACCTGGGACCCCAGTGAGAGTTAAGAAGAGGGTTGCCTTGGTATAAGAATACAACCAGTACCCACATAAGAATACCTTCTATGATATCTTTAATAAGCTGTTGACCAACCTTTCCTTAAAGACTTCTAGGAAAAGGATTAACACTTTCCTGGTATAGCCTTTTCCATGTGTGGATACCTGTCCTTGTTAAGAACTTTTCACCTTTCATTGAGTCTAAATCACTCCCTATAACTTCTACCCATTATTCCCAGTTCAGTCCTTTAAAGTCTTATAGAACAAATTTAATACTTCTTTCATGTGACGATGCATAAAAAATGGACCAAAGAAAAGGAGTGAGGCAGAAAGGCTTTCCAGATAATGGGTACAATCAATAATTCAATCACAAATATTTATTGAGTCTACTATATTAGGACCTCCAATACATGAACTGCAGCTACTGACATCTCTGGAGAAATTTTTAAATAATAGTCTTAAATGATTTAGTCATTCCATTGCCTAGAAGCAGGAAGCTGAACCAGATTACTTCTTGATGTCTTCCCAAATGTATGCATTTATAATCTTGTCATTTTTAAGAACATAGCTTTAGAAGGAAATGAAAAGCAAATCTAACACCAAGAGAGAGCCCAGAAGAAAAGTTCAAGAATGGCTTATAAATTGCACCCAAACAGGAAAACCTTCATATCATTGACAAATGTTCATCCAACTTCCATTTGAAAATATCTAGGGATGTGGAATCCACTGCCTCATAGAGAGCTCATTCCTCTTTTTGACTCCTCTAATTGGTTTTCCTTAAATGGAGATTAAATCTGCCTCTCTGTAACTTTAGCCCATTGCTCCTAGTTATGCCTTCCAGGGCCAAGCAAACAAGAATAATTCATCTTCTGCATGATTGTCCTTCAAAGAACAGGAGGGTCCATACAAGACTCAGAAACTTCAACTAAAAGAAGGATGTGGAAGGGAAGGGAACTTTAAATCAAACAGGTTGACTTCTTTTTTATATAGAAAAAGAAGAAACAAAACCTAGGAAGAAGAAAGAAAAGAAGAAAGGTCAAAGTCACATGGTCAGGTCATCACAACTTTCCTGGGTTCTTTCTGTACCTTTTATTTTTTTAAGCTCCTTTCATCTTCTCTATTCTCAAATTTTCTAACTCATTTTACAAACTGGGACAATTAGCTTTAACATCTTTGCACTTTCCTCTCTAGAGTAGAAATAATTCTGGCTTCTAGTTTCCTACTTACCCAAAAGAACAATTGTTTCCCATTATTATCAATATAAAATCCAAACCCCTCAACAAGGAATTCACTCTCTATCTCATATGGCCTTAACTTACCTACCTCACTGTATTTCCCATAAATACCCTATGTAGCTTCTCCATTTCAGACCTTTTAGCTTTCCCACTGCCTTTTATAATCATCCCAGATCCAAACCTTTACTCATACTATTCTTGATTCCTTGTACCTTAAGTGACTTCCTTCTTCCTTTCTCCCTGCTCCAATTCTAGCCATCTATGTAGGAACAGTATTCTAAAGCTTCTCCCGGTGCAATTTAGGCTAGTTTTCACTCAAAAACTATGGAGACTTTACTCAAGAGTTGGTTGGCTTAGGGACTAAAAATGTTTGCATTATTGTCAGTACTCCATCACCTGAGCACAAAGCAGACCCGAGGAGCTCAAGGAGTACACTGTCGTTGGGCTGGTGGAACACAATGAGTAATACACACACACACACTCACGCACACACACACGTGTGTGTGTGTTTATTATGTATTTACATGTATATATGTATGTATGTATACATAGGTAATCTTTGAATGGCCTACAACCTTCTCACTTAATTTAAATATTAAACCCAGGAGCAGCTAGGTGGTGCAGTGAATAGAGCACCAGCCCTGGAGTCAGGACGACCTGAGTTCAAATCTGGCCTCAGACACTTAACACACTGTGTGACCTTGGGCAAGTCACAACCCCAATTGCCCTCCAAAAAGCAAACAAATAAATAAATAAATAAATAAATGAAATTAAATATTGAACCCGAACTCCCAGGGGATTAGCACTAGCTCAGAATACCATCCTTCAAGGACCAGGTCTTCCATAAAAGCTCCCCTGACTCTTCCGGTTTTATTGTTTTCCTTCCTTGATTTTACATATTCAGTCAGTAAGCACTTAATAAACACTCACTTTATGCCGGGCGCTGTGGACGCTTATACCCTATATCACATGTGTGGGTACTTACTATTCACTGTCTTGCATTGTTACTTAGGTGCCTCATACAGACATTTTAAGTTAGACTGCAAACCCCTTCAGAATGGTGACTGTGTCTTACTTTGGAATTTTTTAATATGCCCTTAGGATCAACCACAGTACAATGCATGTTGTCAGTGTTTTATTAATACATGCTGAGTGAATATGGCATGACTGATAGAAAACTTGAATCAGCGATATGTGTTCCTCGCAGAAAGGCACTAAATAATGCAGAGGAATAACATTACTACCCTTCCCCTTCAAAACAAACAAGCCAAACCATCTAATTTCTTACAAACCACTGGCCAGTGGAAATCAAGCAAGGCAAGGACATCAATTATAAGGTAAAATTGGAATACTTTTTCCCTACCCATCTCAGAAGGCTCTTGTAAGGAAAATACTTCTTCCACAGTATTTGTTAAATACAATAAAATTCCACAGTGTTTAAGAATCAATTAAGAGGAAATTGCCTAATGTAGAGGTTTCTGCAGACACTAAATTCTAGAATAAAGGTTCTAGATTAGACAAAGAAATGACCTCAGCTTGTGGTTATCATGGTTACATGTATTTCAAAAGCTATATAGTAATGATAATAGCAATATTGATAATTCAACAAGTATTTATTAATTACCTATGAGGTGATAGGGCTTGTTCTCATCCCTGGGGATTCTAGGATATAGCAATCCTCCACTGAGGTCCTATTCTGAGAATTTCCTTTCTGGATGAAGACTTGATTTCTAATTTTTCTGGACATTCTTCTATCATTTTCTCTTCCAATTCTAGTTTTGCATCTTGGCTGATCAAAGAAAACCTAAACTAATAGAGTACAGAGGTGTCTAAAAGAGATATGAAATGTGACTTGTTTATTCCTTTCTGACCCCATTGATCATACATAGCTTGTCAGGCCCTTCTATCCTCCGCTATCTCCCAAAGTCTGTCCAAGCTCAGGTTTATTATTTCAATGACACTATTTATCCATCCCATCCTCTGCTGCTGGCTTTTACTTTTGCCTTTAGTCTTCCCCAACACAAGGTCTTTTCCAATGAATCCTGTCTTCTCATTATGTGACCAAAATATTTGTGCTCCAGCTTCAATATTTGTCCTTCTGGTCAGTGGTTCTAAGTTAATTTACTTAAATGTTGACTGATTTTATCTTCTTGCTGTCCAAAGGACTCTCAAATGTCTTCTCTGACATCACAATTCTAAAGCATCGATTTTCCTTGCAATCCAACTTTCACAGTCAAATATTACTACTGGAAAAAACAACAACATAGCTTTGGCTGTACAGACCTTGGCTGGCAAGGTGATGTCTCTTCTTTTTAGCATGCTGTCAAGATTGGCCACACCTTTCCGTCCAGGGAACAAGCGTCTTTTAATTTCATGGCCACAGTTATTGTCTGCAGTGATCTTTGAGCCCAAGAATATAAAATCTAACACTTCCATTTCTTCTCCCTCTATTTGCTAGGAAGTGATGAGACCAACTGCGATGATCTTAGTATTTTTAAGTATGTTAAGCCTCAAGTCAGCTTTTCCACTCTCCCCTTTCACACTCATTAAGAGGCTTCTTCATTTTTCTTCACTTTTTGCCCATTGGAGCGGTGTTGTCTGCATATCTGAGAGTGTTGATGTTTCCCCTGGAAACTTTAATTCTGGCTTTTGATTCATCCAGCCTGGCATTTCACATGATATACTCTGCGTACAAGTTAAACAAATAAGGTGACAACATACAGCCTTGCCATATTCCTTTTTCAGTTTTAAACCATATTTGGTTCTATTGCTTCTTGACCTGCATTGTGGCAGAGTAGACAGAGAGCTGACTTTGGAACTAAGAAAAAATACAAACAATTCTTGTCTGAAATGTACTCACTGAGTTGCCCTGGACAAATCATTTAGCCTTTCAGTGGTCCAGGCATCTACGACTATGAGTTGCACATACGCTATATTCCTATATAACCTGTCCCCTTCTATTCTGAACTATGCTACACTATCCCCACAAAACCAGCAGGGCAAGTCCCCATGATGTTTAATGGCTAGCAAATTTTTCAATACAATCAGGCTCTTACTAAATCTTCATTTCCCTGTGTCCCTCAGAAAATGCGCCCACCCACATTCTATGAGTCAAATTTTCTACTCATCTTTTGAGGATCAATTGGCACAGTGGATAGAATGCTGGGCCTAGAGTCAGTTCAAATCTGACAACAGGCAATTACTAGATGTGTGACTCTAGGCAATTCACTTAACCTTTTTAACCTCAGTTTCCTCATCTGTAAAATCAGCTAGAGAAGGAAATGGCAAACCACTGCAGTATCTTTGCCAAGAAAACCCCATATGGGGGTCATGAAGAGACAGACACAACTGAAATGACTGAACAACAGCAACTCTTCAAATTCCTCTCTTCAACCAAAATCCTTCAACTATGAAGTCTCCTTGAGGACCAAGAAATGAATCATGGATCATAGATATTATAAATCATAACTTGGAGCCAATCTCTTCATTTGACAAATAACCGAGGCACAGAGAGCTTGAATGAGTGTGTGAAATGTCTAATAAGTGTTAGACGGAGGATTTGAACCTCAGTCTTCCTCCCTCTACGTCCTATGCTCATCTACTACACCAGGTCATTGTGAAAGTACAGGTACAGAAGTAGGAAAGCAGCTGGATGCTTCATCACGTTTAAGAGCTCTCCAGTTTTTCAAACCAGGCCACGCAGCAGTGCATAGCATTTTGGGACCAGCTGAAATAAAATATCTCTTCATTTGAGTCTCTGGAGGCTGAATATTTTCCCAAGTGACAAATTTGTGCCCACTGAGTTATTTTTAAAATGTATTTATTTTATTCTTAAATTAAGAAATAAAACAAGAATTTCCATAGCATAACAGACTAGAAAAAAGGTGACTGTATATGAAAATGCAAACCTATCATGTACAACATGCTATTCCTTTTAAATATATTATAAAGTTATTATGTAACTTTCTTTTTTCCTTTTTTCTCCCTACTTCCCTGATATATATGTGTATATATATATATATATACACACACATACATACATATATATATACATATATGCATACATATATACATACATACATACATACATACATACATATATATATATATAAGATATTTTTCCATCTTGGCTGATCAGTTCCTTCTCTAGATTCAGATTTTGTACTTAATTTGGGTATTAATCATAGTCAAAATGACTGTCACTCTAAGTTGTTCTTAAAACAATATCGTTGTTATTGTATACAACCTACTCTTGGTTATGCCCATTTCACTCTTCATCATTTCATGCATGTTCTTTCCAAGATTGTTGAACTTATCATTTCTTAGAGCACAGGAGTACTTCATCACAGTTATATACCACGACTTGTTCATCCATTCCCTCATTGGCGGGCATTCCTGCAGTTTCTAGTTCTTTGCCACCATGAAGAGAGCTGCTATAAATATTTCAGTACCCACTGAATTATCAAACTTCTCCTGTCACTGTAGCAGCATGTAAAAAAATAAATAAACCACAAGGGTCTAATTCCCTGTTTATTTACCTGAAAACAAAGTCGCTAATAATGAATTCTCACAAAGTCCTGGAAGGTCAATCTGTAGAAGTGATATCTGTCACGTTTGACAGTCAGGTAATTTCAGATTGGAATAAATTTTCAGGCTCAAAAAGTTTTATTGCCATTCCCTAGATAAGGCCTTCACTTGTCTTCTTTTAAAGAACTCCCATTGAATGAAGTAGATTTCTTTAACTTGTTCATTTTTTTCTCCTACAATTTCTGGCTTAGAAAAAAAACTTAACTTTTTTATATTTACTCTCTGCTGAGAAAAACCTTCCCCTGGTGGGAGATTATCCCAAAGTATTGCTAAGGATTAGACTAGAGTCCACTTTCGCACATAATTTATTCTCACATAAATTATTCCCCTGGATCTTGTTGTAAACAATAACAGTGCCCCATCAAATATATAAGATTTGTATCAAATCTATTCAAACATTTTAATTCCACTTTTATGAATGTCAGTGTTCTTCTTTCAGTTGTCTTGGCAAACATCAGTATCTTTAGCCTGTATTTCTCTTTCCATCTGACAGGATACTATTCTTTTCATATTTTCACAAGCACCAGCAAATTCTAACTTCCAATCTTTAGGTAGTTGATTACCCTAGCTCTCCTGATAGGACAGGAAAAAATGGCAGATAGGTATGACTACGAACAATTTAAAGGAGAATTTGATGGGGGAAGAATTGATTGTACAGTAGAATCTTTGTCATAACTTTGGTGATATGTGCTGACTACATTCAAAACACTCTATTACATGCATGTCTCCATCTGCGGAGGGGAGGGAAGGGTGGCGGCACAATATTTAAATATACCAAGGAACCCACCCTTATAAAGTTGGCCGTCTAATGGGGACATGAGACACATAAAAAGATACATCACCACTGTAATCAATATCTGTGACACAAATGCATTGTATGATTGCATTATATAAATGCATGAAAGAAGCATGTTGTGAGAGGCCCTAAAAGGTCCTTGCTGATAGAGTGAGTCAAGGAAGGAGTCAGAGCTGATGAAGTTAGATCAGAAGAAACAACATTCCAAAAATGGAAGGGAAGATATTTGGGGCATAAATGTCAATATCTCTAAGTATGCAGCATTCAGTTTCTGTGGTATGAAATGAATGGCATTTTGTTCATGTTTCTGAAAGAAAATACCTTGAGGATTTATTTCAATTCAATTGAATAGCCATTTATACTCTATGTCAGGCACTGTGCTGGAGACACAAAGGCCAAAACGAAGCAATGCCTGCCTTCTAGGAGTTTACATTCTAGTCAGTGGTGCATGGGGACCGTACGTAAAGTAGTTTGAGGAGGCAGGGCCATTAACAACCAAAGGTATCAGGGAAGGCTCATTTAGAGGAGGAGGTGCCTGAACTGAGCCATGAAGGAAGAAAAAGACTCCTGGAGTTGGGAAGGGGGAAGGAGTGTACATTCTAGGCTGTTACTTATATAAGTGCTAGGAGGTATGCGATGCAATGATGAGTTTTAGGAACAACTATTTTAATTTTAGGCCATTTCAGTTGGAGAACAGGGTGTATTATAAAAAACCTGGAAAGGTAGATTAGAGCTGGGTCACAGAAGGCTTTAATACTAGGCTAGGGAGCTTGTGTTTTATCCCAATGGCACTAAGAAGTCACTAACAGCTTTGGAACTACACTGACACTTTTCACCACCACCCTCTTCACCTGATACCCACCACAACAGTATGACTCAATGTTGCTATACTCCACTTTTTCCTATTTATTTTTTCCTTTTACATGAAAGCCTTCTATTTCCAAAATTTGTTACTGAACTTCACAATTTCATATGCAGTACTCTTTCCTCTTCTTTGTATATTGAGATATTTATTTTTTTGTTTGCTAAGTTCAGAAGAAAAAAGAAAAGTAATTTAAACAATTCTACTGAAGGGGTGTGTGCACGTTTGTGTGTATGTGTGGGGTGTAGGTAGAAAAGAGGAGATAAAAATAGAGTGAGAGAGAGCTAGGAGCTGAAGAAGGAGTACCTAAGGGCCTCTAGAAATCTGATCCAGGGTTCATTCTGAAGTGCTCTGCTGATCCACGTTGCTGGATTAAAGAATATTATGACTACCTCTTGGGAAAAGAAGGCGTAGAACTCAATGTCAGAGTCTGTATTTTGTGTAATTTTTTTTTTAAATGGAGTGTCTTCCATGCAACATCACTTGAATATTCACATGCATATTCAGCTTGAGTTAACTTTAGAATGAAAACTGAATTTCAAAAATTACTAAAACTGAAGAAAGTTTCTGAAATCAGGAAAAAAAAATTCTTTTCTTCTTTCTTATGAGTCCATTCAGTATCTTCTGAGAGGGCAGGTATTTAAACATCTAGATGAACAGCATTACTTTATTTTTGGACAGTATAGCACATTTCTAATTTAGCTGGCTTACACACTTCTACCACCTGTCCCTGCACTTGCTTTTCAAAAATTTTTATTAAAGGAAAAAGAAAGGTAGCTCAGCAGTTGGTAACAGGCTTGCTGTTACCCAAAGATTCACAGCCCAGACCTTAATGGCAGCTTGTTTCATTAGCTGTCTGCCTCCACATATCTCCTCAGGAAGGCTTATACATTCTTTCCTCAAATCTCTTGGGAGACTCCTTTGATTCAGTCTGCTATAGACCTCTCTGTGGATTTTTCATTCCTCAGTCATCAAGGGTCCCATTTATTTCTTTACTTTTTAGAGGAGGAACAGACTCACTTCTCAAGATAAGATATTGGAAGACCTTGCAACCTTTCATTGCTCAGGGGCTAAGGGGTCCTCTCTCAGAACTTTCTAAGTTCAGTCCCTAGGAGACACATAGGATTGTATGCAGCCTTTGACTTGATATAAAGTTTAGAGAGTTACTCAAACAGAAGGGAAGCAGATAGGTTCCTTCTTCTCTGAAGCAGAGGAAAGATGCTTTCTTTGCTTCTGGAGAAATTTCAGTGGGTTTCAAATAACTGAGGTATAAAGGTTATCATTTCACTTAGTACAGGGAAGGTTGCCAACAGTAATTCCCTGTTAGGGATCTAGGGGAGTTATTGGAAGGGAACATCAAACAACTGGTAGTGAAAGTGTTTTGAAAATAACTCTCAGAACTATAGAGCTCAGACTTGAAGCCTAGTTGTCATCCTCTACTCCTCACTCCCTCCATATCTAATTTGTTGTTGATTTTTTACCTTCTTAATATCTCTCCCACACACCTCCTTCTGTCCTCTGAAACAACCACCATTCTGGTGCAGGCTCTCATCATTTTATGATCACATGATGATGTCTGCACCAAAATGGGCACGGGTCGAATTGAAGAGTGTGGAATGACTGGACGTGAGCTAGGCAGGTTCTGTCATAGAAGTTCCAATTTATTGATTGGAGAGCAGGGTTTATATAATGAATGTAAAGCTATTATCTCTTAGATTCCCATGAGAAAATGTTTAGTGTCTTTGTTCATTTAAGCACATCTGTATGTTTTAATATCCTTGTTCCCTTGCATGCATCTATGTCTGGGTCACTGCTTGGTTATCCCCTCCTAAACTCCTGCAAATCAGGAAGAGATGGTGAGCCTATCTTAAGACATAATATAGCCTTCAAGGGGAGCTGGGTAGGGAGAAGTCCTGGACCAGACTTCCCATTTATGAACCAGGTCAGAGATTGGCCCTTGACAACATGATTGCTAGTCAGTCTTCCTGCCTCATGGCTCTCTCCCCACTCTAGTCAATCCGTCACTCAGTGGTCAAAGTGATTTTCCTAAAGAAATGTTAATCTTCCCCAACACCCTACTCAATAAATTCCAGTGACTCCCTATCACCTCTGGGATCAAAAATAAAATCCTTTGTTGGGCATTCATAACCCAGCCCCCTCAGATAATTCCAGTTTCCTTACACCTGTCTCCTTGCTCTCTGTTCCATTCTTAACTTGGTTTCATCTTTTTCCTGTTTGTTTCTTTTATGCTTTATTGAGGTGTTCACTTGCTCTTCCTCTCTCTCTCTCTCTCTCTTTCTCTCTCTCTGTATCAGCAAGCACCCTAGCATACCCAGGGCAGCTACTAGCACAGGTTCTTAGATCTGCTTTTCTAAAGGAAAGCAACTCAGAATGGGTTAACAATCTTACTTTAATTGATCAAATATCATTTACCTAGTTCAGGGGGAAAAGTC
>CM053580.1:204605773-204624924 GCA_028627135.1 Pseudochirops cupreus | reverse complement strand
AGTCTCCTCTGGCCAAATCACACAACTCTTCTCAAAGTGAGCCCCAAACCAAAACCTCACATCAGGGCATATATATAGCCTTCTCCTGGCTTGGAGAATGTCACAGCCCTCTAGACCCACTGCCCAATCACAAAGCTACAAGGCGCGGGCATTCCTGGAAAACAACCCTGGCGCCACAGGCTCCACGTGACCACATTCAGCCTATTGGGGAACAGAGTATACTTTCAAATATCCAAGGGTCCTCAGAGCCACGTAGCCACTTTAGCAAAGGGCCTAGGGGCAGGGAAGATCTTCAGATTCCCATAACACTCTCTCTCTCTCTTTCTGTCTGTATCTCCATTTTTTCATCTCTAACTTTACATAACTCACCCATCCTCCCTCCTCCAAGAAATGGGTAGAGGAACACATCAGAGTGAATTCATATACATTGCATATCCAATACCCCTTTTTTTCCCCCAGAGGACAGAAGGATATGGGTTTGGGGAAGGTTTTCTGGTAACAAATAAAGGAAGGAAACCTTTATTTATTTCAACTAGTAGGGGTGGGTGGGTGTGGGGGGAGCCAAGATGGCAGAATATTTAAACTAGTGTAACTCCATCCAAGGTTCAATATGACTAAATCTTGTACTCATTGTTTCTATGCCCTTGAAAAATAAAGTACCAGCTCCTACTGGAGGAGGGAGGTGGCGTTAAAATCCTGCAATAGGGGTTTTCTGGTATGGTATCCACTTCGGAAAAAGGCATAAAGCCCTGAATGTGGTAGCATCAGTCTCAAAGAACAGGTTGCCCCACATACTGCCCCATATAGCTGTTCTATATATTTGTCTGAATTTGTGCAGCAGGGGTTTACCCCATTTCAAAGTCTCAAATCTCAAGCTGTCTATTACCACAAACATTTACATACTCATTGCAAACTTCATAAATATGATCATGATTATAATTAGAAGCATTTATTCAATCCATAAAAATTAATGAGGTTCCATTATGCACCTAGTGTTTTACTAAATGTATGTCTCTGTATGGTCCTGTGCAGAGACAGTTTGTTAAACATAAATTTAGACAAATTTGTGCATGCAAAGTTCATTCCTTCAAAACTATGTCAATGGCCTCTAGTGTTAGCATTATAGACTGTCAGAGCTAGAAGAGACCTTAGGGATGAACAAAATCAACCTGATTTTACAGTTGGAGCACCTTACCCAAGGTTGCCTGGATAACAAAGGAGCCAAATCAGGATGGGGTTTATAGCTCTCAACTCTCAGGCTAGCACTCTGTTCACTCTACTGGACCCTATTCTGTTTGTCTTCAAAGAAGTGCTGAATTTGGAGTCAGAGGACCTGAATTCAGATTTCAGCATTGCCATTTATGTTCTTAGGACAATAAGGTAGTATAGAGAATAGAGTGCTGAGCCTGTGATCAGGAAGACCTGAGTTTAGATCCAGGCTTGGACACTAACTAGTTGTGTGATCTTGGTCAAGTTACTTATCTTCTGTTTGCCTCAGTTTCTTCAATCTGTAAAATGGGTTGTTGTGAAGATCAAACACGGTAATATTTACAAAGTACATGGACAGCACAATGACTGGCCCTTAGTAGGTGCTTAATAAATACTTGTTCCCTTCCCCCTTTCCCTTTCTGAGTAACCTTGGGCATTTCACTGGACTCTTCTAGGCCTCAGTTTCTTTATCTGTAAAATGAGGGTCTTGGATTAGATGACCATGAAAGCTCCTTAAAGGCTTAAATACTATGAATTGCATAATTGTTGCCTTTCACAAAGATATCATACTGAGTTGGATGGACATGGGATCAGATCCACTGTTGGGATTCTCACAATTCATCAGTCTTTTCAGAATCTGCACCTTTTATTAGGGATAATTTAATTGGAGTAGGTATGCTTGGGCCTTTCTCCCTCACTGTCTTTGTTTTTATCTCCTTGATATGAAATGAGATACTCAAGGTTTGTGTGGATTAACACAAAAGTGATTTTATTTTGCTGGCAGATGTGCGTAATAAAGGTAAGAGCCGAGACAAATGAAGCTTCAGTTTTCAGGTTCATTTTCTTAAGACTTAAGCAAATTGAGGGAACCTTATATTGCCATCTTCTGCTAGGATTTGTTAGATAGAATTCTAAAAACTTGTTTGGGACATGCAGTCTTAAAAAAGGCATTTAAAGTTTAAGTGAGAGAGGTGGTCAAGGGATCTGAAGGTAACACCAAGAGAAAAATATTAAAAATAAAGTACATTGGGGCAGCTAGGTGGCAGAAGTGAATGGAGCACCAGCCCTGGAGTCAGGAGGACCTGAGTTCAAATGTGGCCTCAGGCACTTAACACTTACTGGCTGTGTGACCTTGAAATTGCCCTGCCTTCCCCCCTCCAAAAAGACAAAAATAAAAAAATAAAACACCTTCTCTCCCCTACATCCCCAACTATAGAATTAATCTTAGCCTGAAACAGTGGTTCTCAACCTTCCTAATACCACGACCCTTTAATACTCGTATGTGGGTGTATCTGCATGTGGGTGGACCCTCCTGGAGACAGATAGAGGAGCAGTGTCTCGGTTCCTAAGACCCTCAGAAATATGTGTTTTCCAATGGTTTTAGGCAATCTCATTCAACCCCTAAAGGGGTCGCAACCCACAGGTTGAGAACCACTGGCCTAAAAGCTTCTTCCAATTGTTTGACTGTATGGTTGGGTGTGATGGCTTATTCTCTCAGCTATTCAGCAAAATAAATAAACAAATACATAATAATCATAGAAAATTCATCATTCATCTTTTGTCAAGGAGAGGTTTGCTACCTGATATAAACTAGAAGATGGTAGCAGAGAGAATCTCACTGAGCACAAGGCCTAGCTAGCTAGTTTTGAACAGAGACACTACAATGAGCAGAGATGACATTTGATGATATCACAAGAAAACATCATTAGCTCTGCAGTGTGGGCCGTATGAGTTGCCTTTACCAGGCATGTGCTCTGGCTACATATATACCTAGGAAATATGTGCCCTTCTTGTATGTTGCTGGTCATATGTGTTCTCTATATGTATACACCCTCCTCATACTTCCCTACTAAATGGTGGTTTGTTGATAAAGGAGGGTTTCCTTCACATTCACTTGGGGAGATCTTTCTTGGCACATCTTGCTACGCTATTTAATTAAATATCTTTTGCTTCTTTCTGTTTGGTTTAGAAAAAAAAAATTACCAGGGAAACCCCCAAAACTGTGGTTTTAAGTAGATATTGACCCACGCTCACAATGTGCCTCAAATCTCAAGCAATATTTAGGGGGTCTGTAGGTAGTCAGTGGATTCTATATAAAGTGTAAAATCATCATTTGCCTTTCTTCTAGTAATTTCCTTAACCAGAAGACACACTGCCTCACCTAGGTTAGTTCTTCCTTAAAGTAGGATGTTTTTTTGCTTATCTTAAACCTTTGTTGCCTCATTAATTTCACACTAATAGTGACTAATGATTCACAATCGATTTAGCCTGGGTCTTTGGCCTTTAAAAGACAACTGGATAGAGAGAACAATATATGGGAAAGAAGCTGGCAGGGCACATCAGCTAATGTGGATTTAGGTGTCTAGAAGGTAGCCTTTGGTCCTTTTATATGAGGAATGTATGAAATTCAGATCTGAAGATTTTACTGCAATTTTCTATACATTCTGCTATCTTCCATTGTGCTACTGAATAAAACAAGATAGAACCAAGTTAGCACTGTTTACCTTTTTTGCTTTTTATTTCAATGATGGTGATAGAAATGCAGTTCATGTCCTAATTCTACAGGTATAAAATAGCTTAATTGCTTTTTCATGATGGCGGTGTTTATCACATGCTTAGGTTTATCATGCATCCTTAGAATTGGAGACATCATTTTCTTAACCAATATCTTTGTTTACCAATTATAGAATCATGATGGAAAAGAAAGTCAAATGCTAATTCATATAAGTAGCAATAAGCATTCTTGATTTTAATAAAATGAGGCTATTTAAAATAAATGATTTTCTTCCCTTTCTTCATTCAATTATTCAATGCATCGGCAATCTTTTCAAGCAGTGATGCTCCCTTCAACTGTACAGACCATAAGAGGGTCACAAGATTGCTGTGTATATTGGGGTAAGTAAAGGATTGGGAAGGTAAGAGAGAGCCATGAGGTCAGGAGAAGTCTGTTTTCATTTTCTACGTAAATAGAACTATCTACATCTTGAAAACTGTCTGACTGAGTAAACTATGGCCATTCTTTCCTGGATTCATGAATAAGGGTAAGGGACTTTTTCACTCATGCCATGTGGTAAGGTGAAGGGGTGGTCTAAGGGCCCTCTCTTTTTCCCATTAAGCCATGTGGTCCCAAGACATGGGCCTGGGGTTTTGGCCTTTGCTTTTGTCCTTTTCTGTTCTAGTTCTAAGGAGTGGAATCTCTGACTTGGGAACCTAAGTCCTAGGAACTTAGGACTCCAGCAATTCAGGTCATATATTTCAGCCAGCCCCAAAGCAAAGCCTTGGAGAACAATGGTCTGTGGAGACTAGATCATCAGGATTTTTGGCTTGATCTTCATGGGCTAATGCTTTGTTGTAACTGATAAGCTTCAAGTCTAATAATCTTTCTCCTCCTCAGAGACCAAGGTAGCCTATATGCTTGGGGAGAGATTATTCCTCTGAAGTTTTGGGAGAAATCTATGTATGTTTGTTCTTGCTATATCCTTGAAATAAATGTACCTTTGTGTTGCCATTTAATCATTGGTGTTAAGTGGGTAAATGAAAATGAAATGCTCATCACTAAGCCCTTAAACACATAGGAAATACAATTAATGGATGTTCAGCTCAATGGTGGGGAAGATAGAATACAGATCCTCTTTCAGGGTACAAGAGGACCCTGGAGGTGGGCTAAAATGCACCCATTTAGATCTTCAGAGAATGGGAGGCAAGAGTAAAATATGTTACATTTTATGCAAATCATTACCATGAGCACTGCAATATGAAATAGCCAAGTATCTCAGAAAATGATGTTTCTTGTTGCCTTTGGATGAACAATGAAAATAAACTCTGCCAATGACTTTATTAGTGTAGCCAAGAAGACCCTGTATGCCATCACCTCATTTTGCTGTAACAGACTTTTATCTTCTGATTTCATTTTTAACAAGAATATAGAGATGGGATTGATTGGGTTCTGACTTCTCAGCAGACATAAAATAATGACTATTGTGCAGACTGGAAATTTACCAGATACTCAAATTTGGCAGCTGGTATGGTGAGGTGTTTCTACCTTTGTTTCCTTACATAATTGGAAATATGGATATAATTATGAAAAATAATTCATCAGCATGTTTTCAGTTATGAGTGAGGATCAGTGAGGCTATCATACATTGGTGTTTGTGCCTCAGAAGTAATGGCTAAGGAATTCAGAAACTTTCCAGGGCTGTTTTGGAAAGGGATGTCAGAGAGCTGGCCTTAGCAATATTATATGTTATGCTGCTTGCCTTCAGTGCCTTTCCGTTATACTCTCTCTTCTCTGTTTTATTTGTTTTCTTCATTTTGCCATCTCTCTAAGACCATTTGCATTGCAAGTACTCAGGTTCCTTTTATTGCAGAGGAAAATGATTTGATAAATTAATTTACACAAAGGTATTAGTGTTGTGGGGAGAGGGGAGTAGCTAAGTGACACAGTGGATAGAGTTCTGGATCTGGAGTCAGAAAGACTCATCTCCCTGAGTGCAAATCTGGCCTCATATGCTTATGTGACCCTGGACTTAACCATGTTTGCCTCAGTTTCCTCATCTGTAAAATGAGATGTAGAAAGAAATGGTGAATCGCTCCAGTATCTTTGCCAAGAAAACTCCAGATGGGGATATGAAGAGTCAGACATGACTAAAATGATTGAAAACAACAAACAACAATTAATGTTGTAGACATCTTACATTCAACATGTGCAAAACTGAATTCATCTTTCCCTCCTAAATTTCCTCTATTCTCAGCTTCCTTATTATTGTTGATGGCACCAGCATCCTCCCAGTCACTCAAGCTCATAACCCAGGTGCCATCCTTCACTCCTCACTCTCATTCACTCCTCCTGCCCCATATTCAATCTTTTGCCAAAGCCTATCAATTTTGCCTTCATAAAATCTCCTGTATATGCCCCCTTCTCTCCCTGATACTGCCATCACCTTGGTTCTTGCCCTCATTAACTCATGCCAGGATTATTGCAGTAACCTTCAGATTGAGCTCTCTGTCTCAAGTCTCTCCCCAGTCCAGCTCATTCTCTATTTAGCTGGGAAAGTAATCTTCTTTATGTGCTGAGTTGACCATTTCATCTCAACTATTTAATAAGCATTAGTAATAATGATTAATGGGAAGATATTTGTAGATCTTGTATTTGATTGCATGCCACCATGATGGGGGTTAGTAGGAAGGGGGAGAAAATCTGAAACTCAAGGGACTGTGGAACTGAATGTTGTAAACTAAAAGTAAATAAACCAATTTAATTTAAAAAATAAACATTAATAACTTTCTATAATCTCCAGGATCAAATGCAAAGTCTTCTATTTCATTTTTTCCCCTTTTCTAAAAAAAAAAATTCACTTTTAGTTTAAAACATTTAGTTCCATGAGTTTTTGAGTTCCAAATTTTCTCCTCCTCCCTCTTCTGCCTTCTGAGTTCATTTTTAAGGTGGCATACAATCCTATATAGGTGCTACATATACCTTCACATTAAACATTAGTCAAGTTGTAAAGAATTATAACCAATAGAATGAACTACAAGGAAGAAGAAACAAAACAAAACAAAAAGAGAGAGGGAACAAGTAGTTTGTTTCAATCTGCATTCAGACTCCATAATTCTTTCTCTGGATGTGTATAGCCTTTTAAATCATGAATCCTTTGGAGTTGTCTTATAACTTTGTATTGCTGAGAAGAGCCCAGACTATCAAAGTTAGTCATCACAGATATTATGTGTCTGTGATTGTGTACAATGTTCTCCTGGTTTTGCTCACTTCACTCAGCATCAGTTCATATAAGTCTTTCCAGGCTTTTCTAAAGTCTGCCTGTTCATCATTTCTTTTAGCACAATAGAATTTCATTACATTCATATGCCACAACTTGTCAAATATAATTTCTATTGCACCATGATCTGAAAAGAATGTATTTAATATTTCTGCCTTTCTGCACTGGATTGTGAGGTTTTTATGTCCTAGTACATGATCAGTATTTGTGTATGTTCCATGTACTGTTGAGAAGAAAGTGTAGTCCTTTTTTATCCCCATTCAATTTTCTCCAGAGGTCTGTTATATCTACCTTCTTTAAAATTCTATTCCCCTCCTTAACTGCTTTCTTATTTATTTTGAGGTCTGATTTATCAAGTTCAGAGAGGGGAAGGTTTAGGTTCCTCACTAGTATAGTTTTAGTATCTATTTCTTCCTCTAACTCTCTTAAATTCTCTTCTAAGAATCTGGCTGCTGTACCACTTGGTGCATATATGTTTACTAATGATATTACTTCATTGCCAATAGAATCTTTTAACAGGATATAGTTTCCTTCCTTATCTCTTTTAATTTGATCTCTTTGCTTTTGCTTTTTCTAAGATTAGAATTGCTACCCCTGTTTTTTTTTACTTTAGATGAAGCATAATTTATTCTACTCTAGCCTTTAACCTTTACCCTGTGCATATCCCTCTGTTTCAAACTATATTGCTTTTAAACACCATATTGTAGGATTGTGGTTTTTAATCCATTCCATCTGCCTTCATTTTATGGGAGAGTTCATGCCATTCTCATTCACAGTTATGATATCTGTCTGTGTCTTTCTCTCCATCTTATTTCCCCTGTCGTGTTTATGTTTTTATTTCTCCCTTCTCCCTTCCCTTCCTCAAAAAAGTTTTGCTTTTGACCACTGCCTCCCTCAATATTCCCTCCTGATCAGCACCCCTCCCTTTTCCTACCCTTTCCTTTACTACTTCTTCCCTTCCTTTTAACCCCACCTCTACTTTTCTTTCCCCTTTCCCCTTCTACTGCCTGTAGGGTATATTAGATTTCTATTCTTAACAAAATATGTTCCTCCTTTCTTGTATCAAAACCAATGAGAAAAAAGCTCATAGAATGCTCATCTCCCTCCTTTCTTTCCCTCTATAATTTTTTTTGCTTCTTCATGTGATGTAATCTACCCTTGTCTTCCTCCTTTCCTCTTCTTCCATTACAATCCCTTTGCACCCCCTTAATTAGGTTTTTCATCATCACATCAGTTAATTTATACATGCACTCTGTATCTATGCATATCCCTTTTAAATGTCATAATAATTATACAATTCTCAAGATTAACGGGTATCATCCTCCCATATAGGGATATAAACAGTTTGCTCTCATTGAATAACAAGTTTGTGTGTATGTGAGAATGTGTGTGTGTATTTATTTTTTCCCCGTTTACCTTTTCATGTCTCTCTTGCATCTTGTATTTGGAGATCAAATTTTCTATTGAGTTCTGACCTTTTCATCAGGAAGATCTGGAAGTCCCTTATTTCATTGAATGACCATCTCCTTGCCTGAAAGATTGTGCTCAATTTAGATGTGTAGTTGATCCTTGGTGGTAGTCCAAGCTTTTTTGCCTTATGATATAGCATATTCCAATCCCTCCAATCTTTTAATGTAGAAGCTGCAAGGTCCTGTGTGATCCTGACCGTAGTTCTGCAAAATCTGAATTGTTTCTTTCTGGCTGCTTGCAGTATTTTCTCCTTGACCTGATAATTCTGGAATTTGGCTACAATATTCCTTTTAGTTTTTACCTCTTTCAGGTGGTGAATGGTGGATTCTTATGAGAACTGTTTTACCCTCTGGTTCTAGAATCTCAGGGCAGTTATCTTTGATGATTTCTTGGAAGATACTGTCTAGCCTCTTTTTTTCCATCATGGCTTTCTGATAGACCAGTAATTCTTAGATTCTCTTTTCAGGATCTATTTTCTAGGTCAGTTGTTTTTCCAATGAGGCATTTTACATTTTCTTCTATTTTTTTTATTCTTTGATTTTGTTTGACTGATTCTTGATGCCACATAGAGTCATTCACTTCAACTTGTCTAATTCTAATTTTTGAAGAATAGTTTTCCTCAGTTAATTTTTGTACTTCCTTTTCCATTTGGCCAGTTTTTACTTTGAAGGATTTGTTTTCTCCAGTTAGGTTTTGTACCTCTTTTTCTATTTGACTAATTGTACTTTTTAAGGAGTTGTCCTCTTCAGTGAAATTTATTTCCATTTTGTCAATTGTCTTTTTAAAAATAAGTGGTCAATTTTTCTTCTGTCACTCTAATTTGGCTTTTAAAATCCTTCTTGAGCTCTTCCAAGAATGTTTTTTAGCTTGAGATCAATTTATATTCCCCTTTGAGGCTGCAGATGTGGGCATAGTATCAATGCTGACCTCTTCTGAATGTGAACCTTGCTCTTCCCTTTCACCATAATAGGATTCTAAAGTCTTTGTTTTTCCAATTGTTTTTTTCCCATTGTGATTGCCTATTTCCTGTCTTTTAAATCAGATCTCTGCTTCTGGGGCACAGAGGGTTCTGACCCATGCTTCTTATGCTGGGAGTTAGGGATCTGGTTACTGGCTTTGTGTGTTGTGACCTCTGGTTCTGTCAGTTAGAGACTATATAATACTGCGGTTCACCTGGTGCTGAACTGGAGTTGGCTAGTGAGTGCCTAGACTGAGGCCAAGACCAGGACTTTCATGTTTCTCCAGGGCTACACTGAAACTCACAGTGTGAGGTGTGGAGGAAGGGTAGTGTAGCAGCAAGCACCCTAGCATACCCAGGATGGCTGCTAGTACAAGTTTTTCTAAAGGATAGAACCTCAAAAAGGGTTAACAACCTTACTTTAATCAATCCCATATATATCATTTACCTAGTTCAGGGGAAAAAGTAAGCACCCTGAACTTCAGAGAATACAAACAGAAATTATAAGAGAAAATAACACAATTCAGCAGACAGGGCTTCTAGCTGTCTGCCCATTATATCCATACATAGTTAGTTACCAGAGAGGGAAGCCCCAACATCTGGGTTTTCAAAGCCGAGGGGCTCAACAGCTGCCCAGAGTCTCATCTTGCCAAATCACACAACTCTTCCCCAAGTGAGCCCAAGCAAAACATCTCATCAGAGGTATATAGCCTTCTCCTGTTGTAATGGTAATGGAATTTAAAGATCCCCTTGTATTGCTTTGGTTTTCAGGTTGAGCGTTAAAACTCAGAGCTTGTGAATTCCACTTGTGGGACTGACTTGTTGACGTGAAGACAGAGGGCTGAACTGGGAGGAGCTGGTGCTGTGGATTTAGAGAGAAGCCCAAGCGGAGAGAAGGCCCAAGCAGAGAAGGCTAGAGGGACTTTTTGGAGAGCAGTATCCAGTGTCATGGAGGCAGAGAGGAGAATTGCCAGGAGCCAGAGTTGCTGAAAGACTGTTGAGGTCCAGTTGGATCTGCCCAGGACTTTTGAGAACTGAGGGGGCATGGCTGTGATGCCGGTATTTTGTCTGTCTGTTTTGATGTTGTTTTGCCAGATTTGCCTGCTGGTGAAGGACAATGCTGCTGTTGTAGAGGTCCTGGGACCTTGTTGTTGGTTCAGAAGCCCTGAAGGAGGATTTGTTGTATGTTTACAGAAATTCTGGAAGAAGGTCTTGCTGATGTTTTCAGGGGTTCTGGGACTGTTCTGCAGGCAGAGAGTGAACTAATGAGGACACTGGCAATATATATTGTGACTTTGTTAAGCTTTGTCTCCCCAGGAACAGAGACTGCTGAGAACTTCCTCATGCCAAGATGAAGGAAGGGTCTTTCCTTGGGTTTTCAGTGATGTGATGATATCTTAACCTTGTTGTAGCTTTTGTGCTCTCCTGCCCCTTTTGAGAAAGTGATTGGCATTAATGGATGGCATTGTAATTCAGTTGTGATCCAGGGGTGGGAAACGTTTGACTTTTTTGTGCTCTGTGATTGACCAAATGAATGTACTTTGTTTATGATTGGAAACTAATCTCCATTTGAGAAGAGAGACTTTGACTGACTAAATGAATGTACTGTCCAGGGGTGGCATAGTACTTGGATTGAATTGAGAACTTACTTGCTAAATGAATGAGTTGCATTATATTTTGATTTTCTCTGTTCTGTGAATGTTTTGCCTTAATCTGTCACTGAATAAATGGAGTTTGCTATGCTGGTATTCTGAACCTTAGAAGTTGCTGTTGCTTGGCATTACACCTGGGTCAGAGAACATCACAACCCCCCTTACCCACTTGACTACAAAGTAACAAAAGTTGTACCTTCCTGAAAAACAAGCCTCCCACCACAAGCTCTAGGTGAGCACATGCAGCCTATTAGGGGGAAGAGTATATTTTCAAATCAGGAAAGGTCCTCAAGTTAAATTTAGGCTTATTAAGGGGCAGGGAAGATCTTAAGATTTCTATTACTATTACAGGTGGTCTGATCACTTCAAGTCTCCTCATTCCCACCCCTGGGCTAGCACTCAGACAAGATCAACTGCTGGTGGCTAGGGTGGAGCTGGTATCTACTGGTGTTGGCACTTGCAGGCTCCATCCCCCTGGGGTTCAGGATGTCCTGTTGGGTAGCCTTCCATCCTGTATTGTTCCCCTACAGCCATGGTACAGTCACAGCCACACCCTTCCTACAGGATCTCCCAAGCCTTCCTCTGGTTCCACCATTTAAGAATTTTACACTGGGGCAATATTCTCTGAGTTTTTCAAGATCAATAATGGGGGATAAGAACAGCTACTGTTTACTCTGCCACCTTGCCTTCCAGAAGTTCAGGTAGGTGACTTTTTAAACATCTAGACTGTGGGCTGATAGCTCCAGGAGTAGTTTTTGACACTGTCACAGGCCCTGTGCTTGTCTCTTACCCAGTTCCAACAGACCCTTGCCCTGTGGTGAGAGGTTTGGGTGTCACACCTGCAGTGGGTGGCTCAGTTCACCCGGGATTGCTCCGGTTCTGCTATGGTCTGGTCTGTGCCGGTGCAGTCCACGCACTCCATTCTCTGTGCTCTTTCCTGCATTTTGTGCTCCCCCCTATCTAGCTCAACAAATCTTACCTGTGAATTTTCTGTGTTCTTGACCTGGGCTGGAAATCTCCCACTCTCTGTCTCCTAGTGGACTCTGCCACTAAAATTTGTTCAGATTTATTTTTCAGAGGTAATTGGAGGAATTTATGGGTGAGTTCAGGTGAGTGCCTGCTTTCACTCCATCATCGTGGCCTCTATTTGGCTTTTATAGCCTTTCATAACCTGCCCTTTGACTCTTGCCGTTTTCTCACCCCTACTCCTTTCCATATACCAGTTACCGTCAGTTCTCTGAAGCAGGAAAACCAGTGTTTGTTTGATCCCAATCCTAAACCTAACCATGGCACTATGTGATTGTAAGCTTTTTGAAGACAAGCACTGTATTTTGCTTCTTTTTGTTTCCCTAGCACTTAGTAAAGTGCCTGGAACATAGAGGGTACTTAAGAAATGTAGATTGATGGAACCATCATTAGTGCCTATACAACTTGGCCTAAGTTACCAAATCTCTCTGTACCTTAAATTTTGGGTTTTTTCCCCATATGTAAATCAGGGATAATAATATCGTTATATCTCACTGAACAGAAAGGAAAAAGGATTTTTTTTTTTGCCATGTTGCACATATGGATACTAAATCGTGAAAGAACTGGGGGGGAGGTGTGGGATTTCATCAGTGCAGATCGTCTTCTTTAGTTTTATTCTGAGTCATTAACACTTCAAAATTCATGACTTTCCACAACAATGATATTACATACTACACATCTTACCAGGGAAAGGAAGAGAGCATATCTAGATCATAACCATTCATCAAACTGCTAAGATAAACCTCAGTTCATAAATATTAGAGTTTGTATGACTGGACCACGGATTAATTTCCCTCTCAAATGCTAACACTCACACTGATTCTACAAAATATAACAAAGAAAGAAAGAGAGAGAGAAAGAGAGAGAGAGAGAGAGAGAGCGAGAGGAAGGAAGGAAGGAAGGAAGGAAGGAAGGAAGGAAGGAAGGAAGGAAGAAAGAAAGAAAAAAAGAAGGAAGGAAGAAAGAAAGAAAGAAAGAAAGAAAGAAAGAAAGAAAGAAAGAAAAACACTTTCATGTTTGGTGCTAAGGATTTTTAACAAGCCTTATTTTTGTACCTTCATTCTGGTGACTGCTAAATCACTTATGGTGCCTTCCTGCAAGCTGACAAACCCAGCAAGACAAGAATACTGATAAGCTCCAGGTTTTTGCCTATCCTTGGTAGAAAATTGATCATTTGACTTGAGGGATTCATTATTTGGCAGATTCTGAAATCTTGGGAAGGAACTGAAACTTCATTGAATGGGAGAGAGTACTTGAAGACTTGTTCAGTTGTGTCTGACTCTTTATGACCTCATCTGGGATTTTCTTGGCAAAGATACTGGTGTGGTTTGCCATTTCTTTCTTTTTTTTTTCTTTTTGGAGGGGGGAAGGCTGAGAAGTTGGGGTTAGGTGACTTGCCAAGGTCTCACAGCTAGTAAGTGTTAAGTGTCTGAGGCCGGATTTGAACTCAGGTCCTCCTGACTCCAGGGCCAGTGCTCTATTCATTGCACCACCTAGCTGCCCCGCCATTTCCTTGTGAGCTTATCTTACAGATGAGGAAACTGAGGCAACCAGGGTTAAGTTACTTGCCTAGAGTGAGGTATTCATTAGGCATCTGCTATATTTTGAATCTTTATGTTTTTAGAGCTGTGAGACAGATAAAGAAAAATCTGAGACTGGCAGAGTCCATATTCTCAGAGAATCTGTAATCTGATTGAGAAAACAAAATGAAGGCACACAGAATAACCAGCATGAAACCAAGGACTTCATATAATTAATTGCTAAATTGTGCAGTGTAATGATTGCACATAGTAGAAATGTAAGGAAGTACAGACACAGCAATGTATGTTTCTATATCCCTGAGTCTGGTTAGAAACTTAGCGCGAAGGTAAGAGGTTCAACATCCTCTAGACCAGGGGTTCTCAACCTTCCTAAGGCTGTGACCCTTTAATACTCGTATGTGGGCATATCTGCATGTAGGCAGACCTGCCTGGAGATGGATAGAGCAACGGTGTCTTGATTCCTAAGACCATCAGAAACATGTGGTCTTAGGCGATCCCTGTGACCCCTGTGAAAGGATCATTCAACACCCAAAGGGGTCACAACCTACAGGTTGAGAATCACTGCTCTAGACCTTTGAAGCTGAAAAAGGTCCTTATTTGACCAAAGGTAGGGGTGAGAATGGAGACTGGTGAATGGCAAACCATCTCCCCCAAGGGTTCCTTCTCTGGGGTTTTAGCTAGAACACTGTACTTGCTCTAATTTCTGAAATCCAAATCCTTTCTTTATTCACCTGATAATTTATTGACCATCCTGGGGGTATGGCCAAGTTTTTTTGGCTCATAAAAATGAGTCTTAATGCCAATTCATTCCAGTTGAGGGGTCTTTTCATACTTAGTCTAAGACCTATGGATGAATTGATTGATTGGGCATTTTATAATTTGCTTTCAGCTTGGTGGGGTTAGGTAAATCAATCACCCCTTCCTAACATTTATATAACATTGCATTGACTCCAAATTGTACAAGCTATAAATGCTGCTGCAGGATTTGAGAAAAGAGAAAAAACTACTGAACTTTGGAGTTCTTGGGGAAGGTTTCATTTATAAGAGGTAGGGTCCCAGTCCCATTCCAGAGCATGCAGACCTAAACCTCCCAATTTCATAGAGCAGGCTGAAGTTTAATTATATTTTCTTCTGGACTCTGGAAAACCAAGGAGACAACCAGGAGACCTTTGGGATAATAGGGGTAGAGAGAAGGCATTGTTCTGTGAGAACTTTGGATGGATCCACAGATTCTCTGTCTAGGAGTAACAAGGGTATCCCAGCCCATCTGGGGTATTCCCAGGGAAGTTCCTAAAAGTTCAAGGACAAAGAGAGGAAATTATATTTTCCTAATAGACATTTGTGACATAAGAATACTGGAATGTCAAGTCACAGAATTTCAGAGTTAGAAGTGATATGAAAGGAGATCTAGTCCAAGTCAATCTTGAACATGATTCTATAACCAGGAGTATCAAAAACTTAAATAGAAATGGATCTTTGCAGCCAGTGGATTGAATCAGAAAACTACAAAAACTGCACTGAACTAGAAACATCATCTATATTATAGTATATTTTTGTCAATTTTATGAAACATTTCTCATTTACATTTTAATCCAATTTCTATCCCACCCTCAACTTTTGTAGGCCCCTTTGGTCTGTGAACCAACAAGTACATAACCAGTTACTACATGAAGACTTCAAGCAATGGAATATTTACCACATAAATGCCATGGTTTTATTGCCTTAATAAGTATGGGAGGTATTTTCAAAAGCAATTTAAAATTATTTTTAAAAAAAGTGACTAAAAAACAGTGGCTTCCCTTTTTGAGACCCCTAAGGAAGTAAAAGCTAGAAAGTAAGTTCCCACATACACAAAAATATTCAAAACAGCACCAGGAAACAAAGTAGATGCGTATTAATTGGCAATTGGCTTAATAAATTATAGCATATGAATGTCATAGAATATTAGTGTACTATAAGGAATTATGAATATAAAGGATTCAGAGAAACTTGGGAAGGATGAATTGATGTAGAGTAAACAGAAAGAGAATACAAACTTTCTGCCCAGTTTTCCCTTTAATGTGCTGCCTCCTGCTGCTAAAATGCCTTCTCTTTGAGGGCAGGGACTATTTTTCATTTTGTTTATATTTGCATCCCCAGTACTTAGCAGAGTGCCTGATGTATAATACGCACTTAATAACTCTCCTTCCTCCCTCCTTCCCTTCTTTCCTTCCTTCCTTCCTTCCTTCCTTCCTTCCTTCCTTCCTCCCTTCCTTCCTAGAAAACAACCCAGGGAATATTATAACAATGAATATAAAAGGAACAATATGAGATGGAATACTCTGTAATTATTACAACTAAGATTGTCCCCAGGAAAAGATGAAGAAATTCATCCTTTCTTCTTTGTAGAGGTAGGGAAATTTAGGTATGGAACATGGTGTATATTGTCACGTTTTAATCATACATTGAGTATTTTGGCAAACTGCTTTTTCCATCTCTTTAAAAAAAAATCTTTGTTACAAGGGATGATGAGCTGAGTAAGGAAAGGGGATGGATGTATTCATAAATGAAAGTGATGTAAAAATAAAAGATAACAATATTTTTAAAGTATGGAACTAAGGACTTTTCCTATCAATTGCTGCACCTTCTCGAATATTCTTAGATATTATTTTTCGTTGTTTAGTATCTAACTGAAATCAAAGTAAATAGGATCATTAGAAAAACCTTGAAAGTTTTCTAGGGAGCGTCTTCCTCTTTGCAAAGTAAATGAAATAACAGGGCAGGAGGTGTGAAAAAAGTCCAAACAGTCTCTTTTTGTCTTGAAAACAAGTATTTCTATCTAAAGTGATTCTGGAGCAACAGAGGTCAGGCCAGAATGCAACAGCTGAGAACTAAGATGTTGCCAAGCAACGTGAAGCAAGACTAAAGATTATAGAAGATGAATTTATCAAGGCTGTGTAAGATGAAATTTAAAGGGGGTGGGAAGGAGGCAATGACCAGTCAAGGGTCATCTTCCGGAAAGTCTCTGTGGAAGGAAAAGAAAGAAAGGAAGGAAGAAAGGAAGGAAGGAAGGAAGGATGGAAGGCAGGATGGAAGGAAGGATGGAAGGAAGAAAGGAAGGAAGGATGGAAGGAAGGAAGAAAAGGAAAGGAAAAAAGGAAAGAAAGAAAGGAAAGAAGGACGAGAGAGAGAGGGAGAGAGTGACAGAGAGGGAGAGAGGGGGGACAGAGGGAGAAAGAAAGGAAGGAAGAAAGAAAGTAGGAGACAAAAGGAAGTAAAAAGAAAGGAAGCAGGGAGAGGGGAAGAAAGGAGTATAAAGAAAGAAAGTGAAAGAAAGTGAGAAATCATCTTTATTGTCCTGATATTCATCTTGGGAAACTAAAGCACAATGTTTAGTGTCATTTCTTTGTAAGAAATAAGGGTCTGACAAAGCAAACTAGTGACAATATTTACCCATTTAGTACATGTTCTGAGGATTTTTACATTGAAAGAATTATCGTGCTTTCTTCTACAGTTGTCATATAGCAGTTTTACATTAACTAGTGAATTATGGCACAAAGGGAGGTGTTTGAAATCCACGGATGCGGGTTTCGTGCCTGTGATTTTGATCCAGCCACCCACCTCTCAGTCTCAGTTTTCTCATTTTTAAAATGAGATGATGTTTGTACTAGTTATCTCACTGGGATGCCATGAGTCTCAAATAAGATGATGTATACAAAGCAAATTGTCAAGCTTTAAAAGGCTATTTAAATGTGAACTATTATTATTATCTCATACCTCACCTCTGTGCAATACGTCACCAGATTATCATCAGTATTTTAACAATCCACAATTTTGACAATATGATTGCTCCTTCCTTCTATACAGATCCTAACCCCTCTACCACTTGGTCTGTGGTTTCTTTTTTTTGAGGGGGAAAGGCAAAGCAATTGGGGTTAAGTGACTTGCCCAAGGTCACACAACTAGTTAAATGTCAAGTGTCTGAGACCAGATTTGAACTCAAGTCCTCCTGACTCCAGGGCCACTGTTGTATTCACTACACCACCTAGCTGCTCCTGGTCTATTGTTTCTAAGGGTTCTGATGTTTGAACAATTAATCAACTTATGTGAGCCTGGTGAAAAATGTTTCCAAACTTAGTGAGGTTGGTTCTTCTACAACAGATATTGCTGTTCAGTGTGTGTACGTAAAACCTTACCAGATATGCCAAATCTTGTGTTTCTCTGATGTGCAACCTTTAAGAAATAATGGTCACCACCATGTTGCAATGACACAGTGACTTTCTGTGCAGTGTCTGTTTACATAATGGGAAATAAATAAGGGCAGAAGAGTTTGCCTAAGGTAGTCAGCTAACCTTTATTAAGGCTTTATTTTGTACTAGGCATTGTGCTAAGCAGTAGGGATACAAAGACGGGCAAAAAAAGAATCCTTGCTTTCAGAAAAAAACCAAGTCTCAGATTGTATTCAAAATACTCTATTGTCTTGTATACTAATTAGCTCAGAGATTAACATGTTAGTTTCATATCAGTTAAGAAGAATCTCCTATTTGCTTGATCTATATCAAATGCATGTTAATTCATTGTGTGTGTGTGTGTGTGTGTGTGTGTGTGAACTGAGCCAGAGCTTTTTTATTTTTATTTTTTCATTTTTTTTAAACATTTATTTTTAAAACTTTGAGTTCCACATTTTTTTCCTTCTTCTTTCCTCACCCACCTCCACTGGGAAGATAAGCAATTCAATATAAGTTGTACATGTGTATTTATGCAAAACATTTCCATAGTAGTTATATTGTGAAAGACTAACTATAATTCCCTCCATCCCATCCCACTT
The DNA here is from genome assembly GCA_028627135.1 of Pseudochirops cupreus. NCBI lineage: Eukaryota > Metazoa > Chordata > Mammalia > Diprotodontia > Pseudocheiridae > Pseudochirops > Pseudochirops cupreus. The sequence continues at coordinate 204,606,487 of CM053580.1, read as the reverse complement.
GCGCTTGTTCTATCTTCTCCTTTGACCCTGTCCCTTTTCAAAAGTGTTTACTTCTAACCACCCTCTCCCCCAATCTTTCCTCCCTTCTGTCATCTCAACTTTAGCCTCTTTCCTCTTGTTTTCCTGTAGGGTAAGATATCCAATTGAATGTGTATGATATTCTCTCCTTAAGCCAAATTCAATGAGAGTAACGTTGACCCATTCCCTTTCACTTTCCTGCTCTTCCATTCCATTGTAACAATTTTCTCTGGCCTCTTTTATATGAGATGATTTACCCTAATCTATCTCTCCCTTTCTCCTTCTCCCAATATATTCCTCTCTCACCTCTTAATTTTATTTAGATATCATCCCTTGATATTCAGCTCATCCTGTGCCCTCTATGTATACATGTACATACATATGCATACACTCATGTATATATTTATACCCACATACATCCTCCTATAATATATATGTATGTATATATAAATACATATAAATAAACATACACACACACATATATACCCTTCAATTATCCTTATACTGAGAAAAGTCTTATTAGTTACAATTATCATTTTTCCATGTAGGAATGTAAATAGTTCAACTTTAATAAGTTCCTTATGATTTTTTTTTCCTGTTTACCTTCTCATGCTTCTCTTGCTTCTTGTATTTGAAAGTCAAATTTTCTGTTCAGCTCTGTTTTTTTCACCAAGAATACTTTAAAATCCTCTATTT
>CM053580.1:204588399-204605673 GCA_028627135.1 Pseudochirops cupreus | reverse complement strand
TCCTAGGAGTTTTCTCTTTGGGATCTTTTTCAAGAGGCATTTGGTAAATTCTTTCATTTTCTATTTTGCCCTCTGGTTCTAGAATATCAGGGCAATTTTGCTTGATATTTTCTTGCAAGATGGTGTCTAGGCTCTTTTTCTGATCATGCTTTCAGGTAGTCCAATAATTTTTAAATTATTTCTCCTGGATCTATTTTCCAGGTCAGTGGTTTTTCCAATGAGATATTTCGCATTGCCTTCTATTTTTTAGTTTATTTGGATCTGTTTTACAGTATTTTGATTTCTCATAAAGTCATTAGCTTCCAGTTGCTCCAATCTAATTTTTAAGGAATTATTCTCTTCAGTGAGTTTTTGAAATTTCTTTTCCATCTAGCAAATTTGACTTTTTAAAGGCATTCTTCTCCTCAATGGCTTTTTGGGCCTCTTTTGCCATTTGGGTTAGTCTATTTTTAAAGGTGTTATTTTCTGCATTATTTTTTGGGTCTCCTTTAGTAGGCTGTTGACTCACTTTTCATGATTTTTTTGCATCCTTCTCCTTTCTCTTCTCAATTTTTCCTCCACTTCTCTTACCTGATTTTTCAAAATCCTTCTTGAGCTCCCCCATGGTCTATAACCAGTTCATATTTTTCTCGGAAGCTTCTGATGCAGGAGTTCTGACTTCATTGTCTTCCTCACATTCCATGTTTTGGTCCTTTTTGTCACCAAAAAAGGGTTCTATGGTCCATTTGTGCTTCCTCTGCTTGCTCATATTGCCAGCCTATTACTTGACTTTTGAGCTCTTTTCCAGGGTAGAACTCTGCTTCCAGATTGCAGAGAACTATGTCCAAATTGCTGGGGATTTTGCAGCTGCTGGAGCTATTAGAAGAGTGCCCTCTCTGCAGCCCCCACCAACTCTGGCACACTGGCCACACACCCCAGGACCACCATCCAAAACCAAGATCCAGATCCAGTCAGGTTAAAGCAAGGGTGCTTACCCTCTGAATGATTGCTTGATCCCCTTACATATTGTAGTCCAAGAGCTCCTGAGGCAGCCATGGCAGCAGGTGCAGCTGCCACACCTCTGCCACTTCTCGCCCCAGGGGCAGCAGCCAGGCCACACTCTTCTCTACTCAGTACCAACAGAGTTTCAGACTGACTTTTTACTTTATCTTTGGTGTTTATGGGTTGAGAAGTGTGGAAACTGCCACAGCTGCTGGTGATTCACTCTCTTGAAGTCTGCACCGGCTGCCACTGATCAGGGCCACCCTGAGGCCAGAACCTAGTGGCTCATGAGGGACTGTGCTTGGCTCCCATCGTGCTGTGATAGATCTTTCCTGTCTACCTGCCAGGCTCTCTTCAGCAGGAGATTTGTTTCTTTCTGTTACTTTATGGTTTCTGTAGCTCTAAAGTTTGTTTAGAGTCATTTTTTTACATGTATTGGAGGTGGTGGGAACCAGAGCCATGCTCAAATCCTGTTTCTACTCCACCATCTTGGCTCCACCCACCCAGAGCTATATTAATAAGTAGATTTTTTCCATTATTTGTACATTTTATGAATTTTTTAGAAGTGCTTCTTAGGATTTCTAATAAGTCTTGAGGTCACTTGGATATGGTAGTAGGATACAAACAAACTAATGAATTAATGAATGAATAAAAGCTAATTGGGAGAAGGGAGCACTAACAGCAGGAAGGGATAAGAAAAGACCTCATGTTGAAGGCCCAAATCAAGCCTTGAGGAAAATGAAGGATTCTAAGAAGTGGAAATGAAGAGGAAGGGCATTCCAGGTAGAGGGAATAACCTGAACTAAGACATGGAGAAAAGAGATGTTATGTTGGATGTGAAGAACAAAAGGAAGACCAGATTGACTGTATCATAACAATCCTTGAAAAGGATGCTGAATCTAGCTTGCTTCAGGTTTTTAATTCAACAGAGTATTTATTTGAGCTTTGGGGTTATAAAGAAGTCTTTAGAGTGTATTGATTAGGATAGTGACATGATCACACGTGTGATTTAGACATATCACTCAGGCATTTATGTGGGGTACAGACTAAAGAGGGGAGAGAATGGAAGAAAGATGACTAATTAGGATGCAACTGCAATACTACAAGGTGGCCATGTTAGTAGAGAGGAAAAAAAAGGGATGTAAGAGATAATGTCTGGCAGAATTGACAAGACTTGGCAAACCTTAAAGTGATAAGTAATGGAAACTAGGTGGTTTAGTGGATAGAGTGCTGAAATTAGAATCAGGAATACCTGAGTTCAAATCCAACCTCAGAAACTTCCTAGTTGTGTGACCTTGGGCAAGTCACTTAACCTTTTCTTTTGGAGAAAGAAATGGGAAGCTACTCCACTATCTTTGCCAAGAAAACCCCAAGAGGGGTCATGAAGAGTTAGATATGACTGAAATGAATGAACAACTATAATAAAGTGATAAGTGGATGTGAATGATTATTTTAATAAAAGATTTATTAATTTGAAAGGTATAGGAATTCCATTTAAATTATGTGAGTTCAAAGATGCTGTGGACTTTGGAGATTTTTCTCTTTCTTATTTCTTCTCTGCTCCCTTCTCTACTGGCTGGCCATGTTATTCTGGTGGCCAGTGTGAGATCCCAGTACCTGACATTTGCAAATGTCAGTTTAACAACGAACTCTGGAGACCCTTTGTTTCATTACTGATTTGGCAAAATATTCTCAAAATGAAAAATGACTTTCTTCTCTTTCTGATCAGTGAAGTTATAATGTATTGCATTGATATTGTACAAATGTCTTTTCTTCATCTTAAGCACCTAACTTATTCCCCAATCTTGTCTATAACTCATGGTGATTAAACTTAAAACCATGGCCAATATAAAGCTAATTTGTCTTTTGCTTTTGTTTTCCTGAGTGATAAAGCTTACTTGTCACAACTCTTAATACCTTTTTTCAGCCTTTAGATTGTGTAGTTTTGAAATTGTCTTTAAAAATAATCCTTCTCACTTTTTCATTTTATACTCTGTGTGTGTCCATGCACCAAGCTCATAAAGTCTGACTTACTGGGATGTCCCATGCTTTGTCAGTAAAGTCAGTAGGATTGAAAATTCTGCTATTTTTTTCTTTTGTGCTATCAAAGAATTGGACACAAAGGAGATGCCCATCAATTGGATAATGGCTATCCAAAGTGTAGTACATGAATGTAATGGGATATTACTATGCCATAAGAAATGATGTATATGATGAATACAGTACAGTGAAATCTACATGAACTGATGCAGAATGAAGAAAGCAATGCCAAGAGAGTAATATTCACAATAATTACAATGTGAATGGAAAGAACTAAAATTATAAAGTGACTACTACAAAATTCGAAATATCAAGGCAGGATTTGAAGGAAAAGTTATGAGAGTATACCTTCAATCCACTCCTTTGTGGAGGTGGGAGGTTCACAGGTGTTACACATTGTAAGTTTTCAGACTTTTTAAATTCATTGATGCTTTTTTCCCTCTTTAAAAATATGGTTTGTTATATGGGGTGGTTTTCCAGGAATGGAAGGGGGAAATATACTTGGGATAATCATGATGACATAAGAAATAGAAGACACCAACAAAACCCTTTCTTAAAAGAAAAGTCTGGATTCTACTACTAAGGGAGGAAATTGCTGTGGAGGAAATAGCTTGGGAGAATCCTATAAGTATATTTCAGACCTGAGGAATGAATCAAAGAGGACTTAGTAACAGAAGGAAAGGGTTCTAAGTCTGTAGAAGGGCCTTGTGTATTCTGTATGCTTTAAGAACTTAGAGAGTCCCATAATGCTCTAAGAAAGGAGTTACTAAAGTGTTTTAAAAATGTGTGGTGTAATCTCTTTAGCAGTCTAATTAATTCTCAGATTATTTTCAAATTTATGAGAGAAAATACATAGAATTACAAAGGAAACTGTGTTAAAATACAGTTATCAAAATATTTAAAGCAAAATGAAACAAAAACCAAATTGACAGATCCCAGGTCAAGAGCTACAGAAGATGTCCTCTTTTTTTCAGATAATGCCAACAGGGTGTCCAAACTCCAGTGTTGTGTGTTATTTCTAAATGGAACCCAAAGGTAGACTGAAGTTTTAAGTAAATCATGATAGGACATCTAGGATCCCAACCAATCCACTTTTTCCAGTTAAGAGTTGTAGACAGAGGCATCAACTCAGAGAATTATAATTAGAAAAAAGACTTCATCTATTCCAGACTTGCCTCTTTTTTTCTCCCAGAAAAAGCATTTCCAGGAGACTAAATTCAATGGTTTGGCTACTACTTAATTGATTCCACTGTCTTTTGCCTATCTACAGGGTGACACAAAAGACTCAGCAGTATTAAGCTTCTCAAAGCTTAAAACTGAACTAAGGCTTCTGGGACACCCTGAGTTGTTCCTCAGCAATACAAGGCTTGTAGTTCAGTTGTTTTCTGCTTAAAACATTGCAGCAGAAACTCCCTTCTGGTACCCCGTTGGCTTTTCCCTGGATTTGCACATAGTCTTAATTTATTAAACCACTAACTACTTTATACATAGGCTATAGCCTCAAGTTCTAGAATGAGTTTTTTGTAAGCTGCCCTCCTCTTCCTAAGAATTTAGCTACTGATTCTTAACATTCGTTTCTCCTCCAATTAAAATAGATATATGGCTTCCCAGACTCTTCTTCTCAGTGGGAACCAGCCTCAGGCACTTTTCCCTCAGGGAGGACGGTTAGGTAGAATGTGAGTAAGTAGTGACTCAGTACCCAATAAAGGGGTGATTAAATTGACTAAATGGATTCAGAAAGATAAAAAAAATGGATATAGAGTTGTAATCTCATGGTATAAGAGGATGGTAACTAAGTAGAGGCAAAATGGCACCTAAATGTTAATTTATAATGCCCTTCAGTCTCACAAAGAGGAAATTAGTTGGGTCAATTAGTTTTGTTTTTGCGTTTAGTCTTGTGACGTCTTTGGTATGAGGATCTCCCAGTGTAGAAATTCCTTCCACCAGTACAGATTGTAGTCATAGAAAGTTGCCAAGGTGACTCAGAGGTGAATGACTTTCCCAGGAGTCACACAGCCAGCATGTGTCAGAGGTCACACTTGAACCAGTCTTTTTAACTCTGAGACTGAATCTCTATCCCCTGCTTTCTGCTACTTTAGACTTAAAGAGACGAAAACGTGCATAAAGAAGCCTTGGAGATTACTGCATCCAGGCCTCACTAATATTTTACCTTTCTAACATTTGGTAAGCAATTAGCCCAATCCTCCCTGAAGGTCGATAAAAGAAAATCTAATCAGAATCCTGGGAAAAACCTGCAGCATTAAGTTGTTCTGTTCATGCAGGACATTGGCTGATGTGGAGGAAGTCCCTGACCTTTTATGTCCTCCGAGTCTCACACATCAGCTTCTACTTTATACTGACTGCTTTCTCCCCCCACCAAATCCAATAAGTGGCAATTAGTTAGAATTCCTTACTGATTATTCTTTAATCTTCTTGTTTGTTCCCACAGAATCAGAAAGTTGTTTTGGATATAGACGATGAAGAAAAATGACACATTTCATGGTTGTTGACGCTGAGTGGGGGAAATATCCTGGGCCAAGTGCTAGGACACTTTACTTAAGTGGGAATGAAATCTATTCTTAAGTGGTTTTGCATTACAAATGAGAATTTCAGGGGCCTAGAAGACCATTCCAAAGGAGGAATGAACCAGGGAAATTACCAGTGGTTTGTGGGGGATGGATAACTTCTATTTTCTCTTCTAGCCTCTAACAAGTGTTAAGTATTTATACAATTTCCCTATGAGACTCTTCCCTTCTTGGGCATCATTTCATATGTAAAGAGGATCTTTGTCATTAGCCTACCATGCTTGCTATTCTGAAGATGTGATGATATTCTCTCTATCGCAGCCTAAGGAATTTGACAAGCTGCTTCCCATCCCACCTTACAACAACTGAGTCTTTTCACATTTAGGTGGCATTCCCAGAATCCTCCATCTTTCTGACCACCAGAAGTTATCTTGTTTTTTCCTGCTATGGATTGGAAGATCTGACTTATTTGCTCCCTTCCATATGTGACACACATACTGCAGGCTGGGTGTCTACTGTTGGGTATCCCAGGAGACCCTCAAGGTATGAATTATCAGCACAGCTAACACCACTAGGTCCATGGCTTACTTTCTGTATGCCTCAAGCTGGAGTTCTCAAACTCTTTAGTCTTCAGACCCATTTGCACTCTTAAAATTATTTAGGACCCCCACAAACTATTTTTGTATGATTTATATCTATCAATAACTTCTTTATTAGAAATTAAAACTTTTTAATATTATTGTGAAAATAGTTTTGACCTCACAGACCTCTGAAAGGGTCTTGGAGATCCCCAGGCATCCCTGGAACATACTTTGAGAACCACTGGCCTAGAGAAAAACAAACTGATGTCTTATGAATTAAATCACCAAAAAGGATACTTTTCTTTATAAAACTGCACAAAAAAGCCTCTGTAGTACACCTATGCCAGCCCCTCTCCCTGCCAAACTTTCTCAATGGCTAGTCAATAAAGAAACCATCACTGATCAGGGTCTTTACATCTAGACCACCAGTTCTAGATTTCTGAGTTTAAAGAGGAACACAAGTGGTTGCATGTTTGAAGCCTTTCTCCTGGGAGTATAACCCTTGGAAAGCAGGAGAAGCATGAGGAGTATGGGGCATTTTGAATAATCTCTTGCCTCAGTTCTTAGTCCAAACTAAATGTGGCTCTCCGCACACTGGTTTCTGACTGGCTGTTTGGCTCTTCTTCTGATCTAGCTCTAGCTGATGCCATTTCTTGATCTTTTCAGATACAAGGGAAAGCAGGTACTGCTACTGCTGGGAGTTTCCACATTGACTACTATATCCTTCCCTTACTCTGGCTCCAGTTGGCTGCTAGCAGATCTCTCCTGGGCTACAGATATAGTTAGTGACCATATCAGTTCAACAGTCCCAAATCCCCAAAGTCAGTTGCAGCTAAACCATTTGGTAGCCCACTGTCTCGGCTCTACCCTGAAGTCAAACCCCTCCTTCTCTTCTTCCCTGCACTGCCCCACCCCACCCCAAATCTGGTCTCAGACACTTACTAGCCATGTGACCCTCAGCAAGTAACTTAACTGGTGTGCTTCAGTTGGCTCATTTGTAAAATGATCTGAAAAAGAAAATGGCAAATCACTCCAATATCTTTACCAAGAAAATTCCAAATGGGGTCACAGAGAATCAGACATGACTGAAGGGACTAAACAGTGTTTTACGCACTTAATGGGTGCCAGGAATAATAAATATTGTGGCAAAATCAAAACAATCCCTGACCTCAAGGAGCCTACATTCTATTCCTTTCAGGGAAGTTAGGGGACACAGTGAATAGAATGCCAGGCCTACAATCAAGACTCATCTTTCTGAGTTCAAATATGGTCTTGGACACTTACTAGCTGTGTGACCTTGGACAAGTCACCTGACTCTGTTTGCTTCAGTTTCCTCATCTACAGAATAATCTAGAGAAGGAAATGGCAAACCACTCCAGTATCTTTGTCGTGGGGTCATGGAGAAACATAACTGAAATGACTGAACAACAACAAAACTCCTGAGGAAAGGGAGTGGAGCAGTCCTCGGTACCTGCTCACAAATTGCTGCCATTGTGGTAACATAGTGGTAGAGGACAGATCAAGAAGACCCAAGTTTAAGCCCTACCCCAGACACTTAGTTGTGTGACTCTGGGTAAGTCACAACCTTTCAGTCTCAGAGTCCTCATCTGTAAAATCTAACAGCATATACCTCACAGGGTTGTGGTGAGGCACTTTGCAAACCTTAAAGGATATATAATCACTCACTCGATAGACATTTATCAAGTATCTACTATGGGCCAGGCAGTGTGCTAAGCACTATACCATCTATTATTATTGTTAATTGTGGATATTGATCTTAGAGACAAGGCAGAAAATATTTGTAATTCAATTAGAGGACCAAGCAATAGACACTGGTTACCTGTGACACTACACATAAGTCTTCAGCTCCTTCTGAAGTATGTAAGGCACCTTGAAAATAGTGGGAAGGAGCTGGCCTGGAAGTCAGAAGTCCTGGGTTCAAGTCTGTAGCAGCAAGCACCCTAGCATACCCAAGATGGCTGCTGGCACAGGTTCTTAGATCTGCTTTTCTAGAGGACAACAACTCAAAAAGGGTTAACGATCTTACTTTAATCAATCAAACACTTATCGTTTACCTAGTTCAGGGGAAAAAGTCAGCACCCTGAACTTCAGAGAATACAAACAGAAGTTACAACAGAAAATAACACAATTTAGCAGACAGGGCTTCCAGCTGTCTGACCATTACATCCATACCTAGTCAATTACCAGAGAGGGAAGCACCAACATCTGGGTTTTCAAAGCCAGGGTGCTCAATGGCTGCCCAGAGTCTCGTCTGGCCAAATCACACAACTCTTCCCAAAGTGAGCCCCAAAGCAAAACCTCACATCAGGGTATATATATCCTTTTCCTGGGTCAGAGAATGTCACAACCCTTTTGACCCACTGCCCAAGCACAAAGTAATAAGGTATGGGCCTTCTTGAAAAACAAGCGTCCCATCACAGGCTCCATGTGACCACATTCAGCCTATTAGGGGGCAGAGTATACTTTCAAATCAGGGAAGGTTCTCAGATTTACCCAAGCCTATCAAAGGGACAAGGGGCAGGGAAGATCTTCAGATTCCCATTACCTTATATAACAAAGTCCCAGATGTTACAAGCTGGTTGAGTGATTTGAGAAACTGTGAGTTTAATTTTTCTCCTCAATTTCTACATCTGGGAAAGGAGGAGTAGTGAACTAGATTTTCTCAAAATCCACTATCAACAATAACATTCTGTAAGTGGGGGAAATAAGTAGTGACTTGTGTCTAGCACAAAGGAGCTGTGGCATATTCTCTGGGATAAGTGAGGGAAAAGTTCCTGCTCAGCCTCTATAAGCAAACTGGGCTGTGTAGCAGTGGGCTCTGGGGACTGAGCAGGCCATGTAGCAAAGGGCCAACAGGTATTGATTGAACACTTGGTGTTTAACATTGGTGCTTGGGTATTTGAGGACTACGTTCAGTGGTTAGTGAGAGAGCACTCAGTGGAGTCCCCAGTAGTCTGTGGCAAAAGCTTAGATACTTACACGAGTAATTGGGCAGTCTATGGGAGGGATTGGCAAACAACGGTCAAATTTAGCTGTGGATTGTTTTTAGAATAGCTGGTAAACTAAGAATGGGTTTTACATTTTTAAAATAGTCTTATTAAACTAAAAAATGTGAAACTCAGTCTTAGGTCATACAAAAACAGGCCAAAGACTGAAGTCCTTGACAGTAATTTGGCAGCTCTTGGTTTATGGCATACCTAGTCTACTCTCGTTTATTCCAAGACTGATTATCCCATTTGAGGATTACACAGGTCTTTGGTCCCTTCTCCAGCTTCTTCTTTCGCTTCTCTGAAGTGCCTTTGTGCAATTCAATATCATAAAACCAGCTCTCAGAGGAAAGCAACTATCAACAGGATACATCAATCAATGAACTATTTTGCAATACTTTTGGCAGAAGATTTGTAATGGGAATGGTGGGTAGGCTTAGGCAGGGCAAGATGTTCCAAATATTGACAATAATGAATTTCTTAAATTGTCTATTATGGAATTCAATCAACCACTACCATAACCACCCTTATACCATAATCCTTTACCCATGGTTAACTGAAAACTGATTATATTCAAGTAATTAGACATACATGTTTACAACTCTTTCCTTCGTTTACAAAGGACAGAGATGTTTTCTGGGAAGAGTGACTGGAACTGAAAACACTGATGCATAACCAGTTATACTTTGAATACTGAGAAAAAGTGATCCTGGAACAATTGTTTGTTTGACTCCTAAAAATACAATGGATGACTGAGTGTTTGCCTTGAAAAATGTATGTCAGGGGAGAATTTGCTTACTGTAGTTTGTAAATGTGTTCTCAGAAGTGACTGAGAGGGAAAACTCTTCTATAATCCTTACAAATAATTAAAAAAAATCAAGCAATGCTTATTCTTATCTTTGAGGACAGGGTAAAAAGGAAAAGCAAAAAAGAAAGCAACCATCTACGAAATGATGTTTTCAGGATGCTCCTGTTTGTAGATAATGATTGTATTGAACAATGTGATTTCTTTTTTCAATAATTTCTTTTTAGATTTCAACATTCGCTTCCACAAGATTTTGATTTTTAAAATTTCCCCCTCCCTCACTTTCCCCTCTCCAAGATGACATGTTATCTGAAATAGCCTCTACTTATACATTCATACTAAATATATTTTCACATTAGTCATGATGTAAAGAAGAATTAGAACCAATGGGAGGAATCAGGGGAAAGGAGAAACAAAGCAAAACAACAAAAGAAAAGAAAATAATAAAAAATAGTCTGCTCCCATCTGCATTCAGACTTGGTAATTCTTTCTCTGCGTGTGGATAACATTTTCCACCTTGAGTCTTTTGGAGTTGTCTTAGATCCTTACGTTGCTGAGAAAAGCTAAGGCTGTCAAAGTCAGTCATTGTACAATGTGGCTTTTACTGGGTATGTTGTTCTTTTGGTTCTGTTCATTTCACTCATTTCACTGCTTTTTGGGTTTTTATGAAGTCTACTTGCTCATCATTTCTTATAGCACAGTAGTATTCTTTTACATTCGTATACCACAACTTGTTCAGCCATTTCCCAACTGATGGGCATCCCCTCAAAATCTAATTCTTTGCCAACATAAAAAGAGGTGTTTTAAATATTTTTGTACATATGGGTCCTTTTGCTTTTTCTATATCTTTGGGATACAACCCTAGAAGTGGGATTATTGGGTCAAAGGGTATGCACAGTTTTATAGACCTTTGGGCATAGTTCCAAATTGCTCCCCAGAATGGTGAGATCAGTTCACAACTCCACCAACGATGCATTAGTGTTCCAATTTTCTCATAGCTTCTCCAACATTTATCATTTTCCTTTTCTATCATATTAACCAATCTGATAGGTGTAAAGTGGTACTTCAGAGTTGTTTTGATTTTCATTTCTCTAATCAAAGTGATTTAGAGTATTTTTTCATATGAATATAGATAGCTTTAATTTCTCTCTCAGAATACTTCCTGTTCATATTATTTTTATCATTTATCAATTGGAGAATGATCTGTATTCTTATAAATTTGATTCAGTTCTCTATATATTTGAGAAATGAGTTCTTTCTCAGAGACACTGACTGTAAAAATTATTTCCCAGCTTTCTGCTTCCGTTCTAATCTTGGTTGCATTGACTTTGTGCAAAAACTTTTCAATTTAATGTAATAAAAATCATCCACTTTGTATGTCACAGTGTTCTCTATCTCTTGTTTGGTCATAAATTCTTCCTTCTCCATCCTTCTGACAGGTAAACTATGCCTTGCTGTCCTAGTTTACTCATAGTATCAGTCTTTATATCTAAATCGTGTACCCATTTTGACTTTATCTCAGTATAGGGCATAAGATGTTAGTCTATACCTAGTTTCTGCCATACTGTTTTCCACTTTTCCTAGCATTTTTGTTAAATAGTAAATTCTTATCCCAGAAACAAAGTTTATCAAACAGTAGATTACTACAGTCATTGACTATTTGTCATGCATACCTAACCTATTCCCCTGATCCGCCACTCTATTTCTTAGGCAGTACCAAGTAGTTTTGATGATTGATGCTTTGTAATACAATTTAAGATCTGGTACAGCTAGGCATTCCTTTTCATTAACATTTGTTTTCATTAATTCCCTTGATATTCTGGACCTTTTGTTTTTCCAGATGAATTTTGCTATTGCTTTTTTCTAGCTCTATAGAATAATTTTGGTAGTTTGATTGATATGGCACTGAATAAATAAATTAATTTAGATAGAATTGTCACTTTTATTATATTAGCTTGACCCATGAGCAACTGAGATTTTTATAGTTCCTGTGTTTGTTTTGGCAGGTAGATTCCCAAATAGTTTATAATGTCTACAGTAACTCTAAATGGAATTTCTCTTTCTATCTCTTGTTGGGTTTTATCAGTAATATATAGAAATGCTGGTGATTTATGTGGGTTTATTCCATATCTTGCAACTTTGCTGAATTTGTTTTCTTTTTTCAAGTATTTTTTTCTATTTTTTTATACTTTTGTTTTTGTTTGACTGATTCTTGATAACTCAAAGAGTCCTTAGTTTGCACTTGCCCAAGTCTAATATTTAATGAATTGTTTTCTTCTATTAGATTTTGTACCTCCTTTTCCATTTGCCCCATTTTAAATTTTAGGTTCTTCTCTTCAGTGTGTATTTGTACTTCCTTTTCTATTTGGCCAATTCTAGTTTTTAAGTGGTTGTTTTCTTCAGTGTACTTTCCCCCTCATTGGACCAACTGTCTTTCTTAAGGACTTGTATTGTAAAGTCAATTTTTGTCCTTCCTTTCCCAAACTATTGACTCTCTCTTGCATAACTCTTATTTCATTTCCCAATTTTTCTTCTACCTCTCTTTTTTGAGTTTTAAAATCCTCCTTGAGCTCTTCCAAGAGGCTTTTTGGGCTTGAGAACAGTTCACATTCCTTTTTGAGATTTTGGATATAGGTGTATTAACAATGTCTTCTGACTTGTGCCTTGATCTTTCCTATTCCCATAATAAGAATCTATGATCATTGTCTGTTTCTGCTTTTTGCTCATGGTGTTTGCCTATTTCCTGGCATTTAAAGTTGAGTTCTCCTGCTGAAGCACAGGGGGCACTGACCTGATCTTGTGCTGGGAGCCTGGGACCTGGTCACTGGCTTTGTGTGCTGGGGCCTCAGATGTTGGCAGCTGGAGGCTATAGGGGTCTGGTGGCTTACCTGATGCTAAGCCAGGGCCAACAACACTGGAGCTTTCCATGTAGGGGTGAGGAATCTGGTCCTGGGAGACATCTGCTCACCCAGACTTCTTTAAGGCACTTGAATGTTTGACTGCTGGAGAATGTCTGCCAGCCTGGAGCTGTGCCTCTTGGAGTCGTACTTCCTCGAGTTGTGCTGAAGTACAGGGAGATTTGGCTGCTGGAGAATGCTGGCACATATGGTGGTTTTCTGAGCTGGTGTCTACTAGTTCCCCTACCTGTGTGGAGGCACTTAGGGTTTCCTGGTGTTGGGGCTTGCCTTCTCTGCCACTGTGAGTCTCAGGATCTCATTCTGGTTTGCTGAGGTAGGGCTTGCTGCTCACTTTCTGGGATGCCTCCCACCCTGTACTGCTTCTCGTTCCCAGAGTGAGAGAGGCCTTTCCCATTAATCCCCCAAATTTCCTGGGCCATAAGATTGCTGCACCATGTCTTTCTGCTGGCTCAGTTATTCCAGGGTTTTTCTTGGGGTGATATTTTCTGGGCTTTCAGAGGTCAATAAGGGAGGGTGAGAGTGACTTACTTCTTACTCTGCCATCTTGGCTCCTGGAAGTGGAGAACCAAGTTTTACATGATTTCAGTCAGATACATGACAATTCAAATGAAAATAGTCTAATAATTCACATAGGAAAAATCAACTGGATGATCATTGCTCTGAGATGTGCTAGAGCATGCTCATCAAAGCTCATGAGAGCTCACTGTTATATTTTCGATGTGAGTACTTACACATTGGAAATTGGCCAGTACTACAAATTGGGGCTTGATTTATTGTTTTAGTGATTGCCTAGAGGCAAGGAAGTGATGGAGAGAATGTTAATTCATATCAAAGTTAAAAATTTGTCATATGTTTATTTCCCTGCTCAGAGAGCTGGTTATTAACACTTACATGCACATCCTTGCCCACGTTGCTTATCCAGTTGGATAGGCAGCCTACTTGGTTAATGGAGTGAGTACTGCAGATATTTTGGGCAGGCATTGTAGATGGACAGTGAAGTAGGCCCAGAGCAGAATGAGGAAGAGAGTAGTCTAAATTGCATTTGAGAAAAAAAAAATGTCAGTTTCAGTGTCCTTAAGTTTCTTTAAAAAATATTTTAAATGCCTACTTCCTTTTCTTTAAGCATGACCCTCTATCTCCTCATTCTGTATCTTTTTACTGGCTGCTCTTCATTCTAGGTATGCTGTCCCTCTTCAACTCTACCTCCTATGTGTGTATGTTTTTGTGTATATGTGTATATATAATATGTAAGGGATACACATTTGTACATGTATATATACAAATACATACTTATATGTGTTATATGTATATATATATATATATATATACATATATATGTATATATAATCATTTCTTAGATGGTGGTTTTATTAAGCTCCTTTATGTGCACAAATCATTGATAATACACTGAAGTTTAACCTCTTCATTATTCTTTGAGTTACCCATAATTTTGATTCTAAAGACATTCTATCATTCTACAAATTCATCCATGCTATTATCATAAGAATATCATCAGTCCATTGGACGACAAGCATTTAATGAATACCTTCTACTTGCCAGGCTCTGTGCTAAGTACTGAGGATACAAAGAAAGGCAAAAACAAAATCCTTGAACTCAAATACTTCATTTTTTAATGAAGGAGACAACATGCAAACAGCAGTGGACATAACATGATATGTAATATATAATATATATACAACACACACCCAACTATGCACACACATAAACATGAAAACTACCATATATTTGCTTATATCTATATATCAGATATATATAACATATATGTACTATATTTGCAAACAACAATGTATACACACATACACATGTAATTATATACATATACAACATACACAAACAAAATATTGATAAAAGATATATATATGCATACACTCATCTTTGTGTGTATATATGTGCATATATATGTGTATATCTTGTACCTATCAATCCATATCTCTCTGTCTAATGCTTATATAAGTACAGAAAATATACTTATTGTACAACATACTTACTGCTAATTACTTAAAGTCCCCTAAGCATTCCATCACAACTTGGAAGGGATTCTATTGCTCTGGAAGAGGGAGAAACAACAACAATGACAAGAAATTTGGATGTAAAATATTCAAATTGTTCACTGAAATAAGAGTAGAGATTGGTTTTCACCTCCTCTTTGTTAGGCTTCAGGGCATGTTTGTGAACCCTGAATATTTGCCTTTGAACTTTAGCTAGGAAGCTATAGTCACTTGCCCAAGGCCAGGTTTAGAATGCATCTTTGAGCGTGAAGTAGAAATGACAAGAATTTTGCAGCAGAGATGCCAGCTCCCCTCTAGAATGTATAGTAAAGGGAGGGCTTTGGATGTTTGAATATGTGCTTGGAGGTTTGGGTCCATTCTCCCAGTGAAAGCAGCTGTCATCTGGCTCTGGGGGTAGGGCAGGGATTTCACTTGAGCAGCTCTGTGTCTTCTGCATAGCCTGTAGAGCTGTGCTGACACCTCCAATTTGAATTTATTTCCACAAATTGGAAACATCCCAAAATAGATCACAAGTACCTCTTGAAAAAGAACAGATTGGAACAAAGAAAAATTAAGAACTCAGGGAAAAAATAAAACAAAGTGAACAGGGGCTTGTTTTAAAGTTTTATTTCACAATTACTTCTCTTTCTCTAACTATTGGGAGTATTTTCAAAGAAAAGAGGTGCAACTTAACAGTCTGAAAATGTTTAAAAGCTCTAAGTGTGTTGGGAAATTAAACTGGAGGAAAAAGACAGATACCCATATGGAGTAGCCAGGCACATCTGCTGGAAACCTAAGAGCAGTGGAGCTTGGCATCAATCAACCCTCTGCTCTATTAAATGAAAAATTGTGGTGTGTAGGTAATGGCAACACTTGACAGAATTAGCAGAGGATTTCAGGAGGTAGGAGGCCACACTAATACATGCAAATCTATTCTGCAAAAATTTGGGGTCTTGAAGCCCTATGATCTCTGGTTCTTGTGTCTTGGGCAATAGCAACACATATGCCTTCTCATTTTAATAGACTGAATTATTTCGTTTTGTAACCATCAGACATTTATTGTTATGAAATGTATTTGGGAAGTTCATGTTGCAATGAATAAGCTGTCTGTTGTGCAGCATTTATGGATGGCTGCAGGTTCCTTGTGCAGAATACACCTTGCCTTCCAGGAGAGTATATTCTAAAAGGAGAGATAGGAAGGACTAGTAGAATTTACATCTTCAGAATCCCTTGGTAGACACTGTCTTTTTATGATCTCCTTCCCTTTTCCACAGCTGACTTACATTTTTTTTTCAGGTAAGTTACCTAGATAAAAGAGATGTTCAATGTACATTGTTAAATGACTAATGTGTTAGTAGACTAGGACTAAAAATGGAAAATAAAATAATCCTCTATCTTCCACGTATCTCTGCATTACTTTCTCCTCAACTTAAAAAAGAGACTGTTGACAAATAATTAGTAAATGTCAAACTAGGAGCTGGACAGCAACAGAACTGAGCAGGCTTGGGGGAAGAAGACAGATCAGGACAAGAAATGCAGCTTGGTGGGAAAGGGAGATGAGTCAGGTGGGGATGTCAGATATCGTAAGACAGGAGACTCAGAAAAAAAACCATGAGGGCAGGGAGCATGAGCCGTTTAAACTTTGTTTCTCTTCAAAGTCGGAGCATGGCATCCCCAACATAGTACCTGATTAACACATATTGGGCAGAAGTATAGGTAGATAAAATAATGCAAAGAAAAGGCAAATGCCAAAGACCCAGGGATACCATAAATTAAGCCCCAAATTAAATTAAATCAGGACCAGGATACAAAGCTAGGTGGTGCAGGCTCAAAGTATCTGAGTCAGGGAGAGAAGTTCTGGGCAACAACCAGTTATGAGCACCTTGGTTTAGGAATGACATTAATAAGCTGGAGAAGTACAGAGGAAAGTCAAATCAGTTGTAAAGGGCATTGAGTCTTTGCAATATGAACATCAGCTGAAAGAAAAGATGATGCTTAGCATAGAAAAAAAAGACTCATGGGGAAACATAACTGTCAAGTAGTCTAAGGACTATCACAACAAGTGGCAGAGAGATTAGACTTGCTGCCTTTGGCTCCCTAGAATGGAACTGGGAGTAATGAGTAGAAGTTGAAAGGCGAAAACTTCAAAATAATTCAGAGCCTTCAAAATGGAAAAAAGAAAAAAATATTCCTGCCATATCTCTCTGCATTATTTTTCTCCCAATTTTAAAAAGAAAACATTAACAAATATAGTAAATGTTAACTCAGGAGGTAATGGACTCTCCTCTCTCTGTGTCTCTGTCTTTGTCTCTGTCTCTGTCTCTCTCCCTCTCTCTATCTTTCTCTCTCTCATCTTCCGTCTCTCTCTCTCTCTCTCTCTCTCATATTCCCTCTCTCTCATATTCCC
>CM053580.1:204551900-204587899 GCA_028627135.1 Pseudochirops cupreus | reverse complement strand
TTCTTCTTCTTCTTCTTCTTCTTCTTCTTCTTCTTCTTCTTCTTCTTCTTCTTCTTCTCCTTTTTCCTCCCTCTCCCTCTCCCTCACCCCCCTCTCTCTCTTCTTTCTTTTTTTCTTTCTTTTGTGAGGATTGGACAATATGGTCTCTTCCAACTTTAGGTCTCTTCCAGCTATAAAATTATGTGATTCTGGGAACATGGTTTTAGCAGTTCATGCAGAGCAATTCAAAAGGTAGGGACTGATTAGTTCCCCCATTTGATATCGCAGCAGGAATACCACTAACCAGGTATAGACAGAGTCAAGAAGATAAAATAGCCCCATGCCACCTATAAAAGATGCAGAGAACACTTCATGACAGAAATAAAGCCATGGGGACAAGAATTGTTGATCCTCATGTTGGGTATGATAGTGGAGAGAGCATCAGCTAATAAATCCTCAGTTATAAGGAGGAGATCATAGCTTTGTGCCAGGTGTCAGAGCAAGAAGCAGCATGATAGTGGGAAAATGTCTTGCTTTGATGTCAGGGAAACTTGGTTCAAAGTCTAGCTCTTCTACTTACTTTTTTTGTGAGGTGGGGCAAGTCACTTAATTTTTCTGATTCTCAGTTTCTTCATCTGTTCTTTCCACTTCTAAATCTATGATCCTATGACAAGACAAATATTTTATTCTTTAAGCTCAATTGTGTAATGGCAAGAAAAGAAGTACTTAGCACTTTGTTTCAGCTATTTAATTATTTAGCACCTTGTTTCACTTCAAGATTCTTTTGAGCCTTGTCCATGATTATATGAAGTCTTTGTTAAGAAACAGAACTTGTGAAACCCACAGTGGGAGGGACTTGCCAAAGACAGGAACAGGAAGGAGGCAAGAGGTGGGTGGAACAGGGAGGAGCTAATGACCAAATAAAAAGCTGAGCACAAGCTGGGAGAGAACAGAACTGAGAAAGGAACACTTGTGGTGGCAGAGTTGAGAAGGAGAAAACTTGTAGTATCCTGGCACTTTGTTTGTCTGTTCTGTCTGTGTTGGTTTGTGTTTGTGATACTTTGTACAGAAGCCCTGGGAACTTTCTGGAAGCCCTGAAAGAGGATTTTCTTGTTGTCTGTCTCCAGAAGTCCTGGAGGAGGGTTTTGGAGGTCCTGGGACTTTACTAATGATTTATGTTGACCTCTTGGACCTTGTTTGTGGGTCTGTGCTGATTTCACAGGAAGACAGTGAATTGATGATGGTGCTGGCAATGTCTATGGATGTTGTTTTGGCTCTGTTAAGCTTTGTCTTCCCAGAAACAGAAACTGTGAAAGACTTGAGGTGGACTAGACACTGTGAAGTTCAATATGGAACTGAATGAGGGGCTACAAGGGTAGCTGAACAAGAAGCTGAGAGCTCCTTATCTGTGTATCCAGGTGATGATTGGGTAGATTCAGGCAGGAGCTGGACCCAAAGAAGAGGAATCATGGCATTTGGGAGCCAGCCTCAAGTCAAGATGAAAAGGCCTCTCCTTGGATAGTTAATGCTGATCATGATTTACTGTGGTGGAAAAACTTTGTACTCTGTACCTTGTGCCTCTTAAGGATGATTGAGTTAAGAATGATTGGAAACTAATCTCTAGTCAAGAAGAAAGAAGATTATTTGGGTGAGAGATTAAGACAATGTGACCTTGGACTGGAGAATCTTGACTTTTGTACTTTGTGTCCCTTAAGGAGGCTTGCTTCTTAAGGATGATTGAATTAATGACTTACTGAATGATATCTTTTGTTTAAAACTATGTAACTAATTTGGTGAAAACTATGTGGTCACTTTAGTGATAAGTTGCTATGTTATAACATTGTGAATGCTGTACTTTTGTTTCTATGAATGTTTTGCTTTAGTTTACTGCTGAATAAATAGAGAGTTCACTATACTATGTGGTCAGAACCTTAAAGCTATACATAGCAGTAGTCCACTGCAAAGCAGCTCATACTTGGGCTTACAAATTGCTAGAAGTGAGGGTGGGGACAGCTTCACGATAAGTGTGATCATGTAGAGAAGAAAAGAGACCAAAAGTTAATGTACATTATTTTGCAATAGCTCCTCCAGTCACTAGGTGGTGGTCTTTCCAATTTGTTCACAGCACAAGTGATGGATGACATCGCTATATAAGTGAGATAAAAGGTTTTCTGAGGTGAATAATCTAGAAAGCAATCATCTATACCCTGGAGAGGACAGAGTCACTCTATGGCAATATTGGGTAAGTTATTTATACAGCAGAGAAAGACAAGGTCAGACAACCAGAGGAGTTCCTGTACTCATGTTAGTCTTGGGTTTCCATCTTTGCTTGATGTAACCCCCTGGAATTTCTTTTTGTGAGCTTTTGTGATGATCATGGCAGTTACCCGATTATTTTGGATTGCCCAGACATGGTCTTAGTTAAGCTAACAGCATCCTAAACAAATGCTATAGTATTATGTAGGTAGAATGAAGAAGAACCATAGAGAAGATGGTATGAGGGATTCAGGGGTTATTAGTCTCTAAATATTTTATATATTGTGGAACTGTCAATCCAGTGGTTATTCAGATATTTAAAATATATTCACTGAGAAGAAAGAATTTACTTTGGTAGAACAATGGCAGTTGGATTAGTGCCTCCCCTCCCCCCCCATTTTGTTTGTTTCTATCTTCCATTAATGCAATGATTCTCAATCTTCCTAATGCCATGACCCTTTAATACAGTTCCTCATGTTGTGGTGACCTCCAACCATAAAATTATTTTTGTTGCTACTTCATAATTGTAATTTTGCTATTGTTATGAATCGTAATGTAAATATCTGATATGCAGGATGTATTTTCATTGTTACGAACTGAACATAACACACAGGTTGAGAACCTCTGCATTAATGAGAAACTCTCATTATTGCTACCTGACCTGATAGTGACTATAACTGAGTGACTCTTTACATCTTCCCCCTTGACTTTCAGGAAGGACTGTGTACTGAATATCTGTGCTGCCACTTCTCCTAGTCCACATTGACCATCATTCCAGGAACAAAGACCCTCCTATATATTCTCCAGTACACTCAATATTACAGTAAGTTGTGGTTCAGAGATGAGCTATCTGGCTAAGGGTTCCTCAAAAAGCTTCACCTCTGTGTAACCAGCCTGACCACAATATTTCCCAATACCCTGTCTGAACCATCAGACCTGATTATATAACATCACTTAATCTCTTCCCCTTTCTCTCCTCACTCCATCTCCCATTTTCACCTCTTAGTCAGGGATTGATAATTAAATCAACAATACCTTTACTATTGTGAGCAATTTACTATTCCATGGCTTCCTTCAGTATTCTATGACTCTGAATTATAGGTTGAAGTCCTCTTAATTAACAACTACCCCAAATCCCTCATACCCATCTATGTCAATTCCATCTCTCTAATCTCACTTTCCTTGATCTTCCAGTGTATGCTCTGGAATCTTCCTTCTATTATTAGCAAACTTTCTCATCAGAAATTGCTTTATGTATATTTTGTGCTTGTATGAGTATATATTGTTTCTTCCTCAACAGAATGCAAACTAAGAGCAGGGATTATTTAATTTTGTCTTTGTATGTCTGGGTCCTGGCATCGTATCTGACACACTGAAGGCACTTAATAGAAGTGAATGCTCTATATTTTACTCAGATACTAGGGTGAAGAAACTATGGAACACTTTCAGAAATAGAAGACTCTCTCACAGTGTTTTTTATCCCTAAAATTTGAAATTTGGGGTGTTTGTTCGTGTGTGTGTGTGTGTGTGTGTGTGTGTGTGTGTGTGTGTGTGTATGTGGGGTGGTCCAGCTTTGTAATTTTAATGTTTTTTTTTTAACGAGACAAGCAGTCTGAAATAAACAACTAAAACCCAAACTTTGAAATGTTGCAAAAATCTTGGTTACCATTCAAATAATATGGTCAGCTAGTGTAAATTTTATACTATGGAAAGGTATAAGTGCCTTAAACATTGTACATGCTTAGTAAATATCTATTGAATTAAATCAAAGACAAATATTATTTTTATGGATAAAAAGATAGAAACCTAAGTTGCTGATTTATTCAATAGAATAGTCAAAAAGTCCAATTCAAAGAAAAAACAATTATATCTCCTAATTGGTAGACAATAACTGCAAATTTATTTTGATGATTTCAATCTGTATTTCTTCAGTTTCTTACAATTTAATATTTTTGTTTTTCTCCCAATTAATAACTATCGTCTTTTTTTTTTACTTCAGGATCATTACCCAACATTCCTTCCTCCATTCCATCATCCCTTGAAGTAACAAAAATGAAAATTATGTAAACTCTCATTTACAAGTAGAGCACATCAAATGAATATTATATTCTGCTTCCATAGATTCCCTATCCACACCTCCTTCCCATTCCGCTCCCCCACCTCCAGTGTTTTGAGAGGAAGGTGGTATCAATCAGTCAATCAGAAAACATTTATTAAGTGCTTGCTCTGTGCTAAATGTGCTAAATGCTTAGGAATACAAAGAAAAGTAAAAAAAATAGTAGCTGTCCTCAAGCAATTCACATTGTAATGGAAAGGTGGGCAATAAAATCTATAAACATTCAAGGTACACAGTGATTAAATGGGAGGTAAGCTCAGAGGGGAGAGGACAGCTAGGTGGTACAATGGAGAGAGTATTAAGTCTAGGATCTGGAAGATCTGAGTTCAGATATGACTTCAGATATTAACTAGTTGTGTGACTCTGGGCAAGTCACTTAATTCTGTTTGCTTCAATTTCCTCATCTGTAAAATGAGCTGGAGAAGAAAACAGCAAACAACTCTCGTATCTTTGCTGAGAAAATCCCAAGCAGCATCATAAAGTGTCCAACAAGACCGAACAACACAACACAAAGCCAAACCCCTAGTAGCACAACTAAGTGACACAGTGGATATAGTCCCTTGCCAAGTCAGGAAGACTCATATGAGTTCAAATCTAATCTCAGACACTTAGTATCTGTATTACCTTGGGCAAGTCCTTTAACGTTGTTTACCTAAGTTCTTTATCTGTAAAATGAACTGGAAAAGGAGATAGCCAATCACTCCAATATCTCTGTGAAGAAAACCCCAAATGGGATCATGAAGAGTCAGACCCAAATGAAAAATGACTGAACAACAATAATCCCAGAGAGGAAGGCACTAGCAGCTGGAAGATTAGAAGTGAGATTTGAAGGAAGTCGGGGAAATATACTATCTCCTTTTTTCTCTAGGAAGAAGATTGATGATTGCAATCCGTCTTAGTGGAGCAACATTTTAGTGTTTTTTTTTCCTTTAAATTATTGTGGCCATTAGATAAACTTAATACATATGTATGTGTGTGTAAATCTACTTTTTTCTCCTTCTTGCATGTAAGAACCTTAAGGGCAAGGACTATTTCATTTCTGTCTTTGTGTCCCTGGAGTATACCACAATTCCTGACTCATAAGAGGTGGTTAATAAATGCTAGTTAATTTATTTATCGGAGTATGTATATTCTTCTCTTCTACTTTTCCCTCTTAATCACTTCATACATCTCCTCAATTTTCTTAAATTCCTCATATTTGTTATTTCTTACGATGTGATAATATCCCATTTATCCTGTGTGTATACTCTATGAAGTATGTAGTATTTTTATGTTGTCTTTCCCATTAGAATGTGAACTCTCTGAGGGGAGAAGCCATGTCTTCTGTCTTTCATTGAATTGCTAGTGCTTGATAAATGTTGAGTGACTGATAGTCATATAACACAATTTATTCCCAACCATTACCCAGTTAAAGGGCATTCACTTTGTTTTCAGTATTTTACTGCCTCAAAGACTTGCCCATCCTTTTAATGAAAAGAGAAATGAAATAGTTCATTCCATGTTGAATAAGTACAATGTGTTAAAATTAAGATTTGACACCTTTATATTCTAGTTCCTAACCAAAAATAAAAAATTAAATTGGAAGCAATAATGAGAATTGTCTGCGTGATGTATACTGTACTTTTAATAAGGAGTTTTTAGAAAAGCAAATGCTGGTGAGAATATGTGCAGTTCCCATGAGGAATTAATTTACACACATACGCACACTCCAAAACAATAAAACTGAATGTAGCACAGGAGGCTGGTTGACTATTTACGTGCTCAGCCCTTGAGATCTGTTTGTATTATAGTCAATTGATGAGTGGGAAACTTTGTTGTGATTTCTCAGAGATATAAATTATGAACTGACTTGCCACAAAGCCTTTGAAATATGAAACATGCCATAAATTGCATTGAACATGGCATTTTTTCTGTTCTAATTTTCACAGTATCATTGTGTACTTCCTAGCATTTACAGACAAGGTGCTGGTATTTTTTTCTTCCAAAACTGTAGCTAGAGTTGAACCTTGTTAATTGAAGAGAGGTCTTTTCTCTTTTATTTCCTTTGATAGGGAAGTGATAATTGGTTTTAAATCTTTCATTCTAATTAATGGTCTGAGTGCTAATTAATAGCCTTTGTAATTTTGCTGACAAGCTTCAAACACATACTGGCTAAAGCAAGTTCAATCCATTCACTTGGGAAGTTTTTGGAGATGTAGGAGTGTAGATGAGAAAGTATAATACCTCATAACATCTTGATACTATGTCATGTGTAGATCCATCAGTATTTCTTTGACCCTGAGATACCACTGTGTATACATTATGCCCAAGTAATACTTGCTATGTTCCTGTCTGAAATAAAATCAATGTCGCCAGCAGATTTTACTGTGTGCTCCATCTAAATTACAAAACAAGTAACCAGAACTATGATTTTCCTGATATAGGGAATTCCAAGTTAGGAAACTCTCTCTACCAATGGACATGGGAACTATTTTCCAATTTACAGCTTTAAGGCAAGCTGATATACTGAGAGACTAGAAGAAATTTGCCCAGAGTAATACTGCTAATAAATCATAGCAAGGAGACTCTCTGGCTTTCCTCTGTGACATCAGTTATCTACTAATCATCCTGCTGCTTGCACACAATTTATTTATATTTATAAAATGTTCAATTAGACTTCATTTGATTGGTGAAACAGAGGGTTAGTCATTTTTTCTATTCTTTATGACCTCAGTGCTTTCCAAAATGGGAATTATGTGTGAGATAAAGCTGTCCTCATGAAACTAACAGTAGAGAAAGCCTCTCATACATGGGCAGGGCTATATAAGCTGATCCACAGACTTTTTTAACTCACTTCCACCTCACTTCCTCCCTGTGAAGGAAATCCAAAAATGTAGAAACTTGCCATATCTGGATCTGCAGTGAGGCAGAACTGTATGCTGCAATAGAACTAAGTCAGAGAAATGAGAAACAGGGAAGTGGAGCAGGGCATATGTAGCTATACGACATTCCATTAAGCCTGAGGGGAAAGAACACAACATCTAATTGGAGCAAATTCTGTCCCCACTAGAAGTCACTTGGCACAGACTGATGAAATGTGAAATGTGATGAAAGCTGATGAAATGTGAATTGCGTAGCATGGGAAGAGATAATGTTTTTAGGTCTAGCCCCTAGAGAAACCACAACCAAAGGAGAAGGAGTCAGAAAATGAGCAATATAAGGAAAAAATGACTGACATTACCAAAGTTCTCAGGGGAAAGAAAGTTAATTAAACATATTGAGTCTATGAAGATGGAACAACCAGGAAGATATCAAAAGCAGAAAGAATGTGGCCTCCAGATTAGCTAAAGAAGTCCAGACATGTATGACATGTAGTAAATGCAGTAGTAGTTTATGAAGTAAAGAATGTAAGACAAAGAAAAATAATCAAGACCTGATAAGATCCTGTGTATTCCCAAGAGAACATGAAACCATAGCAGGATGTACCTGAATGGTTTAAAAGACAAATAAGAATTGTGAGAGTAGAATTTATGGCCTGTACAGCAGAAATAATTGGAAGAACAGAAAAACTTGAACCTGTGGTGATATCTCACCAAACAAAAGCAAAAGAGAAAATAACTGATTGCAAATGTCAACATGTAAAAGTGAAGGACAATCTGGACAAAAGAAAAAGCAATGAAAGTAAAAGAAAATATGACCTTTATCTAAGAAGAACATGATCTTAAAGACAGAATGTTAGAGACAATTTAAAAGATTATGAGACTCCCAGAAGAACACAGCGAATTAAAAAAACAAACAAAAAACCAAAAAAACACAAACCTGATCACAATGCAAAATATAACATAAGAAAACTGCCCAGAACTTCTAAACATAAACAGTGACTATTGAAATAATTCACAGATTACCTACAAAAAATAATCTATGCTGTGATACACAATGGTTAAAACGAACAATTCCAATGACTAACAATGAATTCTGCAAGCCACCAACAGAAAGACCTTCAAACATAAAGGAAAGGAAATTCAAATGACACAATATTAGTCTTCACTCTCCAGAAACAACAGGAAGGAATGGAATAATATGGTCCAAATATGAAAGGAACTCAAGATGCCACCCAAGGTGACCTTATCTGCAAATTTGAGCCTAAATATTAAATGAATAAAGGGACTTCCAAAGCATTACTAGAAAGAAAAATCAGACCTAAAATTGTTTGTTTTTCAGACACCTCAGACTAAGGACGTGCAAGAAAGGTAAACAAACACAACAACCACGGACACATTAGCCACAGAGAGACTATTAAGAAATCTCTTTCTAAAAGTAAATAAGGAGACCAGGGCGAAAGCAGAAGTCAAATAGAAATTATGGTGGAAAAATTGGCCTGAAATTTTAAGAATTAAACCTCAAAACACCTCACTAATTATGTATGAGTCCCAGGACTGATGTGACATATTAGAACCATCTAATAATGAAACAGCCTAGTTAGGGAGATAACTGAGCTTGCCATCAGTGTAGGTTTTTAAATAAAAAACTTGGAGGACCAGATGTCTGAGAGACTTGAAAGGGCATTTCTATTCAGGTCCAAGTTGAATTATATGGCCTTTCAGTTCCCTTCTGGTTCTGAAATCCTACAATTCTACCATTCCAGTTTATCTCCAATTATTCTCGAGAACATTCTGTATGAAGTAACCCAGTTAGGTCAGTCACTGTTTCTTTAACATGCCTCATATGTTTCCCCACCTTAATATTTTTTATTGTGCTATTTTAAACATTCTACTAAGCTCAGGTCTCTCAACCAGAATGCTTGAAAGTCATTAATTTAATTAATTAAATGGAAAAGGGTCCATTTCTCCCACTGTAAGATTAAGCTGAGATTTGCATAATTAATTATTCTTAGACATATTTCCCCTCTCCTTTTCATTTTTCCTTTTGGTAAATTGTATCCCTTCCTTTCCCTTTTTGACATGGGCTGCAAAATCCCATGTAATTCCATCTGAGATTCCTTAGGATATTATCTTTTTCTTCCTGGCTGCTTATGGTATTTTTCTTTGACTTGCAAGCACTGGAACTCAATGATTACATTTCTTTTTGTGTTCAAATTTACCTTTCTCTTGGACATTGACATGAATTATTCCTAGTTTCATATAAAACCATACACACACATGTATATTATATATGTATGTATATATATGTATATATACACATTTACATACACATATATAATACATACACATAGTATCACCTTTATTTCTAAATATACTCTTCCCCTCTCTCCTAACCAGCTTGTAGCAAAGAGAAAAAATGTTAAACAAAAGTACCTATGGGGAAGTCTGACAGCATATAGATATGACATCTCTATATGCCCTTACCTCTGCAAAGAAAAGTGGGAAATTCATCTTCTCAACTCTTTTCTGGGACTAGTCTTAGTTATTATAAACATATAATGTAGATTTTTTTTTTATTTTCAATTTGGTCTATGGTAACTAATTCTATTCAGTTTTTTCTGTGATTTCCTGCAATATTGTTTTTAGACTCTTTGTTTTATAATATTTTCAGGGAGTCTGATGAACCTCAAGTTATAGCCTCTTTTGCTTTCCAGATAATTTTTTCAAATAATAAATAATAGATAAAAAGATGAATAAGTAATAAATAAATCTCATGAGGTATTTATTCCAATGTCTTTTTTAGTCTTTTGACATTGTTCTAATATCTCATGTTTAATCATTGCATTTTTGAGTTCTGTTTCCTCCACTTTGTTTTTCAGATTGTTTACTACTCTGACAAGGCTTTTCAGCCTCTGTTCTAAGCTATTTATGATTCTTCAGAAGTTCCTTCATGAGTTCTAATTTGCCTATTTTTCCCTTCATTCATTTTAATAGACCTTTCACTGACTCAGAGTCCTCAGGACCAATCCATCCTCTTTTCCTGTGTCCTGCTTACAATTACTATTGTCATTGTCTTCTTCTGCTGGTTTATGCCTGGGATTTTTAAAAAGTGTATCAGGTTTGTTTGTTTTTTTTTTACTTTTGCTCATTCTTCAGTCTTTTTGCTATGGATATTTTTGTGACTGACTCTCTTCCTTTCTACTCCCTGCTCCCCTCCAACTTGCTGGGATTTTTTTCCCTTTTCAATTAAAACAAATTTTTTTTTTCTCTTCCCAACCTCTCTGCCAATAAAAAAGGAAGAAAGAAAAACAAAATCCTTGTGACAAGTATATATCATCAGGCAAATATATATGTTATTCCACATTTTGAGTCCATCCCCTCTCTGTTAGGAGATGAGTAGCGTGAATGAAAAATCCTGATTAAATACGAAAATGGAAATAAAAAAATATAAAACAATAAAAGCAAAGCCCCCATTGGGTTAATAACCTAAAGTAGGAGCTGATTTTAAAAAAATAGACAATTGGCTCATTTTATTGTTTAAAAAGGGAGAGAGGAAAAGCCTCGTTAATAGCATCAAAAAGGAACAAAGGAAATCCACAATAAAGGGAATTCTTAGAAATTATTTTACCCATCTATATACTAACAAAATAATAACTACTATTTAGACAGCGCTTTGAAGTGTATAAAGAGCTTCTTTACATGTGTTAGCTCATTTGATCCTCATGGGAACTCTGTGGCAGCAGTTACTCTTATTCTTCCCGTTTTACAGTTGAGAAAACTGAAGCTGAGGGGGTAAGAGATTTGCAGCAGCCGGAGACACTTAGTTACTCAGTGAGAGTCAGGATGGAAACTCAGGCCTTCCAGCCTGTGTGTCTGGCACTTTATTTGCAATGTCGCCTGGCTGACTAAAGAAGATACACGCTGTTTTTTTCCAAACTTTTCCTGCCTTTAAAATTGGTGAAATTCTTGTCAAACTGGTCACTCAGAGGAGGATTCAGAGAGGGAGAGGCAGCTGCTAAAAGCCAAGCAGGACCCTCAGTACTTGACCTGGAGGGCGACTGAGAAGTCTGGCTTAGAGCAGCTTCCATCTCCTTTCATCTCAGCACAGTTCCTGCTGGGGTAGGCAGCAATTCAGGTGACTGATGAGGGCTAGGTGATTGTGGACTTGCCCTCTGGCTAAAAGCAAAGCTTTCTTGAACCAGGAGAAAGGACCCACCCACCTTCCCGTATGGCACTGGTTTATCTAGAAGGAATCCGGAGAAGAAAGAAAAGAAGGAAAAAAGAAAGAAGGAATCAAAGAAGGGAATAAAGAAAAGGAATGAAAGGAGGAAAGAAGAAAAGGAGAGAGTGAAAAAGGAAGGAAATCTGCATTGATTAAATTCCTACCATGGGTCAGGCAGTGTGCTGAGCACTTTAACAATCATTTGATCCTCATAACAACCCCGGGAGGTACATGCTATCATTATCCACATTTTAGGTTTGAGGAACATAAGGGAGATAGAGGTTAAGTGACTCGTCTAAGGTCACACAGCTAGGACATGTC
The DNA here is from genome assembly GCA_028627135.1 of Pseudochirops cupreus. NCBI lineage: Eukaryota > Metazoa > Chordata > Mammalia > Diprotodontia > Pseudocheiridae > Pseudochirops > Pseudochirops cupreus. The sequence continues at coordinate 204,576,144 of CM053580.1, read as the reverse complement.
TGAGACTGGATTTGAGCTCAAGTCTTCCTCCAGGCCTAGCCCATCTATCTCCTGTGCCACCTAGTTACCACTAATTTGATACTGTTTTCCTTTGTGCATTTTGTTTTTTGAGGATTAACATCCCTGTACATTCTTTCCTACTATCTTTTCTGTTTGTTGTTCTTTTGTTTTGTATGAAGCAGTTTCTTCCTTTCTTTGAAGTGGTGTTGGAAGGAACTGGAATCTTTATGATCTTTACGTCACTGTCTTTTTTTTTTAAATCTTTTGCTCATATTGTAACCCTCTCCAGGACACATGCCTTCAAGTTGAAATCCATCTGTCAAAATTTTAACTTGATTATTTTTATCTTCTGTAACCCCTAGCATGGAACCAATAATAGTCTTAAAACTAATGCACCTTTTTGTGTCACAGAACAGGGTATCAGGTAAATGGTATAGTAGACAGAACACTGGGCTTGGAGTCAGAAGACCTGATTTACAATTCTGCCTCTTCCATTTACTAGCTGAATGATGCTGGCCAAGTCACTTGGCCTCTCTTCATCTGTAAAATGGGGATAGTAGTACCTCCAAATTTGGGTTGTTGTGAGGCTCAAAAAGAGATATGATGGAGATATAACATATGTCAAGTGCTTTGCAGATCTCAAACATGTCTAGAAATGGTAGCCATTTTTATTCTGTAAGTTTCAAGTTGATCTGATTCAGGATTTCTAAATCATTCTATCTTGGAATAGTGAGATATTTCAGTTCTAAGTCATAATTAGGGGATTGATACTGAATTAATAACTAGCTGAGTTCAGAGTGGGGAATGATTGGGAAGTCAGGATTCTGAGATGGTGGGAACTTTTAGCTTGGAATATTGTCTGGGGTGGGCACATCTAGATGAGAGCTGCAATGAAGGACTGAGGGGATATTATTGGGGTAAGGGGTAAGAAGGAAAGGGGAAAATGCCAGGAAAGTGCCTATGGCAGTAAGTGGGAAGACACTTAAATCAGATACTTCAGAGTCGTGTCTAGTGCAGAGTCTAAAGGATGTGTAAATGCATACCCACAAAAAGAATGAAATTACCACTCAGAGTATACGAGCATCTCCTTTATCAAATCTTTTAGCACGTAACAGGGAAGACTAGATGAGGGGAAAAGAGGAATTTTCCATAATTCTTTTGTTTTCTTCCTCCTTTTTAACTTTACATATAAATTGCCATATCTGCTGCCTTAGTTTGAGGTTTATTTTTGCCTTGGCCTTCAATCACAAGAATAAAAACCAAACATAAGCTTATTTTTCTCTGAGAAAGAATATCACAGTTATATATTAAAAGATAAAACTGCATTATTTTATCATCCTGAATGGGTTTGTCATGTGTCTTAGGGACAGACAAGAACCCATGGCCTGTAACCTATGGAGGCCAATACTGCTACTTACTTAAATAAGAGATCTTTGTGCTTGAGTAAAATAGATTTGTCAGGTAATACAACATGTAGTACATGTAATTAATTTGCAGTTGTAGTTCCAGGGTGGGCACTAAAGGGTATATACTGGTCTGATAGAGGCTGTTTGTTAATATTTGAGTCTTCCTTACACAATTTTATACTGTAGTGAGGCTCCTCATAACTCTATTAAGAGTGATATGTCTTTTACTTTCTAGTGGTACACATTTCTTAGGTTGAACTGCCTCAAGGACTTTTCACTTAGTTTTTGAGACAGCTATGGCAGTTGCCATGAACAGTCAGAAACAGCGTGTTCTCGTTAAAACATTGAATTCAGCCTACACATTCATTTGGAGGTGTACTTTTTTCTCAAATCAAACTGAAAATAATAATAGTAGTGTATGATTCTGAACCAGAAAGGAATTATTAACCTCATGAGAAGCTGTCCTTCTGCTGTGAATTTCAGAGTGGGAGAGGACAGAGATCTGGAAGAATGGCTTTTCCCCTTTCCTTTTTCCAGTGGGAAAAGAATAAGGACCAATAAAGAACAAATATTGTTCCTCAGAGAGATGAAAGTCTCTTTTTGCCTTTGCTTGAGCAAATCTTTGTTTAGGATATCTTTTTCAGTGCTGTACAATCTGAGGATCCTGATTGAAGAGCATCATGAAGTCTCATCACAACTTCCAAGGCAGACAAAATGGGGAGGAAAATATGTCCTCCCCTAATTATTTCCTATCACCTATCAAATTGGCAAAAGACCATGGATGCAATCTGAATTTGTAAACCCATTATTCTATTCCCGTTGAAGCAGTGAAGAAGTTTTTAGCATATTATAGACATTCCTTCCAAAATGTTTTGCACGTTTGTATTCTGTACCAATTTTTACTTGGTTAGACATCAAACATCTCTCTGTGTATACATACATACACATATACATGCATATGTGTACATATGTATATGTGTGTATATATATGCATATATATGTATACATATATGTATATGTGTGTATGTGTTTGTATATATGTATATATTCCTCCCACCCCAGGGTGAGGCAGTTTCTAGGTACTTTCTACCTTCCTTATTGTGATTACTATTTTGCACTGATTCATTAAATTTCTCTAGGAAAGGTTAGAAAAGTCAATATTATTACTTTTATAGTTTTCCAAATTTTCAGGGTTTACAGCTTATTCAGAGGTATAATTCCATGCAGTGACTTATTGCTTTTATCTTTTGTTTCTTAGCTAACCAACCAAATTTTAAAGTACAAGGAGAGCTTATTCAGAACTGACTGCTATAGTTATAATGACTTTTCCATGTCTGCTAAACCAGATTTATTTTTGTTAATGTCATTTAGTGCTTAGTATATCTAGTATCTTCTATCTCTCATCTTAAAGAAAGCACTTTTGGGGGAGAGTGGCATTGTTGTTTAATGTGAACCTGGAAGAGGTTATCTCACAGAGGACATGAGAATGACCCAAAAAATCTTCTGTCTAGGGCTTTGAGCTGAATTTACGAATGTTATATCTAAGGAGGAAACATATATCATCTTATACTTGAATTTAACAAATCAAATTCAGAAGCACAGGTTAGGGAAATCATAGTTAGATAGAAACTTTTCTGGGAAAGAGTTGGGAGTTTTAATGTACTGTAAGGTCAAAATAATTTAGCAGTGCAATTGGGCAGACAAAAAAATTAATGAGACACTGTGCTGCTTAAAGGGAGGCAATGTTCAGGAAAAAGGAGTTTATATTCTCTCTTTACTCTGGCTCTTGTCAGAACATATCAGGAATATAACATTAAGTTCTGGGTACTTCAGTTTAAGAAGGGCATTGATAAGCTGGAAAGCATCTAGAAGAGGGTTAACAAGTTAGTAGAGGGACTTGAGTCATCATGCAAGGATTTGTTGAAGTAAATGACATTGTTTATCATGAAGAAGACATTAGTCAAGGGGGAAATAATAGATATATCCACTTAGTTGAAGGGTTGTTATGTGGCTTAATTCTGAGGATCTCATTCTATTCTTTGTGAAATTCAATGCTTCCTCATCTTTTCAAATATAAGTACTTAAGGTATCATTATGTTCATCATGGTCTGCTTGTGAGCAGTACTCACAAGAGTACTCACATATCTCAGAAGAGATGACCAGAAACCTGAGAGAATAAACTTCTCTCTCTCTCTCTCTCTCTCTCTCTCTCTCTCTCTCTCTCTCTCTCTCTCTCTCTCTCTCACTTTTTCTCACTTCTGGGCACAAAAAGAAACCAATTCCATCACTTTGGTCAGGACTTTCAATATGTTCTGCCATACAAATATGACATCTATTTATTCTTATGAAGAATCTCATTATACTTTAATTTCTATAGGAATATGCCAATTGCTTACCTTTGGACAGTGATCCCATATTAAGAGTACCAACAATTATGTGACTCACAGTAAAATCCTACTCAAATGTCTTTATCTTGGCATGGAAATTACCTTGAATTCTTCTTGACTTTCTTAGTAGAATGCCTTTGAAAGAAAAAAAAAAGAATCAAGAAGAAATAGGCAACTAATGATGCATATGTGTTCCTTTCTTAATGCATTAAAATCTTTCTGAGATTGCTTTATGGAGAGTTCAAGGGCATTCTTGATAATAACATGAGAAAGGAAGAAGTAAAAGGTTTTTTAGGTTATTATATAGCAGAATGCATATTTTAAAAGCCTTTCAAAATTTATTTTTTTAATCAGCAAATATTTATTTCATTTCCTACCCCCTCCAACTAAAAAGAGAAACAGAAAAACAAAGCTTCTTTTTTCAGACAAAAATGCAGATGGGAAAAATGGATTCTTGCATTAACTAAGGACAAAAAATAATATACTTCATTCTGTATCGTGAATTCATCACATGTTCTTTGTCAAGAATTGGGTAACACATTTTATCATTAATACTTTAAAATAGTAGTTGGTAATTTCACTGAGCCATGTTCTTAACTCTTTCAAACTTGTTTTTATGGTACTATTATGTTAAGTATTCTGCTTACACTAATTTTGCAGTATATCAGTTTATACAAGTTTTCTCAGGTTCCTTTTAAATGATCCTGTTCATCATTTCTTATAGCACAGTTATAGTCCATTAAATTAATATACCATAATTTATTTAACCATTCTTCAAATGATAAGCACTATCTTAGTTTCTAGTTCTTTAAAGAACTTTTCTTTAAAAAAAATGAGATGACATTGCCCATCTAAAACTTTGTCATATATCTTTGATTTCATGTGATCTTTATTTTAAAACTTTTATCATAATTTATCTTTGGAGTCAAGATTTGTCATTATAATTACATAGCATACAGTTTTGTTAGTCATGCTGTTATTTCCACTTATATATTGTGGTCATTGAACTGTCTTCCTATTTCTGCTTGTTTCAGTCTGTATCATTTCATGTGTATCATCTCATATTTCCCTGAATTCTTCATATTTATAATTTCCTACAATGTGATAATAATCAATTTAATTCATTTACTACTACTTATTTAACCAGTATCTACAAACATCACTAACAGTGGTTCAGTAATCACATCTATGAATTCTCTAGCACCCTATGATAAGGTTCATCTCTCAAAGTTACTATATTCTCATTTACTGTAATAATTTACATTTATATGGAATTTTAAAGTCCTCTAAGGTCCAATTCAGCCCGGAATTTTTCTTTTTTTCTGAATTTACTTTCTTAAAATTTCATTTGCACTTCACAACAATCCTGTGAATTAGGTGTCATAGGTATTGTTATACTTACATTGGCAAAGAGACTAAAGCTCAAAGAATTTAAATGATGTTCCCATTGTTAAGTAGTTATGAAATATGATATGTGGGACTTGAATCCAGGTCTTTTAAATTTTTAGCATATAAAACTTTAGTTTCTATATAGCTGTTAACTCTTTGTTCTCTCTTTGCCATTTGGAATGCCTTTTTTTTCCCCTTGGCAGAGAAAATAGAAGAAAAAACAGAATGGAATAGTTCTCTCCACTGTTTTCATATTCCCCAAAACTGAACAGCAATCCTATTTCATCTTTGATCCTCTTTTTTTTTTTTCTAATCTGGTCTTTTTATCCTTTTTAAAAAATAAATCATTAACATTCATCATCAACCTCAGTTCATTCTGAACTATTCTTAGTGGATCATACCACTCTTCTACATTTATGCAAATATCTTTTATTTTACATTCTTTTGGACCCCTGCTACTTCCCAACCCTACTCTTATTTAAAAATATTTTAAAAATTGATTTCTTGGAGTATTTAATAAAACAATGTCATCTTTAGCATGAATTTTTATGTATTAACTTGGTCAAGTCTGGATACTCTTCCCTACTTCATCTTTTGAAGCATTATTTCTATTCCTTTATGTATCACATTAGATACAGAGATGATGGAATCCAAATAGTTTAGTTACACTGTCATCCTGGTAAGAATAGATCCCTATGGAAATATGTGAAATTATATTCTATTTCACATGTATTTATACTTCCAACAGGTTCATCTAAGAATAGTTTTGGGGTTATTTAACTTAGGTCTAATTGACAAGCTTTATGTTATTCATTTCCCTTTCTCTTCTTTTTGCTGTTTTGAGAAACAATACTACTTATAATTTCTAATTATCCTCTTCTAATGATACTTAAGTACTTTAATTCATCTATGATTGCATTAATATGGGTATTCTCTAATGGTACATATGACAATTAGTCTGTGCCTTTTCGATGCCATGTAACTCTTGTCCTTGTCCTTCCATAAATCCTTCATCATATTAGAGACATTTTTCTGTATCCTCTTGACATCATAAGAATACAGTGAAGTACATTGGAATCTATTATCCCTTTATAACTGGTTCCTTGCATCTGTGGATGACTGGCTCTCTCTCTTTTCTGGCCATATATTTCTGTGTTGATACCTTTAATGCCATCATGAATGCAATTCATTGCTTATACTATGGTGCAACCTGTTTGTGCTCATATGGATTTCTTCTTTGCCTTTTTGGTGATCCACAATTTTGCTTTCTCTGAGATTACCTTATTTCAAAATTTAAAGATATATTGGCATATAGCAGATAGAAAAATACCAGATATTTTTAAAAATGGGATTTGTGTTTCCGGTCATTTAAAGTGCCACACAATTTCACAGAGCTATTCCAGCTTGCTATTTTCCTTATATTCAATTCTGTGATTAGTTCACTGCTTGTCTGCAGTGTCTACCTATTTACCTAACTACCTATCTGTCTACTTGTCTATCTGCCTGTCTGTCTATCTCATCTGTCTGTCTGTCTATCTCATCTATCTATCTATCTATCTATCTATCTATCTATCTATCTATCTACCATCCACCTTTATGAACAAGCTCAATGGCTTGTTTATCTAAATGCATATCACAATGAAAAAAAAAGCCACTTCTCCTTATTAACTTCACATTAACACCTCATTATAATGTGGAAATTCCAGATTCTTAAGGACAATGTAATGGTACAAACTTTGACAGATTCTAACATTTTGAAAAAAAAAAACTGAAGTACTATCCTGGTGACAGAATGTGTTTCCTTTATAACATTTAGGTTAGACACATATGGAGAGATTCATCAACAGTCACTTTATTTAAAAGCATAATTCATCAATCCCCTTGTTCACAACGTTTTTTCAAATGTGTCAGTGAAATTTAGGCAAATTATGTCAAGTAGGTGTTAATTCTTTGATCATCCAGCCCCTAACCATATATGTAAAAAAAATTAAAAATGCAGATTGTCCAAATTGTAGTATTGAAAAGAGAAGGCAGCCAGTCAGAACATTCCATCAAAACACATATTTTAGATAAGTTCTGAAGATTCGTAATGATCTGGGTCTGGAATTGAGTAGAAATTTAAGATTCGGTTGAGCTGTTTGGCAAACTGTATAGTGATTTTGATGATCCCAAACTTCCTGACACCATGAAACCCCATTTTATTAACACTAACATTCTCTGAGTAATGATGTATATTCCAGTGACATTTGAGCTGAGGGCCACTAACGACTTCAGAAAAATTCAAATTATAAATAATTCAAATGGGAATGGAGACACACATAAGCAAGCTGAAACATGCCAGTAGTAATGCCATGAAAAAAGAAAAAAAAATCTTTTCAACTTGTCAAAGCAACAAATATTGATTAAACACTTTTTATGTATAATATGCTATGCTACAAAGATGAAAAATGATAATGTTCTTACTACCAAGGAGCTTATAGCCTATTCTGAGGTATATGTTACTATAAGGTCACGTTATATATGGCATGTGACCTTGTGGAAGATGGAATCAACTGATATGATGGTTACACACACATGTCTGAGTTTTGCTTCCACATTTCACATCCCTCCTTCTTAGGAACTAGTTTCTCACAATGTGAGATTTACTGTGACCCACTCAGAGCCAACTGCTACTAGAGATTTGCCACACAAATCACTTTGCAGTACTCTCCCACCATAGTTTTTTCCCCCATTAAACACACACACACACACACACACACACACACACACAAACACAAGTAAATATATAGACACATTTAAGCAAAACTGTGGAATAAAGTGATTGCAACTGACAATTTATGCAACTTTCCATTTCTATAATTAATAGAAAGGGAAGATGGATGTTTTAACCTTAACAGTTTGGCACCAACATTAACCATCGTACTTAACCTGAATTTTGTAACCTTTTATTGCTGCTTCATCCATACTCAAGCAATATGAAGATAATATGTTTCTATTGTAATACTGTCCTCTTGATTTCACTTTTTTGGTTCTATTTCAGTTCACACAAGTAGGAAGAGAAGAATTTGCCTGGGCAAAGATGAGAACAAAGTAAATTCCATACAAGAAGAATGACCTGAATGAACACAAGGAAATAGGAGATGGCAGGTGACATTTGGGGGATAGGAAATAGTTTAGTTTCAGTCATGCTAGAACATAACATGATTGATATGGAGTAATATGAAATGCTATGAGAAAGGAGTCAAACTGTGTATGTGGGTCTTACTGGGGGACATTCCAATGAGTCTATATTTTATAAGTAAAAGGGAATCATTGACAGTTTTAGAGCAGAGCAGTGACTGGAATAGGACCTGGTGGGGTCCTTACATGTGATCAAATAATTAAGATGAAAAATAAAAGATGATCAACCCAAATGGTATTTCCGACATATTGCAGACTACAACAAAATACTTAGAGAGCAGAAAAAGCAGATGTCCATTTATTGGGGAATGGGTTAACTCTTTGAAGCATATAATATAATGAATGGAATATTACTATGCTATAAGGAACAAGGAATATAATGAATATAGAGAAGTATTGAAAGATTTACTTAAACTCATGTCAAGTAAAATAAATAGAACCAGGAAAATAATATACACAATTAATGAAATGATACACGTGAAAATAACAACCAGAAAATAAGCAAAACTGAGGGCTGCTAAATTACAACGATCAGGCTTTAAGAAATCGTCTGCTCGTACTTCTTTGGAGGGGCTGGGGACGGTGTCCACGGGTATGGAACACGAGGTATTGTAAATTATTTGCTTTATGTTTGTTAGTTTTGTTGAAATTTTTGTCTTCCTTTATTTAATTCTGTTATAAGTGATAGCTCTTTGAAAGAGTATAATAGTAGGGATATAGTGGAAAGCATATGGTATAAAAACAAAAGATAACAAGAAAAATTTATCTCAAAGAGCAAACAGAATAACTCTAGATTCTTGGGTATTTTCTTGAGACTTGGGGAGAAAAATATGTTCATATTTTCTATATTTTGTCAATTCACTTTAGCTCAACAAACATTAAGCTTATATAGAATATAGAAGAATGTGTTGGGATAGTCTTTTGGAGGATAACAAATATATAAATGACAGTAAGACATGCTGAAAGTATAGATGCATTAAAACGTGCAAACCAAAATGATATATGAAGCCAGAGTGAGAAACGGTTATTATCAACCTTTTCTCCACTGCAGTGGATAGAGCACTGGGCATGGAGTCAGGAAGATTTGAGTTCAAATCCAGCCTCAGATACTTGCTAGCTGGGAGATTCATTTAACCTATTTTTGCCTCGGTTTCAGCATATGTAAAATGGGGATAAGAGAGTATAAATATGATATAATATCTGTAAAATGCTTTGTAAAACCTTAAATCACCATACACTCTGTAGCTTTGATGATGATGAGCATGACAAGTTGTAGAGGTATTTCAAAACTCAGTAGAATGAATGTTCACCTTGACAAAATCAAAACTCTATCCAAGAATAAACATTTCTTCAGTTTCAAGGTCAAAGATATGTTTTGAAATTTGCAGCTCTGGAAAGAGCATATAGTTTCCCCCAAAAGCTGCTTCTATCAGGGTATGTCAGCACACTTGGACAAGCTAAAGCATTCCTGGTCAATGCTTCATTCATTCATTCATTCATTCATTCATCTATCTAGTTAGTCTATTCATTCATTCATTCATTCATTCATGTATTTATTTATTTATTTATCTATCTATCTATCTATCTATCTATCCTCTATCTATATATTTATTTATTTATTGGAGGGGCAATTGGCGTCAAGTGACTTGCCCAACATCACATGGCTAGTTTTGTGTTAAGTATCTGAGGCCACATTTGAACTCAGGTCCTCCTGACTCCATGCCCGGTGCTCTATTCATTGCACCACCTAGCTGCCCCTCAATGCTCTATTTATATCTATGTTCAAGGTAGAGTCAAAATAGCTCCAGTTTTATTCTTAGATCATATATCAGTCTTAGTCACCAACTCACTGAAAGTTGAATTTGCACAATCTGGTTGAGAACAACCCTTGATAAGTGATGGGGAAAATTGGCCTCATAACCACTATTGTAAAAGTAAATGGAAGGTTTTCTTGGTGGCTAGAAGGAACATTGGATTTCTATACTTCATTTCATAGTCACACTTTGTTACTTCAAACATCTGTAATTAAAGTAAGACTTAGTCCTGCTATCACCTTGTACCCAGTATGGCAAGGGCCTCCAAATTAACTAGGTTTGTTCTCAGACAAGGAGCATATACTTTCCAAGTGGGACCATATTTGAAGCATTTTTAGCTTTGTAGGGCTACCAGACGTTATACATTGAAAATTTAAGGCCACTTTCAAACCCAGTAAAGCATCATAATAGGTCTTTGGTGGAGGATATGCCATAAATAATGAAAAGGTACCAAATTGGAGCAGACAAATGGTCCATATTGTCTCTGACAAGATATCAAAGGACTTTTTAAAAAAATATTAAATTAGTTTATTTACTTTTAGTTTACAATATTCAGTTCTACAGTCCCTCGAGTTTCAGATTTTCTCCCCTTCTTCCCCCCCGATCATGGCAGCACGCATTCAAATATAGCATCTACAAATCTCTTTACATTAATCATTAGTCAGGTTGTAAAGAAGGATTGTAACTGATGGAATGATCAGTGGGAAAGAGGAAACAAAACAAAATAAGAAAAAGAAACACAGCAAGTAGTTTCTTTCAATCTGCGTTCAGACTCCACACCTCTTTCTCCAGATGCGGATACCTCTTTCGGTCATGAGCCTTTTGGAGTTGTCTTATAACCTTACATTGCTGAGAGGAGCCCAGTTCATTGAAGTTAATCGTCACACATATGTTGTGTCTGTGACTGTGTACAAATTTCTCCTGGTTCTGCTCTTCTCACTCAGCAACAGTTTATATGTCTCCCCAGGTTATTAAGAAGTCTGTCTGCTCCTCATTTCTTATAGCAAAGCCTACACAACAAGTCACCTTATTGTACACTGCACACTTCTCCCAAAACTGTATAATATTTTTTCCAAAACATTCCATTATTTCCATTAAATTATTGAATATCAGAATTCAGTAAGAGAGGTTACAGACAGAATAAGTCTAAACCTCATTTTATTAGTGGTTGTGGAAAAACACAAAATAGGGAAAAAATACTCTTTTTTTTTTTGATTGAGGAGCCTGAATATGATAGAGCACAGAAAACTACCCTTTTTACCCCAACCCTGTCCTGATCTATACTCTGCTGCTTGACCCAGATATCTCCAGAGGAGAAAGTGAGGCTAATGACTCTGCACAGCCCTCCCTCACTTAAAGCCAATTCACTTGCAAGTCATGGCATCACCTTCCTGAACTCATGGTCCTCTTAGAGAAAGAAGGACAAACAACAACATGGCATAGATAGTTCTGGATAGAGTTAATCATAAGTCATATATGTCAGCGTGTAAAATGGATGAGGTCACATTTATCCCCAGGAAGAACTATAGGGTGATCAGTGCCACTTCATCGCCTGTTGTCCTTTTAAATATTCTCAGCTCATGCAAAATAGACATTTTCTATTCGTCTCCCTCTTCTAATGAAATTGCAAAATATAGTCCTGAGAAGCAAAGTGATTGTTTAAATCTCAAGCTAAGCTTACACTTTTTAGATCTTTAGCCCTTATTTTACAAATCAAATAAATTCATGTCCTTATGTAGTTGCATGCATAGATTTATCGTCTCTTCAAAGAGTTACTTCTTTTAGTTGTTGTTGTTCAGTCGTATTTTAGTTGTGTTGGACTCTCTGTGACCTGATTAGAGGTTTTCTTGGCAAAGATCTGGGAATAATTTGCAATTTCCCTCTCCAGCCCATTTTACAGATAAGGAAACTGAAAAAAATAGAGTCATACAGCTAATAAGTGTCTAAAGCCAGATTTGAACTCAGGAAGATGAGTCTTCATAACTCCAGGCCTGTCATTCTATCCACTGAACCACCTAGCTGTCCATTTTTTTTTAGTGTTCACAATCTTATTGTTTCAACAATTGGAGTTCACTCACACTGAGTGAGTGAAAATGGAGATGAATATAGCCCATCAGAAAGTACAAATGTTGATATTCCTGACAGTTTCAAAGAAAAGTGTATTAATTTCCTCTTTTGGGCTATGGTTTCACATCTCAGTTTTACCACTTTATAAATATGATGAATGTTGTAGATGTATCCATTGACAGTAGAAAGAGGAACGCTAGGGGAAAACAATTTATATCAATAATCAGTTATATCAATAATTCACTATTAAACATACCATGAAAAACCTTATCAGATATAAATTTTGTTGTGTTTTGGTTGTATCCAACGCTTTAAGACTCCATTTGTGATATTTTTGTCAAAGATACTGGAGTGGTTTGCCATTTCCTTCTCCATCTCATTTTATAGATGAGGAACTAAGGTAAACATGATTCAGTGACTTGTCCAGGGTCACACAGCTAGTAAGAGTCTGAGGCCAGATTTGAATTCATGTCTTCCTGGCTCCAGGCTTGGAGCTCTATGCACTACACCACCTAGCTGTCCCATACATAAAACCAAATACTAAATAGAGCAAAAACAAAGAGAAGATTTGATAAGTTAACTTGACAGTGATAATTGTTCAATGCCCCACCTTACTTAGTTCCATCCTCAGTAAAATAGTGAAGTCCCAGAATTTAAATTACATTATATGCCATTATGTTTGCTTTAAAAAAAATAATACTAGGGTGGCTAGGTGGTGCATTGAATAGAGCACTGGCCTGGAGTCAGGAGGACCTGGATTCAAATCTGAACTCAGATACTTAACATTTACTAGTCATGTGACACTGGGCAAGTCACTTAACCTCAACTGCCCTGCCTTCTCCCCTCCCCACAAAAGTAAAAATAGTAGTACCTATTCCCCCAAAAACTATATAGCTGTGGTATACCGTTTTACCTAGCAACAACTCTACCAGGTTTGTATCTCAAAGAAATAAAAAAACAAAGAAAAAGACCTATAAAACAAAAATATTTATAGCAGCTTTTTTTGTGGTGGCAAAGGATTGGAAATTGAGGGGATGCTCCCTAGTTGGGTAATGGCTGACCAAATTGTGGTATGTGACTGTGATAGAATACAATTGGGCTATAAGAAAAGACAAGGAGAATACGTCCAGGAAAACCTAAAAAAGACTTACATGAACTGGTGCAAAATGAAGTGAGAAGAACCAGGAGAGTACTGTACACTGCAGTAACTGCAATATTGCATAAGGATCAACTGTGAATGACTTAGCTATTCTGAGCAATACAATGATCTAAGACAATTCCTAAGGACTCATGATGAAAAAAAATGCTATTCATCTCCAGATAAAGAACTGATGGAGTTGGAATGCAGACTGAAATATAATTTTTAACTTAATTTTTCTTGTCTTTGTTTTTTCTTTCATAGCATCACTACTATGGAAATGTGTTTTGAATGACTATTATACATACATACATACATACATAACACCTATAGACATATATGCCTATATACATATACATACATATACATACATGCATGTATGCATACATACATGCACATATATATAACCTATATAAATGTGCTTGCCTTCTCAATGAGAGGAGAATGAAGAAAGAGAGAGAATTTGGAACTCAAAATTTAAAAAAAATGTCAAAAATTTTTACATGTAACTGGAAAAAAATGAAAAACAAAACAAGCAAAAAGTAACAGTTCCCTTCTGCACAGTCTGTTTCTCAACATACTTCTTAGGATAACCAGACTTTTTTTGAAATGCAGTCAATACAGGCTACCTAAGTTAAAACACTTAAAGTAGCAGTTATATATAATTAGACATCTTAACCCTGAAAGTTTTTTCATGATTTTTTGATTTTTTATACTTTATGAAAGAGTAATATAGTAAATGGGAGGTACTCCTATTTTCCAAAGAGTATGAAATTAAGTTAAACAAAGTATGAAATTCATTAAATCCTTCAGATTCTCTAAAACTTCAAGAAGTCATGGTTTTATCTCAAGAAATGCAGGTTACAACCAACCTCATACCATATCAGTCTTTCACGTGTTTCTGTAGCAATAATAATAACAATAAGAATCACCTGGGAGCGTTGAAATGTTCTAGTGTTTTAACCTTTAAAATGTACTTTGCTTACAATAAACTTATAAGGTAGACACTCTTAAGTATGGCAAAAACTTTATTTTTTGCCTTAAATTTATTTATATACTCATAAATATGCATAAAAATATATGAATAAATAAACATAAATAATAAATTTATTTATTTGCCTTATTTATAGAAGGCAAATGATGCTTAAGAAAATTAAGGACTTACCTACAGGCACACAGCTAGGCAAGTATTTTGGTGATGAGTTTTCAGAATTTGGGTAGGATGGTAATATGAAAACAGACAGATAACCCATTAAAAGATTCATAGTTTGTGAATAATTTGTGCTTACCACTAGGGCAGTGGTTCTCAACCTTCCTGATGCCGCGACCCTTTAATACTCATATGTGGGCGTCTCTGCATGTGGGCAGACCCACCTGGAGATGGATAGAGGAGCCGTGTCTTGGTTCCTAAGACCATCGGAAATACGTGTTTTCTGATGGTCTTAGGCAACCCCTGTGAAAGGGTCGTTTAACCCCCAAAGGGGTCGTGACCCACAGTTGAGAACCACTGCACTAGGGGATGCACTCTTTTAGCATAGCTTTGGAAACCCAGGGTTGCTTTTGCTGTACAGTGAGTCACCAGAATGGAGCTGTGTTTGCACCATCCCTGAGAAATGAAAAGATGTCAAGTATCGTAATACCCGCATGGCAAAAAGGAAGAATTGCCTCTACCCACCTTGACAAATGGAAATAGAAACAGAGTTGGGTGTAGTGCCTTGTCACCCATCATGATGGTTTACACAGAATAGACCTTTAATGACTGTGCACTAAAGATGGAAAGCTCAATTATAGTTACGCATTAAGACAAGTCTCCCAGTCTCTGTTCTTGATCCCGTCACCTCCTGTCTCTCATAGGACCTTGTCTGATCAGTCACCCCCTCTCTTTCATGCATATGCAATACATCAATCCCTGCTAGCTCTTTTCCATTGACTAAAAACATATGTCTCCTCAGTCCTACAAAGAAAAAAATCCATGTAGCTATCATTCATTTTCTGTCCTTTCCTTCACTACCCAGTTTGAAAAAGATCTCTAAGCCCAGTAACTTCAAGTTTTTGGCTCTCATATTAGACTTTTTACCCCATCGCTCTAGAGAAATTAATGTAACTAAGGTCACCAATAATCTAGTCACCAAACCCAATGATATTTTTCATATACACATGTGCATGGGTATGTGTATACATATTTACACATGCATATTTTCTTTACAGAGTTATTGTTCTTATATCAATTGTCTTCCTGGTTCTGCTCAATTTATTTTGCAATAGTGGATTTTTCTAGGAGTCTCTGAAATCACCTCTTTTGTCATTCCTTATGGTACAATACTATTTCATTACATTAGTATACATGAGTTTGTATGTGCATGTATGCATGCATGTACATATGTATGCATACACATGTATATTCATATATGTGTGTGCATTTATACATACTATATGTATACAGATACGTGCACATATGTATACATGTAGCTACATAAGCATATGCTTGTATAAACACACTGTGCACATGTACATGTGTGTATATGTGCATATAAACGAATATATACATGCACATACATATATTTATACATATGCAGGCCCCCACAATACACACATATGAATCATACTGGTCAATATCTTTTTGTTTACTCATCTCTCCAACCTTGGCTCTTGAACTGGAACTTCGTCCCAGAGCCAGGCACCAGCTCCTGCTGAGTTTTTGGGTAGAGTGATAAGCACCTCTTGGTCTCAGTCTGGGTCACCTGGGTTTCTGTACTGACTTCCATATTCAAGGATTAGTCTCTTTCCCACCCTGATCTTTGAGGTTCAGAGTGGGGAATCTATAGAGTCTTCAATGGCATCTTAGGACAGAGTGTCATGGACTTTGAAACTCAAGGGCCTGAGCAAGTCCCATGTGACCACTGACAAGAGCTTAGGCATACATACCACTTTGGTCAAATTTACATGCAGTTTTTTGGAATGAATGAATGAAAAATGCCCGTAGTGAGTATGGGCCAAGAACTGAGCAAAGTGATGAAGATAAAAAAAAAAGAAAAAAGTGACAAAGTCCCGGCTCTCAAACATTGAGACAGATAACATATAAAAGAACGTTGAAGGCAGGCAGATGGAAAAGCCTAGAAGGTTTGGAGTTCCTTTGGTTTCTGGAGTAGTTAAGATGGCAATGATAGGCAAATGGAAGGCATAGAGTCAGGGGTATTCAATAAAGCTGGAGGATTATAGGAGGCAATTATAGGGTAGATGTTAAGTCTTAATGGTCCTCCAGCTCAACAAGAGAAATGGAGGGCTTGATTTCAATCTCATTCAAGCACTTTAAGTAGTCAAATGGCCTGAAAAAACAGAAATGCAAGGAGATGAGACGCCAATTGGTGGTATCTGTTCCCTCCATTTGGACATTCTGGACATATTCTAGGACATCCCAGGGATTCAGGTTGGGTTGAAGGGAGAAGGGAAAGGGTAACCTACACTGAGTTTCTAACAATCCTGCAGTTTTGGGGGCAGAACCTTCAGCTTTAAAAAAAATATATTTCTTTCAATTAGCAAAAATCAAATCTCTCTGTTCCCCCATTAAGAAAACATTTTAATTTTTATTACTCATTTTATTGCTATATGTTATAATTATGTCCTAGTCATAATATATAACAATGCACAACATAATTTATATTATGTATCATAATTTTAAATATAATGTAATATTTATTATATATTACAATTTATCACTATAACAAACAAAAATATTCTTGCACTGGACATGTCTAAAACTATATCTCAATATATAACTTAGGTTCATCATCTTTCAGGAAGAAGGTAATATGCTTCCTAATGGATCCTCTAGAAGATTGGGCTTGTGGGTTTCTGACTGATTTTTTGTGCTATTCTGGGAACAGAAGAAGTCACTTATTATAGTTGCTTATTGAATTTCTTAATTATCATGCCATTTGGTTCTTATGTCCCCATGTAGGAGCATGCTTGGAAAAGAAAATGGCAAATCACTGCAGGATCTTTGCTAAGAAAACCACATTCAGGTCATGAAAAGTTGGATGTGACTGAATGACTGAACAACAACAAGAGAGCATGTTGAGCTGTTTGCCTCTGTGCAGACTACCATCTTAGTTGGAAGGCTCTTAAACCCTTTTTTTCAATATCCAAAATTGGTTTATTATTTCATGCCATGGTCTTTAATTAATGT
Source organism: Pseudochirops cupreus (assembly GCA_028627135.1). Taxonomy (NCBI): domain Eukaryota; kingdom Metazoa; phylum Chordata; class Mammalia; order Diprotodontia; family Pseudocheiridae; genus Pseudochirops; species Pseudochirops cupreus. The sequence continues at coordinate 204,558,577 of CM053580.1, read as the reverse complement.
AGGTATTCTCAAAATTCACAGGATCATAGATTTAGAGTTGGAAGGAGACTCTGAGGCAATTTGGTACATCCCCCTCCTATTAGATATGAGAAGATAGAGGTACATGGAGATTGTGACCTAACCAAAGTCACACAAATAGTATGAGAGGAAGGTTTGGAACCAAGGTACTTTGTTTCACAAAACAGTGGTCTTTCTACAGTACCACGATGCTTTTTCATCTTTCACCTCTTTCAACATTCTTTCCTTTTACAATCTCATTCATTCCAATGTTTGTTTGTTTTAACTTTCACTTCTAGATAATTCTTGAATCTAAAATATTTGTTTTGATCTTGTTTTCAGCTCTAGACCAGCATCTCCAACTACCTAACAGTCATGTTCATTTAGATGATACCCTGGTATCCCAAACTTGCCGTATCCAACACTGAAATCAGTTAGGCTCCTATACATTTGCTTTTCATTCTGACTTTACTATTTCAGTCAGTGACATCAATCTCCATCCTGTCATCTTTGAGCTATAATCATAATAATCATGATAGCATTCACATAGTGCCTACCATCTACTACTGGGTACTTTACAAATATTATCTCCTTTGATTCTCACAACCCCAGGATGGAAATGCTTTTATTTTTCCTATTTGAAGAGGAGGAAACAGGCAAATGGAAGTTTAAGTGACTTGTTCAGGGTTAGATAGCTAGTAAGTATCTGAAGCTGGATTTAAACTCAGGTCTTTCTGATTCCAGGCTAAGCGCTCTTCATCTACTGAATCACCATGCTGCCTATTATCTGTTACTCTTCCCTATTCCTCACTTCTTATAACCATCAAATACAAAGTTTTATCATTTCTATTTCTGCAATGTTGCCATCTCTTCTTTCATCACTTTAATTCCTGTTGGTAAAAATCTAGTACAGATCATCATTGCCACTCAAGAGGACCACTTGAATAACCTCTTTATAGGACAGCGGTTCTCAACCTGTGGGTTGCAACCCCTTTGGGAGTCAAACGACCCTTTCACAGGGGTCATAGGGGTTGTCTAAGAACGTTGGAAAACACGTTATTTCTGATGGCCTTAGGAACTGAGGCACCGCTCCTCTATCTGTCTCCAGGCGAGTCTGCCCACATGCAGATATGCCCACATATGCAGCATTAGGAAGGTTGAGAACCACTGTTATAGGCCTTTCTTTCTATATCTTTCCCCTCTTCAATCCTGGCAGATTAATGTATGTTATACAGATCTGAACATACCCAACCTCTCCTCAAACATTTTAAATAGCATTCTTATAGTCTATCAAGTAAGGTTTGAATACATATTTAAGGTCTTCCAAAAATCTGGAACAACCCTTCCTTTTCAACCTCATTTAAGACAGTCCCCTAATGCCTGGAGAGTACATACTCTGCCACCTCCATGCCTTTATGTATGCTATTTGCTCTTTTATAAATACTCTACTTTTTTCCCCTTTGTCTATTGGGCTCCTCCAACAAACATATTTTCATCCTTCTCACATCCTCCTCACATTCTTTCAAAAAGCCAAATTAATTTGCTAGCTCTATCAAGAAGCCAGTCTTGATCATCCCTGTTGGAAATGACCTTGTGCTTAAATCTTTACATTCACTTTAAAAACTACTTTCATGTAATATTCTGTGCAGAAGTTCTCTAATATTGGTGTCTAATACAATACCACACTGACAAGAAGAAAAACTCTGTTGTTGAATCAAAATCCAAAGACACTGTAGAAGGTATTTTCAAGATATTTTCAAGATATACCTCTTTCTCTCATGTGTCTCAGCCTGGGTTACACCTGCCTAGAAACAATTCAGTGATCCTAGCTCCACTGAAATTCTTCCCCAATTATGTCGCCCATGTGATCCAGGTCCCTTCCCAACAAAGCAATCTAAAGACTCCTGGGCCTTACCATCAACACTTCTATTGTACCCCAAGGACTACTGGACACTTCTACCTACCCTGAAGCAGAACTCTTCTGTATGGGGGGTTTCCCCCCAATTATAATAGGAACTCTTTGAGACCAGGTGCTTTCCGCATTTCTATTTGACTTTTGAGTGCTTGGCACAGAGCAAGGGCTCAAATGCTTTTGCTATTCTATTTCACTCTTATTTCCCTTACTAGTTAGTAAGCAAGGCACTAAATGTTAGTAACGCTTTGTAGCTACCTCATAGAACAGCAAATAAGTTAGTCAGGTAAACAAACATTTATTAAGCATGTGTGGGGTAACAAAGACTCTTACCCAAATTAAACTCAGAGGCTTCTCAAGGTAGAAAGTAGAAAGGAGTTTATTACAATTCTCAAGAGAAAAGGGTGACTCCCAATGAGAGCATTCAACATTCTCAGTGTCAGACCACACCAGGCACAGAGAAGACACATACTTTTATAGCCCTGTTACGGAATTGCCGTCTCCCTCCCCCCCACCCCAGCAGCCTTCCTCTCTGCTCATTCTCACAAGCCTTGAGGGTACAATCTGAGATGTGATAATCTAATCCAAGGACAGTGATGAAATATATATAGTAGGCAGGTGCAGTTATTTTTATAAGTTTAGCAGTCCATTAACTTTGGCACATGCCTACATTTTTGAGGCCCCTTTTCTTTAGATCAATGAACAGACATGATCAAAGCCTGTGTCCTTGTCCTTATGCCTGAAATACTTCATGGTCAGCTTGCCCTTACAGTATAACTGGGAAAGGAACCAAGCAGATATGATTATGCTGCAGATTTAGTAATTGAAGAATTCTTGTACAACTCCTATCCTTGCTCATCTTTTGACCTGGGTAACTATGCAGATATGTTTGCATCCTGTGTTCCTATCCTCCTCTCCTGGAACACTTCAGGGTCAGCAGCTTTTCTTTTTTATAGGAAAACTGAATTGAAAACCCAACCTTAAATTCCATGTGGGTCCCTTAGGATAAAGGTTTGTGAGGGGTCTTCACCATATCTCACACAAGTACCTACTATGTTCCAGGAAGTCTGTGGGCATGTAAAAAATACTTAGCAAGTATTGGTCACATTGTTCATTGCACTCTTTGACCAAAATAGGGACCTTTCCATTCTCTCCAGCTTGATCATAATTTCCTTCAGGACAGGGGCACTTTTTACATTTGATTTTGCATCCCCTCAGATCTAGCACAGTTCCTGGCACATAGTAGGTCCTTATAAATGCTTATCTGTGAATGTGGTTCCTGTTCTCTAGGAGCTCACATTCTAATGAGGAACTTACATTCTAATTATCAATTAATCTCCTGATTCACAAGTAGTATAATATGAATACATTTACGTATGATAGACATATAATTTGTTAGCATTGTGCATTGGAGCAATTTGATGCAACTAAAATATTCAAGTAAAATGCCCCGACACATGAGTAACTTGCTTAAAACAAAAGAGATTCATAATGATTTTCTAAAATGACCTCTGATATATGTGTGTACATTGGACCTTAAGTGTTTCTACTCATTTAAAGCCTATCATTCAAAAAATTGCTAGTAATGTGCTTAAAAAAATGACTACTGGCCTTTTATGTTTTCTTTTTCTAATAAATAATTGTTTTTATTACCCATAGTTGAAAAGATAATATCTCCCCCTCCATAAAAAGCATATTACAATTTATTCACGCATGAAAACATTGCCCAACAGGGGCTATCACTGTGGAAACCCATAATGATGTCTTATAGAGGGTGACCTTTGTATGTTGCTCCATACCCATAATTCCAAAGCTGACTGCCCATAATGGTATCTTATCTCTTTGAATAGAAGTTTGTATTTGGAGAGCTTTCTAGGTGAGCTATATTCTATTTAAATAGAGTGAACCCTGAGTAATGCTGCAGAAACAATTGTCTCATGCATTTCCCATAATGGGTTTCCTGTTGAAATGGAGGGCTAAGAATAATAACAACGAAGAAGAAAAATGCATCCATGGTTTGTTTACTTTACTCTTTTGTTTTTGGCAGTGGCTAACTTAGAGTGAGAGAAAAAACAACCGCTTGCCTGCTCCAAGAAGGTATCCATCATTCTGGTCAGGCTGGTTAAAGTTGGGATGATGCTTTATTCTGTGAACATTTGATCCTCTCTCTCCTGTGAATTCAACATTTGGAAGTGTTGCATTAGCAGTTTTTTAAAAGAAGGCAGCCCTACTTTGGGTGGAGCTCAGGGAAAAAGAACTGATCTGAATTGGCGACATGAATTTATAATCACTTCTTCTAATGTACATATTTACTAAATATTCAACAACTGTGAAATCTGAGGGAGGTTAAGGAGGGACAATTTCACTGCGTGATACTGAGTGGGTGCCTGAAAACAGCTGTTCCCTGCTCTAAGACTGATTTCCTACCATCTTCAGGTATGGAAAACTGTATACCTATGTGTGAGTTATGGTCCAAGGGTACCTCTCAGACAGAGGCCATTAGTACAAATTAATTAGCCCTAAAACTACAACATACCTAGCCTAGTTTAGCCACATTAATGGTGACTAGTAGCCAGCATATTGGGAGCCTGTTGTCTCTAGCCTAATTTTCAGCTTAGATTACCCATTTTCCTCATCCTTAGTGAATTGTTTAAAAAAAATTACAAAATGTAGTCAGTTTAGAGGAGGGAGATGTTGGTGGTTTGGTGATTTAAAATCGTTTCACTAAAGTATCATTTGAGTGAATTAGTGATAGTAAATTAAAAAAAAAGAAATTGGGGAGGGGAAATGATTGGAGTCTTCAAATATTTTAAAGGTTATCAAATCAAATTAAAAGGATATTAGATTCACTTCCCTTGGATCAAGAGGGAAGAACTGAAACCACTGGTGAAAGCTATAGGGAGGCAACTTTCAGATTCCTGCAAGGCAGAATGTGGTGAACATTAGAGCTGTACAAAAATATAATAAGCTTCTGCAAGAAGTGGCTTCGTATTGCTTCCCATCTCTTTCTTGATCACCTTTGCAAATTTCATGTACTCCTATGGCTCAAAGGGACAACATCATATAGATGAGAGAATGCTGAATTTGCAGGCAGGAAACCTTGGGTTCAAATCTTACCTCAGAAACATTAAGTTACTCAGCACTAGACAAGTTACTTTAAATGTTTATTTTCATATTCATAAAGAGGGACAATCAATCCAAATCCATCACAAAACGTTCATTAAGTGCTTATCTTGTGCTACTCACATATTCTTTTGAAAACACTTATGTATATTATTTATGCAGTGGGGAGGGGAGTATTGATTCTCCCCTATAGCCTTTCCCTTTTCAGTGGTGTCTTTGAGTGGTACTACTCTCTCAACAGGAGACAAGTTGGGGAGAAGTTGTTTTGAAATAACAGCAAAGAGTTGAATCATCTGAAGCTTCCATCATCCCAATTACCCAACAAACAACTTTTTAAAATGATGTGACAGACTTTACTATTGACTTTGTTTATGACAGCCTTTTAAATCCTGATCCTTTATAGAAGTGATATGTTTTAAACCTCTGAATTCCCTTATATACAGAGAACATTTATTTCAACCTCACAGCAGAAAGGGGAATGTAACTATGCAGATGAAGGGGAAAGACTTATCAATAAAAATTACTTAAAGGGAAAGGAGTTTCTGAATGTGAGGAAAAGGTGAAGTGTTATAAAGTCAGTAATGGTCTTCTTCCCATGGGATTTCCCTCATGGCAGGAATTCATTCAAATTCCTATATATTCTTGTCCAGTCTCATCTAGTCTCAAGAGCGTGGATAGCAGAATAAGTCTGCCATGATAGTTGAATGTGTAGATGCCAAATAATGCAAGCCTTTAATATTAATGAAAAGAAAGAGGCTAGGTATAAAACTAACCTCTAAGTACATAAATCACTAGTGGAAGTCTTACTACATGTCAAGAACTATGCTGAGTTCTTTATTATTTACTTATAATATTCTTATCTTTTTAAATTGAGTTCCAAATTCTCTCTCCTTCCCATACCTGCCCTGTCCTTTGAGAATGCAAGCAAAATTATATCAATTAATTACATATGTGATATCATGCAAAACATTTCCATATTAGCCATATCATAAAAAAGCAAAAAAAAATTAAGTAAGGAAATTATCTGCAATTTGCACTCAAATTCATCAGTTTTCCCTTTGGAAGTGGATAATATTTTTTCATCATGAGTCATTTGGAATTGTCTCAGATTGTTGTATTGATCAGAGTAGCCATGTGTTTGACAATTGAGCATCATTGCAACATTGCTATTACTGTGCACAACAATCTCCTGGTTCTTTTCACTTCACTTTGCATCAGTTCATATACGTTTTATCATGTTTTGTTTTGTTGTTTTTCTGAAGTCATCCCCCTCATCATTTCCTATAGTGTATATATAGTGTATTCTATATCCTATAGTACTCTATCACAATCAAGTGCCACAACTTGGAAATATGCTACAATATTTCAAGGAGTTACAACCTAATGCATAAGTTTCCAGAGTTGGAGACGCTGCCCACTGAGGAGTGCTGGAGCAATCCAGGGGGATGGTAGGAGCCTCATGTGGGAGGGGGCGTTGAACAAAAATAACGGGGTGTTGGAAGTATAAGGAGAAAGAAGAAAATTTTAAAAAATCATTCATACATGTTTCATCTCTTGAGTAACAGTTAAACTTGTAGTGATTACATTATTTTCCAAATAAACACACAAAATGCAAGTTATAACAAATCAGTGGTTAAGTCTTCCA
>CM053580.1:204535977-204551400 GCA_028627135.1 Pseudochirops cupreus | reverse complement strand
AAAGGCAAAAAGACAGTCCCTGCCGTCAAGGAGTTCATGCTGGGATGTGAAAGACAAGATGCAAAATAATGTTCATCAAAGATATATGCAGCATAAATGAAAGGTAACAGAGGTGGGAAGGTATTAGCAGTAGGGGGTGAGTGGAGGCTCAGGGTCAGAGTAGGGGCTGGAGAGGCTTGTGAAAGGGTCAATTAGAAGAGGATTTGAACTGTATCTTGACAGAAGCCAAGAAAGTCAGTAGGTAGAGGTAAGGAAGGAGAGCATTCCAGGCATGGGGGACAACCAGTGAAAAGGCATGGAAGGTTATATAAAAGGAATGGTATGTTGGTCAGTATTCACTGGATTATAGACTATATGGAAAGGAGTAAAGTGTAAGAAAACAAGAAAGGTTGGAAGAGGCCAAGTTGTGAAGATCTTTTGAAGGTAAACAGAGGACTTTTATATTTGATCATGGAATTAATAGGGAGTTAATGGAATTGAGTGATGGGAAGGGGAAAGTGTGACAAGATCAGACCTATGCTTTAGGAAAATCACTTTGGCAGCTGAGTGGAGGATGATTTGGAGTGGGGAGAGACTTGAGGCAGGGACACCAATTATAAGACTATTGAAATAATGTGGCATGAGATTATGAGGGTTTATTTAAGTGTGGGGGCTGCATTAGTGGAAAGAAGGAGCAGTATACAGGTCATGTTGGTGAAGGCAGAGCCAGAATATAACCCTAGGTCTTCTGGTTCCAATTCCAGCAAGCACCTTTTGTGTTCCATCTATCACCAAAGACCCTGCCTTAACGATGACCACATGCTTGATCTGATAGAGTACTGATTTTTACTTATGAACCACAGACTTTCTTACTTGTTCTATAATTCCTTAAACTGGCCATGTATAAGTCCCACCTGATTTTCCATAGAAACACTGATTATCACAGAATCCTAGAATTTGACATTTGGAAAGGAGAACATTGGGAACAACCCTATAAATCTCTATCAGAAAATTAAAGTTAGTGACCTAAGAGATCAAATGATGAAACATATTTCCTTCCTATTGGGCCTGTCTAGAATTTGATTGAGTCCCAATCTCTTAGTTAGTTTAGATTAAATATTGGCCGAGAATGAGAAACGTAGTCATTCAATAGTTAACGAAAGATTTACCTAGCCGTAACAGAAGCATTGATTCACAAAGGATTCAGCTGAGTAAAACTCCCTTGGGTGAGTTGAATGTTGTAGTCTGCCAAGAATCAGAGAGGGCACGTTGTGGATGTTTTGTTCTCAGGTAATGAGAAAATTTCTTTTAGGAGGTTCACTGATATTATAAAGGTAATGGAAGAAAGAATATTACTTACTTCCTTATGATATTAAAAAAGAAACAGCCATAAAACACAAACAAATAAACAAAAAGCAAATGGTGTCCACAGCCCTATCCTTCAGTTCTCTGAGCCAAGCAATCTTGCAAAGATGGTCACAATACTCTTTAAGGAAAAACAAGCCTAGCTTTCACAGGGACAGAGATGGGGTGGGGAACTTATAGCCCTGAGGCCACATGTGGACCTCTAGGTCCTAAAGTGAAGGCCAAACTTCACAGAACAAATCCTTTTTTTTCTTTTTGCACTACATCCAACATAGTAGGAGAAAGAACATGTACATGGAACCATTAAGTAAGAATAAAAATATATTTGGAAAAGTCTCTTGAAGACTGGACTTGGAGTCAGGAAGACATGAGTTGAAACCCAATTTGTGACCATGTGATGAAGTCAATACACATCTCTGATTCTCATTTTCCTCTTCTATAAAATGAGGAAATTGGACTAGATGGTTTTGAAATTCCTTTCCAGCTTTAAATCTACCATCTTATGGTCTAATCCAATATTACTCGATATTGTCACTTATTTTGTGTGCATGTGCTCATCCCATGTATTAAGGTGGTCCCAAGTTCCTCACCCTTGGGTTAGGATATGGCTCCTATCATAGCATCTCCTCTTAGAAGAGAGGAGAACCTATTCTGTTGTGCTGTGGCTGCTGGACAATGCTGTTCTACTTTAGGCAGCTTGGGATCAACAGAAATTTCTCCCCTTTGATTTTCTCAGAGACTCAGTTTTATTACCTCCAGCCAGAAGACTTGCCTCTTTTTAAAAAAATTTTTCCTACTCAAAAGTCCCTTCCCTCAGTAAACAACTCCCTGTTCCCTTAGGGTGATCAGGATTTTTTCTCTTCCATATTCTTATGAGAATCTTAGCTGCAGACGAGTGGCTCAAACAATGCTGTTTATGTTTTGGAAGCTCATGCATCATCTTGCTAGCCTCATCATATCCAATTAAGGCATTCCCCTTCTAGGAAGATCAATATCTATTTTGCATCTGAAGGCTTTCTCTGTTCCCTTGCAATGTCTCTGTCTTTTACCCTTTGTAGATCTTCTGGTTTTGTTAGCTTCATTGGTGTACACACCAGGATATTACTCCAACCACTCCTCCCTCCTCTTAGAAGAGAAATGGAGGACTATTGATATGAAATGCTGTATATGTATCAGATGTTCTAATTATTTCCCTAGTTGGTTTGGCTTAATTGTTTCTCTTTATAGTCAGGGAGGATTCACCTTGGGGTGGAGCAGGGTTTAAGAATGTTAAAATGACTGTGGTAGGAAAAAATAAAGCCTCACACAACCTTTTTTTTTTTAAGTTGGCTAAAGTTGGCTTCTTAAAGACAAGCTAAAAGGTTTTTGTTGGTTTTCATTTGTCATATTTTCACTGTATTTCAGTATAAGAAACTTGTAAAAGTCAAAAGGGGGAAGAGTCAAATCTATGAATTCATAAACTCCATATCTGAAATCTCCATCTGGATGTCATTGTTACTCTACTACAATAACAATACAAAACCCCACATATGCTTGACTACTTGCCAATATTCTGGGGTACTTTCTGAGATTTTATCATTTAAATGACACCTATATGGCAAGGAAATAGTTCTTTGGCCCTCATAAATTTGAGGCTTTAGAAGAAATATCTCCAAGGTATAAACTCCCTGCCTTTTAACTTCATTTTCCCTTCTATTCCTGTCTTACTTTTACAAGGTGAAAGAAAAAAAATTACAATAATATTGGATAGAAGATCAATTTGGTGAACTCATTGGTAATCCGTAATTGGAACAGGAGTAGGAGGACAAGTTGTATGTAACATAATTAGGAAGTTCCTTCTCTGTCTCTTTGTAAGAGAGTTAAGTGTTAAAGAGCTATAAGATTAGTACATAGAAATTTATAACATGCTATTTTTCATTTGATGCATAACCAATATAAAAGCAAAATCAGATTCTAATTCCACCTGTGTTACTTTTGATCCTTTGTGAATTTCCCTGAATTATTTTTTTTTTTTTGGCGTAACCTGTGATTTCTTCAGCAAGGGGAGTCTCTAGTATGGAAATGATGTAGTTTGGGGCTACTGATAACCCCCAAATATCAGGATACAGTGTGGCATCCTCCTGGAAAGAATTCACATGCTCAAAACTTCTTCTGGTCAAGTGATAAGGTTTATTGTAAAACCAATAGAAGTGGGCAGAGTTCCTAGTGAATCTGCAACTTAACCAGGGTGAGACTGATACTTATATACAAAAAAAGGGCAAGTGAAAATATCTGGATGGGATTAAAGAGTGGTAAGTAGCCTGGGGTGGGCCAAGAGCTAACTGTGAAAGGACTTTCAAGTATCTAGATGGGCTGGGGTGGGTCAGGTGCCTTGTGCAAGACATCAATGATCTAGGCTGTTGAAATGTATGGGAAAATTCAGGGACTAGGTTGCTTTCAAAGACATGGTCTTTTCTACTTATTGGTCCAGATCCCATCACCCCATCAGAAACTCCTTCCACAGATGAAAATCAGACACTCAGTTGAAATTTATAGTCTTAGAAATATCTCTGGAGCATAGAGAGGTTAAGTGCTTTGCTTTGAAAACTTTTCATGTAATCTTATAGTGATAAAATATCAATTCAAAAATTCCTTTGGGATCAGGATTATGGGTAATGATACATATGAAAGAAAGACCTTCAACTAAATACTGTTGTTGGAAACACAAAACACAACTGATACCAAAAATCTTATATCAAAAGAAGTTTATTCAGGAGAAATCCAGAGGAATTGAATACCTCTGGCCAGAAGTGAACTCTGCCCTTCTTTTAGAAGGAGGAGTAGAGGATACAAAAGTGAAACAAGTTTAATGCATTAGTTTGGTGCAGACATACCCTTCAGAAGATGGATTGGTTTGTTCTCTTTTGGACACGCCTCTCTCATTATCATAGATTATCATATATTATACATACTAATGAGGCTCTAATTCTATACTGGGTGTGTTAGATAATATACATAACACATGAAGTTCATTAAGTAAGCTCAGTAATAACCTTGGAACATTTGACTCCTCACCAGTTTGACCTAGATAGGTCCTTATCTGGCCTTGAGAGGCCCAAGGCCACCTTCTGCTTTCTAAGTGGTCTAAACCACCTGCTGTTGCCAGATTCTTTTTATTTTACTTTAGTGTTGTCTAGCAATTCTATGGGAGCTGGGAGCCCAACTCCTCCCAAGGCTACTGTCTGGTCTGCTAACCTCAGCCTTATTTCAGCAATTTTTGCAGCCCTCTCACACTGTTTTAATACATGGGAAGAAAAAAGGAAGCAAAGAATAGTGTACAACAGCATTTTATTTACTCCTTGGTACACTAAATATACGTAATTTTTAAAAACCTACATGTAATAGAAGTACACTCCTTCCTATACGATTCTCTTGTTATTTTTTGCATCTCGAAATGTTTGTGTTTATTGAAAGTTTATAAAAAAATAAAAAGAATATATTCCTACTTGAAGCATTATTTCTCTGTAAAATGTTCCTAACAAATATAATCCACCTCCACTCAATTTCCTCTAGTAACAGAGAATTGTTCCCTGTCTTATGGGGCAGCATATTCAATTTTTGAAATTCTTGCTCTATGTAAGAACTTTTTTTCATGAAAGAGTGATCCTTGTTTAACTAATATCATGTTGGCTGTAGAATAACACTGATGCAGTGTGAACTAGGAGTAAGGAAACTGTGAAGTGATTAAAAGTGCCTCATGAGACCAGCTGTCATAAAAAAGTAGGTTTGGATGTGTAAAGTGGTACCTATTTGGTATCTGAACACTTTTATTTATGTAAAGAGAAAGAGAAAAAGGACATTTGAAAAGAAAGTACTGGGAGGACCTGAGAAAAAGAAATCTGTTAGATGTAACGAGCTTATGGAAAGCAAAACTAACTGAAGTACTTTGTTTTCCAGCAGCACATTTAAAAGTGACTTTTTATACAGATTTTGAAGGTGATAGCTAGGAAATCCAGAGAATTAAAACATTTTGGTAACTATTGGATGGTTGTGTATTGTATATTGCCTATTGAATCCAACACAAGAAAATTTGTTTTTTCCAACCTCTGATGAAGTCAGTTAAAAAATGAGACCATATCTTGAAGGAGGAGTTAGCAGTTTGGGACAGAAGTTGAATGTAGAAGCAGAGACACAAAAGTGTAATGGAGAAGTAAAAGCAGATTGTCTTGAAAAAAGAGCAGAGAAGGAAGAATAGAAGAGAAGTTGCCTTGAGCAAAGACCAGACAAATCCAGCAATCTGGAAGAAATTCGTCTTTACATTTGTTAACAGGGAGCTGATCTGATTGGAAGACCATGCTGCTCTGTGAAAGAACTTAACTGGAAGAAAAACAATATTCTACCTTTTGAAGAGCTGGATGGGGAAAGAAAATGCTAGCTTGCCTTGCCTTTTGCTGCCACTTATCACTTGAGAAAGGGGAAAATTTCTCAGATCCCAGGCAAGTAAATTGATATGTATAGCCCTATGTTTAAAGTTGACATGACTGAAAATGGCTAAACAACAAGCATAAACATGGCACAGACCCCCACTCTTCCTCTTTGTCTTAATTGGGGTTAGCTTATTCTTTCATTATAGCAGCCGCTCTAATCCAGCGTTCTACTAAGCTTTCCAAGGTTGCTCCCATGGCTATGCTCTGAGGCAATGCCAATCTATTTCAATAAGAGAAGTTCTCTAGGTGTCTGAGGACTCCTTAACTTCAGCCTCTGGGCTCTATCCATGGTGCCACCTAGCTGCCCATACTCAAGCTACATACAAATAGAAGGAACTAGTCTTAAATTCCAGAAGTGGAATCCCAGAGAGATAAAGAGTGTAGTAGAAAAGCTATCATCAAAGAAAAATGAACTAGTAATCTAGAACAAAAAGTGAGTTACATTCAAGATTTAGTCTGTAGCAGCCAATCAGTGAGAGAACGAGATGTCTAGGTGTAAAAAAGAGATAGACTATTCCAACTGCTACCAAGAGATAATAATAATACAATTACAATAAATAATAATCAGGATTCCTCTTTTTCCCTAGATTCGTTTCAGTTACCACTTCCATACTGATCTTGACCCTCAGTTGAAAATTGTGTCTCTCTCCTCATATTTTCTTAGAATACTTTCCCTGGACCTCTTTGTCTTTATAAATCCTAGCCTCTACATACACACACACATACACACACATACACAGAGCCTATATATCTATATCTATATCTATATCTATATACACACATGTATGTACGTATATATACATATGTGCACATATGTATGTTCATATTATGAACACGTATTCATACATGAACATACACATATAGGAATGGGAATACATACACATATATGTATATTTTTGATACACACATACACACATTGCATATAATCACATACAAGTGTACATACACATAAATATATGCATACACAAAATACAAACATATATACATGTATATATAGATACCCACACACATGCATACACATGTGCATATATGCATGCATGCATACATACATACACCTATTTCCCATATTAGGCAGGAAATTCCTTTATGGCATGGACTATGCCATTTTAAAACTCTGCTTACCTTGGAAGCGCTTTTATCTGGCAGGTACTTAATAACTATTTGATTTTTTTTCGATCCAGAAATACTTGTATTGAGCTTCTACCACTGAAAATCAGCACTTCTCTGTAATCTATCATCTTAGTTGCCTGGGGCACCAAGAGGATAACTAATTTGCCCAAGTTAAAATGGCCTGTGTGTCAGAGATGAAACTCAGACCCAGATCTTCCTGCCTCTTACACCAACTATATCTATGATGCTATGCTGCCTTGCAAATATCTGTCAAAATTTTAAAATAATAACTCATATTTCTTTATCTCTTGATGGCTTATGAAGGAACTATGGTTCAGAGAGATTACATGATTTACCCACCCATATATGCAGCCTGAATTATATCCTTTGAAGCATTCAGATTATGCTAAACCACAGTATTCAGTGTGGTTCTATATGTATGTGTTTTTCCGAGATCTCTATGCTAAATATACTGAATGAAAGTTTTATTCATTTGTATTCTGTGTGGCTGATTACCATGGCAGTGAGCCCTAGGCTATGAATCAAAGTCTGGTGTGGGAGAGCCTGAGAGAATTGGAAGAGAGGGCAAAGGAGGGAAAACTTCCTGTAAGTGAGAGTCTTAAAGTCAGAATTGCCTGACTTTGTGTAAGGAGGAGTTATTTGTCATTTCTGGCAAGTGCTGAGGTCATTAGGAATGTTGGCAGTATCAAGGGGAGAGCCAATAGTAAGGTCCCTGCTAATGTTTGCTTCCTTTCTGGGCTTTCTGATGTCAACTGTTATGGAAAGCTACCAGAACATGCTTTAATCTATTGGAATATCCTGATGTTCTAGAAGTTAACGATCTTTTCCCTAAAGGAAGAAACTGCTTTCACATAATGTCCTAGCATTTGCTTTTTCCTGTCTTTCAAACATAAAAAACCTGTGGTCCTGTTGTATCCTTGTCTGGTCAGACCACACCTGGAATACTGTGTTTTATTTTAGGCTAATAATAATAATAATAAGGATAAAAATCTTAACTAATATTATATAGCTTTGTAAAGTTTGCAGAGTGCTTTGCAAGTATTATTCAATCAACTACCCCAAGAGGTTGGTACTATTATTAATCCCATTTTATAGATGAGGAAACTGAAAGAGATGAAAAGTCTAAGTACTTGACCAGGTCATATAGTTAGCTTCTGAGGTTATATTTGAACTTTTCTTCCTAACTACAGGTCCGCTACTCTATCCAGTGCACAACCTAGCTGCCACATGTTAAAAATGACATTGGTGAGTAGGTGGTAATCCAGACAGGGCAACCAGAATGGTGAAAGACTTTGAAATCATGAGAGAGAAGGATCAAGTGAAGGAGCTGAGGCTGCTTAACCTTTAGAAAAGAAGAAACAGTAGAGATATGATAACTCTATTGAAGTTGCTGAAAGATTGTTATGTGAAAGAAAGGATTTAACTATTATGGTTAGCTCCATAAGGCAAAACTAAGATCAAAGGGTGGAAGTTCTGAAGAGGCAATTTAGACTTAATGGAAGGAGCACCTCTAAAGAATTAGAACTATCTAAAAATGGAATGGATCGCCATTGGTGGTGTGTTCCCCTACAGTCGGAGGTCTTCAGTCAAAGTCTGAATAACCAACTGTGAACAACCAACTGTTGGGTTGGTTGTAGATAAGATACCTTGGGGCATATGGGTTGGACTAGATGGCCACTTTTTTCATATCTGTGATTCTTATTCTAAGGGAGGAATGAGCAATACATGATACTCCCTAGTATTCATCTTCCAGTGTAGCACAAAACTATATGATTAAGATCAGTCTCTAGATTGAAATTGGTTGTTGCCAGTAGCAATTCGGTGAATATAAATTTCTAGACCTGTTCAGAAGTTTTAGCTGCTGTCTATATAGACTCTCCTAATCTCATGGATGAATTTTCAGGGTGTTATATAAATTGTTTTATACAAAAGCGTTTCCCAATTCCATACATATAGCTGCCATAATTAGATTATGTTTGACCAGATGGACACTTATAAGGATGATAATGACTTATATTTACTTAGCACTTGGGGAAAGTGGTATTTTTTACTTCTCATTACATGTGTTCCAGATTTTAGAACAGCATTTGTGGCTGATAATGACTTGAAATGTGGTCACAGAAGAAAGTTGACATCTACCACTTAAGCCACTCATGTGAAAGTAAAATTACCACGAGCATCATCTAGAGAAGTGCCACTGTCTCAGGACAGAAATTGAGTTAGCCTCGTATAACAGGAAGCAGCTTGTTTCTTTGACATGTATTATGAGCTAAATGGACAGACATGAATCAATGTGCATCTGGTCTTTAGAAGTGCACAAAAATAGACTGGTTTAGTTTATTGCCATAGCTTTATCTCCTTCCATTAGAAAGTGAGCTCCATGAGAGCAAGGGTTTGTCTCACTTTTCTATCTATACCCTTTTGCTTAGTACATTGTGCATGCTTAGTAGATGTCCATTCATTCACCAACCAAGCTACTAAAAAGCACCTGAAAGGTCATCTTTACCAAGGAGAGCAGAAATGTAATAAATAAATTACCTTTCATCTTACAGACTAAGAGTTGTTAACTTTTTTTATGCCATGAAAAGTCTGGGGAAACCTAAAGAACCCTTTTTAGGAAATTGTTTTATATACATACATATATACATACATACACATAGAGATACATGTATATATGTACATATATGAATACGAAATTACAAAGGAAAGAAATCATATTGAAATACAGTTATAAAATCCCCAACAAATCCACAGACCCCAGGTTAAGAACTCTTGTTACATATTATACTTTATGTCCTTTGAAGAGGGCACGAGTGAATGCTGAGGGGCAGAGGGGAGACCAAAGAAATATTGTCATACTAAGACCACAGATCTCCAACAAATGCATATCATTCCAGTATATTCAATGGTAGAGAAACTGAATATGTGTTGTCTCTCAGTCCCCTCAGGGCAACCCTAGAATTATACAAGCACTGCTATTGACTTTAGGTTAAGCAACAAGCCCCAAACCTGAACGCATCTGTCAGTGGCAGATGCTGCTAATGCTTCATAATTGCTGCCACTGAGCAGCAAGGGTGATTAGATATAACTAATAATTTGTGCTGTATCATATGGTTCCATTTTATCTTTTTGTTTACCAAACTACTCATGATTTAATCCTAGTCCTGCTAAATGCTGGAAAGAACTATAATTCAAGCTCCTTTTTCTTGAGAGCTTATTCACATAAACATTTTCAAGATTCCTGAATACATTTATTTTTGGAGATGGGGAGAGGGGTGATTTATAGCATACAATATTACCCATTGTATCTTTTATGCAATAGCTCTGTTAGTGACAAAAAAAAAAAAAAGGCTTGTCCAATGGAGGGCAAAGCCAGTCTCTGCTCCTACTAAGCTCCTCTGAGATTTGCTTACTTTCCCCAGTTTCCTATATGGGCCTTATTAATGTATATCCAGGATAACATATAGTAAATGTCCATTTGCATTCACAGTGGACTACTGAGTCCAGTTACCTCCAGCACAAAGATTTGGGCTGGCAGGCAGTTATATAAGGTAGATTATATATCAGATATATAAGGTAGATTACCTTTTTGAATCAACTCCATGATTGTAGTGTGTCCCATGCTACTCTGACCTTGTAACTCTGAAAGGCTTGATAAGGAAGGAAATGGGGGGGAAAAACCTGGGTCACTAGTAGAGCTGAAATGGTTTTCTTATCTAGTAACTACATAGCTGTGGAAAATGTATGCTTCTTTCAAAAAATGTAAGTTCCATAAAAAAAAAACATGTTTCCTGCAACTAAACTTCAGCTTTCTTATCATTCTGAACATAGTCCTGACTAAAGGGAAGAGAATAATAGGGGGAGATGGCAAGGTATCTGATTTTCTCTAATTAACTTAGCTTATTAACCTAATGAATTGCTTATTAAATTAACCTAATCTAATTAATTGCTTACTAAAACATTTTATGATTTTCCTTAAATCACCAGTGTATCATAGATCAGAGGTGTCAGACATGAAGCCCATGGGTGGCACATTCCAAATGCTACCAACCAGATTCAATATAATTGGAAAATAATTAATAAAATACATAAAAATACAATAATGTTAATATGTAGTGTTTGAGGTCAATATGTAGCCCACAGGGATCCTCATGTTCTTAGTGGTCCCATTTCTATCTGATTTTCAGGACATTGTCATGGATTCATAGATGAAAATGAAGCCATTTACAGTACAATACCATTTTCAAAATATTTTTTTAAAACAAGTTTATGGACCATAGATTCTGAACTCTGTTAGACACCACATTCAGTGGTTTTCCATAAGTTGCCATTTCCCAAAACAATAATCACTGAAGTGGTAGAATGCATTAGTTGAAACCTCTATGGAAATCAGTTTGGGGGATCAATACTTGAAGAGCTCCAGAGATAAGCAATCTATCAGTCCAAGCTCTAAAGACTTTCTTTACATTCTCCACTTAGCATAAAGTGGTGATACTTTTCTGTGAACACATCAGGCTCAAGTTTCCCATTTCCTATAGAAACCTACTGCTATCTAGGGTTAGTGAAATGCTTTTTTCATAATACCTTTGATGTTATCTCTTGACCCAATGTCCACAATCCTTTTGTAGTGATGATATATTGATAAAATAAAATGCTTTTGGTTGTATCAACTGTTTCCTAGTTCCATATCTGGGATTAGTTACAGTCCTGTAGAGTACTATATTGCATGGTTATAATTTCTGCTATTTCAGCAGTACCAAGGTATCCTTTAGAGAACCAACCTTGAGTGCATGAGGAGTTCACTTGCTTCTTGTCACAAACTTTATCTCTTATTCCTTACTCATTCAATTGGTCTCACCAACAACCATCCACGGAAAACTGAAGAAGAGAGAACTGGTTCAATGTAATAAATTTCACAAACACTAATGGCACACTTTCCAGTGAAAGGCTCAGCTTCCCAAATATACTTTCATGAAACAAAGGTTCTTTATGGATATCATTTACTCCTCCATAACCTCAGGCTCATATAACATTAAAAAATAGGCTATCTGAATTCCTATTAGTTTTCCCTTCCTATGGTTCATGCTGAAATCTTAATTGACTAAAGTTGCACCTATCTCTACCACACAATTTCTCCTCTTGAACTTGAACTATGTCCAGACTAGTAGCTGGGATCCCACTGTATCTCCAGCCCTTGGCGCATCTTCTGCTGTTTTAAACGATCTCAAATTTTAGAATGATAACCAACCGGAAATATACCCATGATGTGTTAGAAGACAATGGACAGGGATATGCTTGAGTCAGCTCGAGTTCAACTACCTCAGAAGAGTTTGAGTGTTAAATTTTCAGTGTGAGCATGTATAGCAGAAATTGGCAAACATCAGCAATCAGGAATTGATTTATTGTTTTGTTTGGTTTTATTTATTCTTTATTTTATTTACTGTTTTGATTGTCTGGATTCAATAAAGTGAAAGAGACAAATGTAATAATGCAAATTAAACTTCATAGTGAGTCATGGTCACTTCCCTTCTCCCCCTGGAAATTTAGTTGTTACACATTTATCAACACTCTATTGGGCATAGATATTAGCCTTCCCTATTTGTATCACTTAAATTGCCAAACTTAATACTTTTGGTTTGTTTATAATGTATAAAACTTTAAAATACCTCAGTGAATCACTATAAATTCACAAAAGAATCAAGCTTAACAAGATCACCAATGACAGCATTTGTAATTTTCAGTAACTGCAAGTAACAAGGCAAATAAAGTTAAGTGACTTGCCCAGGGTTGCCCATTTTAAAGAAAAAATGTTGCATTGTTCATTACTGTACTTCTCTATCATTTTAAAATTGTTTTGAAAGTATCCTCCATACTCTCCTGTTCTATGAGTTCACTATTTATATAAAATGTCCCAAAGTCTTAGTGCAATTTTGAATTTTAATAGCAGGAGGAAGGAATTTTATCATTTTTGCTGTTTCAGACAGTAGATGCAGGAACTTTGAACTAGCCTGACATTCTGGAGCCTCTCACAGAGCCATATTTAGACCATTGTTTCTAGATTTTTATCAAATGTTTACCTGTAGAAGTGAATTTGCAAACTGGACTGACTGGACTTTTGAGTTTGATTAGAGAATAAAAGAATAGAGAAAGGTAATAGGAAGGTTGTGTCAAAGAGGCTCTTCCACAGTACAGCAAATCCAAAAACTTGTCTTACAAGCAGTAAGGGAAATGGAGAACCTCACAAGTGGAAAGGGTGATAAGATTGCAGAAAAGTGAGCAAAAAAATGTGTTCCTCTCTTCTCATCAGATCAGTCATCTCAATCAGTCAGGGATTGGTCAGAGATATATATCTATATCTATATCTATATCTATATCTATCTATCTATCTATCTATAAGGAATCATAATTATGTGAAGAGAAAAATTTTAAAAATATTATACAGTTTTTGAAATGGACTTTATAAGCATATAAAGGCACAGAATATATTCTAAACATATTTTTAATTGGACATTATGATTTCCTTAGTGTATTTTCTCCCATTCCCTAGAAGGAATTTTTATCAATCTCTATTAGCACTTATTCTGCAATTTAAGAGTTTTAGAGAATTTCCTGGGACGCTGAAAGGTTAATGGCACTTAGAGTTATAGTACCAGTTTCAGAGCCTTGAACCTGAGTCTTCCGAAGGCCTTATTGCTATCCATTCATTCATACCACTTCTCACTCAAAGTGCTGGTAGATTTTCAAGGGAAAGCACATTTCTTCATGTTTCCCTAACATTTTCTTTTTCTCATTTCAACAGCTTCTGATTTCTCAACATAGCTACTGATATTTCTGTATTAGATCCAGAAAGGCTTCTTTCCTCTGTACAAATCACAATCCTTCCCTGTGCTCCCATTGCCTCTAATGTTGTGCAAGTTCTAATAAACACAAGATAAAGATGAGGAAAAATCAGAGAAAGAAGCTTGGGATGGAAAGAATGGTGAATTTGAAGCCAGAGAACCTGTGTTCAATAACTAGCCTAGTGAACTCAGGCAAGTATTTTAAAGCCCTGTAGGCCTCAGTTTCCTCATTGAAAGTGAGGGGTAGGGCTAGATGACCTTTGATTTCCCTCTATCTCTAATCCTATGAGCTCATGAAAATGAAAAAGAACAAAATATATAAACGGAATAAAAGAAAAGAAAGTGAAAATAGTGATCTGTGGCATTTTTTGTTTTGTTTTGTTTTGTTTTTCTTCTCACCTTTTCTGCTGTGTATTTACTTCCTTTACGTTGTTGCTGTTAATTTGTAAAGCTGACTGATTGTCTTGTTTCTTTTTTTTAAGCCATATGGTGGCATTTACTATGAAGATTTGAAGCTTAAAAATAGCAATACAGTTCTTTGTGTAGTTTCACAATAGGGATGCCCAGCATAGCATCTGACTTTATCATCCAAAAAGCTTTCATTGTCTTTCCTACACATAATTCATCCAAGTGCCAAAGAATAATGGCTAGTAGATATTGACACATTCTATTCCATAAACACTCCATGTTGCTCAAATTTTCCTGTCCATATGTCAGATGCTAGAATTGAGTTTAGATGTAATAGTGGCAATGTCAGGAAGAGGTTGTAAAGCTAACTAGGGATCAAGTACAATAGATCTAAAAGTCCAGGAATCTAAGTTAGCTCAGGGACAAAGAATATCAAGAGACTGGTTTCCTTTAACTGGGGTTCAATGATCTGTATAGTCTAGACCAGTGGTTCTCAACCTGTGGGTAGCGACCCCTTTGGGGGTCAGATGACCCTTTCACAGGAGTCACAGAGGTCGCCTAAGACCATCAGAAAACACATATGGTCTTAGGAACCAAGACATTGCCCCTCTATCCTGCTCCAGGTGGGTCTGCCCACATGTAGATACACCCACATATGAGTATTAAAGGGTCATGGTATTAGGAAGGTTGAGAACCACCGGTCTAGAAAGTAATAAAAGGTGACTTTCCCTGGATAAAGGACATGGTTTCCTGGATTAGCTACTCTGGCTCCACGATCCTAAGACAAGTCTTGGGCCCTGCTCTAGGGGTTCCTACTTGTAATTCCTGGATTCATGCTGAGACTGAGGCTGATTTTCCATTCACACTTTTCTCTTGCTTTTCAGGGATAATGGCTACAACTGTTGCTGCTAGGGACTTTTGGATAGAAGAGATTTAGGAATTATTTTTATTTGAGTTTATGACCAAAATCAGACTGGTTTACCATGATGTGAAGGCAATTCTTCCTTCAATAGGAGGTGATGAAATCAGAGACCAAAGACCCAGAACCTTCACACTCTCAGCCTAAGTCGTAGTTTTCTTTTCATCTGGCCCCTAACTGCTTATAACAACTGTGACTCCTATGACTTTTGAAGGCTGTGGAGATTAAAAACTCCTCATTTCTGTCCCTTCCATGAATTCAGATCTTAGTTAATCCTGATTAACATTAAAGCTTGAGGAAAATGTCGTTTTTTTTT
>CM053580.1:204491399-204535477 GCA_028627135.1 Pseudochirops cupreus | reverse complement strand
AGGAACCTCAGTAAGGCTGCATCTTCCTTTCTTCACTGCAGAAGTTGGGGGGGGGGGGAGGGGTAGGGTTATAGGCACAGAACGTTACATGTATACCATCACATCTGGTTGACATGTTGGTTGGTTTTGCTGAACTTTTTTGTCACTCTTTCCTCTTTTAAATTTAATTTTACTTTTTTCAATTAACAAAAATCTATTTTCTCTGCCTCCCAACTTCACCTCCATTTGGAAAAAGGAAAAGAAAAAGAAAATCCTCCTAACAAAAAAGCATTGCTGAGCAAAACAATTTTTAATCTTTGTTACGAGGGGTGGCTAGATGAGAGGTGGAAAGACATATTTGGAAATAAATGTAATATAAGAACAAAAACTATAAAGAATATTTTTAAGTTACCTGAGACAGGGTCAGAACCCAGTCCTATGAAAATAAGTGGTGCATGTATCATTATCCCCATCTGTAAGGATGGGTAAACTGAAGCACATAAAGGTTAGATCCCACTTTAATATACTGTGTTGCTCCTATGCCTGTTTACTTGTGAGTTAATGTACTGTGACTTTTCTGTTCTGAGCCTCAAGAAGTCTTATCCATGAAATCAATATCTGCTTTACCAGTCTCCAACCTTCCTAAACACAATGAGCACCTAGTTTGCCAACTTCTCAGGCATGTTTTAGTTTTCAGATGCATCTCATAGTATGTTTAAATAAAACTTAAATCACACATTCAAAAAAAAAAAAAAAGAAAAACATGGGAAGACCTATATGAACTGATGCCAAGTGAAGTGAGCAGTACCAGAGATCATTGTGAATAACAGTAATATTGCAATATAACCAACTATGAAAGACTCAGCAACATTGGTCAATAAAATAATCCAAGACAATTCAGAAGGACTCATGATGAAAATTTCCATCTACCTCCAGAGAGACAACTGATGAACAAAACATGATTAACAGAGGCTTCAAACCCAATATAAGTGGCAAGATATTAAGAGAGCACCCAGCTACCATTGAAGTATAATTTTCTCGCTTCATTTTTCTTACTATTTTTATGATGTAGCTAATATGGAATTACGTTTTGTGTGATTCCACACATATAATGGGTATCATATTGCTTGCCTTCTCAATGGGTGAGGGAGGAACTGAAGGGAAGGGAGAGAATTTAGAAATCAAATGTTAAAGATAAATACATGTTTTCATTTTTTAAATATTCTATATTTTAGAAAAATGCACTAGCCTGAGCTGTCCTATATTGGTGAGGTTTTCCTTGGCTTGGAAAAAAGGTAGGTGTAAATCAAACAGCAATGTAAGCCTGAAACAGCATATAGATTGAAAAAAAAAGTCTAAAATGAGTCCTTGGAAGAATTCGTTATCACAAAACAAGCTGAAAGTTAAATAGGACCCTTTTATTTTATTGCTGTTGTTTTAATGTCCTTTATTCAATTAAAACTACTTATTGATATCTTTTCAGGCATTTTTTACTCTATGGGTAGTAGAAAGAACATGTAATTTGAAGTTAGAAAACCAGGATTTGAGTTCTGGTTATGGTCACTTACTAGTTTCATGACTAAGCAAATCATTTCACCTAGTTGAGGCTCAAAATGATACTTTCCTTGTCTACCTTGCGGGTGAAGTTCTCAGTCTGGGTTCCTTAGGGCTGAGGGAAAATTTCATCCACTAGCAGATCCACAAGATCAGAGGAGAAATAACTCTAGTAGCCAAACAGTAAAGAACATTTATTAGCTTGTTAAAGAATGCTCAGGGTAATAGTAGTTTCAATTTCCTGGGGTACAGATTTGGCTTTTATAGCTTTTCAGATCTGCTTAAAATAGAGGGAAAATCAGCAACACTACTGCATTTGAATGGACCAGTGAACTACAGTGTATCTCTATAGGAATGTTGGTCTAGAAAATTCCTAGCTGTGTGCTGGGTGCAACATTTTCCTTTGTAATACCATATGCTAAGCCCTCCATTCCTTTAATGTTGTAGCTGCTGAATCTTGTATTATCCTGACTGTGACTCCACGGTATTTGAATGGCTTATTTTCCCTTCAGCCTTGGAGTTCTAGAATTTGGCTATAATATTATTTGATTTGGGGAATCTCTTCCAGGTGGTAATGGGTGGATTCTTTAAATTTCTATTTTGCCCTCTAATTCAGAGGAGTTTTCCTTGATAGTTTCTTGAAATGTGATATCTAAGCTCTTCCTTTGGTCATGGCTTTCAGTAATCCAAATAATTCTTAAGTTATCTCTGCTCAATCTCTTTTCCAGGTCAATTATTTTACCAATGACATATTTCACACTTTCTTCCATTTTTTTATTATTTTGATTTTGTTTTATTGTTTCTTCATGTCTCATAGAGTCATTATCTTCAACTTGATAAATTTTAATTTTTAAAGAATTATTTTCTTCAGTGAGCTTTTGTACCTCTTTTTCCATTTGGCTAATTCTGTTTTTATGGCATTATTTTCTTCAGTATCTTTTTGTGCCTTTTTTACCAGGCTGTAAATTGTCTTTTCACATTCCTTTGCTTTCATTTATTTACCTAATTTTTCCTCTACAACTCTTATTTGATTTTGAAAATCATGTTTAGCTCTTCTAGGAAATCTCGTTGGGCTTTGTCCAATTCATGTTTTTCTTTGAGGCTTTGCTTCTAGCTATTTTGACTTCATTATTTTCTGAGTTTCTGTCTGGATCCTCCCTGTAGCTATAGTATCTTTTTATGGTCAGGTTCTTTTTGTTGTTGTTTGCTCATTCTTCCACCTTCTTTCTTGATTTGGAAATTTATGTTAATGTTGAGCTCTGTTTCCAGCATAGATGAGAGTGAGGGCCCTCTTTCAAGTTTCAGGATTTTTTTTGCACTGCTGTTTTCTGGGCTAGTTCTGGAGGTTTGGAAGTTCTCTGTGCTTTCAAGGTGGAATTATCTGGGGCAAAGTGTGGTCATTGCTCTCTTGGTCTGCACTCTGGTCCTTACCCAGGAAGGGGATATAGTCCCTTGGGATTTCAGTCAATACTGTTCTGCAGGGTCCTGCCTCCTTTGGGACCAGAAATCATACTATTCTTCAAGGTCCTTAATCCCTTGGAGCTGGAAGTGACATTGCCCTTTAGGGTTTCTGCTCCCTCTTGTCCAAAAGAGTTCCTCTCTGCCCTTGAACCCATGACCCAGAAGTGGGTATAGGCAATAGAATTGTTAAACAGTATCTCATCCTGCATCTAGTTCTAACATAGGAGTACTCTGTAATCTCTTACTGACCAATTGCCTGGTCCACTTACTATCTCTGACTTGAGAGCTCCTGAAGCTGCTGTTGCTTCTGTTACCACCACCTAGTCCCACCACTAATATTTCATCTATGTGGACTCCAGGCCAGGCTCTTCCTCCATTGTCACAGATGCCTTTTGTCCAATCTCATATCTTGTTGTGGACTGAAAGAATGTCTCAATCTGACCTTTTGTTGTATCTCCCACTCTTGAATTTTAAGGTGTTGTTTTAAAGTTGCTTGGAGGGGAATTTTAGAAGAGTTCAGCTTTCTCTACTCTGCCATCTTGGCTCCACCCTCAAAATGCCCTCAGTTATGATTCAAACAATATTAATAAAGGATAAGTAATAAATATTTTCCCCACACAGTACATGAGAGGATGATAGATGTAGACCAGATACCTGGGTTCAAATACCACCTCTGAAACTTGCTACCTATATGACCTTGGGAAAATCATCTAACCCTTGGCCTTAGTTTCCTCTTCTGAAAATGAGGGTATTAGACTAGAAGGTCTCTGAGATCCCTTCCAGCAATAGCTCTATGGGATGTTCAGGGAATATTAGCACTTCTGGTCTGTGGGCTTACTGTGCCCTTTCCAGGGTTGCTCCTCTACCTTTGGTGTCCACCTCCACCCAGCTCTCACCTGGGGCTCAGAGAAGCTGTACTACCATTATATGCAGTGACCACATCCTGATAAATTGCCTTGGCAAATGGGTTAAACCAAGTGGAGGGTAATCTACAGGCCTCAAATCTGTCAGTGAATTAATGGGACATCTATCCCAAGCATGTAAAGACATCTCCCTAGGGAAATGGGTAGATGAGAACGGTTTGTTCCAAAGGCCCTGGAGGCAACTCAAGCAAGTGCTGTGAAGGATTTAGATCTTGGCTAGGCATCAAAGACGCAAAGGTCATCCACTGCATCCCTGACTATGGCCATTCATTTTGACTTTTGTCTTGCCAATGGACTTCAATGATTCAGGAAGAGAGAGTAAGGCTGCAACTCAGCCTCACTTAAATACATTTACCCCATAATGTCATCAGTCATCTTCAGTTATTGAGGAGGAACAACAACAGACCTATGAAATGAATTAGATGACCATATGAAATGAAAGGAGTGGATTTGTATTTTAAATACCTTGAGGGGAGGGCAATACAAGCTAGATCTCTCAGTATCTCATAAAAAACTTGATGCCTTTGTCAGGTTAATTGACACAGAAGCCTTGGCCAGAAAGTCATGCTGATTTTGAAGGACAGTTCCCAATGAAGACTATTTGAATTGTGGTAGAAACTGGTTTCAAATGGCTTAAGGTGCTCTTAGTTTTGCCCCAGACAGTTATACATACAGCTTTGTTTGCCAGAAACTAACATGTCTGACAAGAGGTTTGCTTTTGCTTTGGTTCAGTTGACCAAATGATCGACAGTAACCTTCTCTTAACTGTCACCATTGAGATTTATCACTCAAGCAAGTGGTCAGGCTGAAAAAATGGTGCAGTCTACTTATGATGCTCTAAAGTGAATTGTTGGGAAATTCCCAGAAAGACCTGCCAAGTGTGTGCCTCATGGCTCATCATGTCCCTCTATTTTCAACAGGAATCATTCTTCTGGAAGGCAGCATGATGAAGTAGAAAGGCAATTGGAGACAATTGACCTGGATTTTGAACCTTCCACTTCATTTATTAACTCTGAAAATATTACCTTGGAAATCATCGAACCTGTTTAAATGCATGAATGAAAAGGCAATTTTATTAATTGTTAAAATTCATGATGTGCCAAGCCCTATGCCCAGCTTTCAAGGAGCTTACATTCTAATGGAGGAGAACACATCATACACAAAATGAAGTGTTGGCCTGGGTCATATTTTGGTTTGGAAATTTGCAGGGATGATAAGTAAGGGTATAGGGGAGTAGATGGACACACCTCTTGTTGGAAAAAATGGACCAAAGAGAGAAGGTCAAAGTGACATGTGATTTGGTAAGTGGAAAATCATTAAATCATTAGAAATGTCTCCTTGAGAGCTGTCTGATTTTCTTTTTTTCCTTTCTTTTTCTTTCTTTTTTTTCTTTTCTTTTTTTTTTTTACCTATAACACTTGAAAGGCCAGATAGCATAATGAATAGGGGGCTGACCTGAGTCAGAGATTAAATCCTACCTCCACCATGGGGCATATGGGATATTAAAAGAAGACTAGGACCTCTGGTGTGAGAGTTTTCTGAACTTTTTTCAGAGTCATTCATCTACCTTTGGTGTGTCCACCTTCACCCAACTCTCACCTGGGGTTCCAAGAAACTGTACAAGCATGTGCAATGATCACACCTTAGTAAAACTACCTCAGCAGATGGGGCCAATTAGGTTTAGGGTAATCTACAGGCCTCAAACTTGTCAGTGACTTTGGGGGGGCGGGGAGTGGTGTCTACCCCAAGCACATGAAGATTTCCCTCCAGGAGAATGACTGGATAAGAACAATTTATCCCGATGGTTATGAAGGTGGCTGAAGCAGGTGCTGTGGAGCACTTAGGACTTGGTCAGACACCCATGATGCCAAGGTCATCTACTGCATCTCAGGCTATGGCCAGTCATCTTGACTTCAGTCCTGCCACTGGACTTCAATGACTCAAGAAGAGAGAATGAGGCTGATGACCTTCTGTAGCTCTGCCTCCCTTAAACCCAAGTGATGTGCAAGTTAAGGCATCGCCTGTGATGTCATTGGTCCTCTTCATTTATGATTCAGGCAAGTCATTTAATTTCCCAGCACTCCAGGCCATTCTCTAAGATTCTAAATTGTAGAAAATCATGATAATTTATATTGGTAGGAGTCTCTTATTAGAAGCTCCCAACTTTCCCAATAGGTCTGTTCCAAAACAAATGAATAAAGCCTGGGGATGTAGCAAAACTACCCAGTGAAGGCAACAATAATCCTATGATGGCAACTGCAACTGGTAATAGGGAGCTTTTTACACCTTGCCATATAACATGAAGGGAACCTCAACAAAGACTCAGTTCTTTGCCCAAAATGCATTGCTCCATGATAAGAAAAATTGGAAAAGGGACCAGTCCTATCATTTTATTGGTTAAATGATTAGCAGAAAGGAAGAGTATTGGGTGAACTTAGAGATTTTATTTACTTTGAGCTTAACTTCAAATAAAGTTATCCTCTAATGCCTTATCATTTTAGAGGTGATTTTGCATTCTTCAAAGTTATACGAGCAGAAACCAAGTTTTGTCATGTCCTCCCATGCTGAAAAGTTTGTCAGTGTGGGTCGTGTCATGATGGTCTGTCATCTGAGAATTGTAGCTATATTCAGAAAGGTTGGCTGGCAATTACGGGGTGAGAAATTGGGGGTAGTTTTCTCTAAGTTTTTTTTTTCTATATTGAAACTCAAGGAAGTGTGTATCAGTGCCTGAAGGTATTCTATTTGTAAGTATAGAAAGGACTCACACCCAAAAAACATCAAAATCTGTGGAAGAGTCACCACTGGCTTATTGTTGTTTTTATACCTTCTGCATTTCCAGTTATGTGCTATCATGGCATATACAGTGCTGCTTAATACAAAATAGTTTTTACATTGACTTGTTCATGCAGTAAATGTTAAGTGACTATATGGGCATCATACTAGAGAAGAAACACAATAAAATAAGATGTGTCCTTGACTTTAGGGAACTTCCAAGAAAATAGGAAGAAAGAAGCATAAAAACTAAAATATCAGAACCAATAAATATACGAGGAAACACTTTGAAGTGGGGGAATGGGGAAATATTCATGAATAAGTCGGCATTGGATCTAATTTTCGAAGATGGAACACAGATAAGAAAGCAGATTTCAGGAATGGGAAACAGCAGAGTAAAGTTATAGATGTGGGAAGTTGTAATGCCCAGCAAAGGCAACTCCCAAGGTTCGGAATACCAGCATAGGGACTCTATTTTATTCAGTGACAGAAAATCAAAATATAGCATAACTCCACGATTTAGTAAGTCCTCAATTCAACTGCAAAGTACCAAGGTCCGTGTACCCCACCCCAAGGCAGTACATTCATTTAGTCAGTCAACAGTCTCTCTTTTCAAATGGAAATTAGTTTTTAAAAGTACATTCATTTGGTCAGTCACAGAGAACAAAAAGTCAAAAGTTTCTCACCCCTGGATCACAACTGAATTTCAATACCATCCATTAATGCCAAGCACTTTCTCAAAAGGGGCAGGAGAGCACAAAAGGTCATCTACCCTTAAGCTACAACTAGGTTAAGATATCATCACCACATTTAATACCCTAGGAGAGGTCTTGTCTTCATCTTGACATGAAGCAAGTTCTCAGCAATCTCTATTCCTGGAGAGACAAAGCTTAACAAAACCACAATGTACATCGTCGGTGTCCTTATCAATCTACTCTCTGCCTGCAGAACAGTCCCAGAACCCCTGAAAACATCAGCAAGACCCTCTTCCAGGATTTCTGTACACATAGAATAATAAAATCCTTCTTCAGGGCTTCTGAACCAACAGCAAGTTTCCAGGACCTCTGCAACAACAGCACTGTCCTTCACCAGCAGACGAATCTGGCAAAACAACATCAAACAGACAGACAAAATACTGGCATCACAGCTATGCTTTCTCAGTCCTCGGCAGCTCCAGGTGGCAGTTCTCAAAAGTCCTGGGCAGCTCCAACTGGCCCTCTCTCAGCAACTCTGGCCCCCAGTAATTCTCCTTTCTCTCTCTCTGCCTCCACAATACTGCTCCACCCAAATTCTTCTGGCCTCCTCTGCTTGGGCCTTCTCTCTGCTTGTGCCTCTCTCTAAAATCCATGGCACCAGCTCCTCCCAGTTCAGCCCTCATTCTTCACTTCAACAAGTTCATCCCACAAATGGGGTTCACAAAGTCTGGGTTTCAACACTCAACCCAAAAACCAAGCCAATACAGGGGGATCTTTAAAGTCCATTACATTACAGAAGTCGTGGTATATAATAGGGTTATGATAGCTAATTATTTAACTTGATTTATCTCAAATGAGATATTATTTATAGAATACTTTGCAAACTTTTAAGCACTATGCCAGTATCAATTATTATCATGATTTGTTAAGTGGGGGGTGGGGGCTGGGTGATTGTGAGATAAGGAAGTACTGAGGACACAAAGAAAAGCAAAAGATATTCCCTGCTCTTGAGAAGCTTACAGTGTTTCTACTGATACAAATCAAAAAATTGTCTGTGACTTAGTAGATAGTCTTCAAGTCCCAATCTTAGATTAACTGAAATATCTGTAGCATTCACTACTATTCACATACTGCTGAAAAGGTTAGAAAACAAACCTCACCAAATCCTACTGACTAAGTCTGCTACAAATTTATGCTATGTAATCTCAACTGGTCCTCAGTGCAAGAGGTGGTTTTCTAATCAATTTACTATCTTACCTACGATAGTGACTGTTCAATACCTTTTTTATTCCTCCTCAAGCCACCTGTGGTTCCATTTTCCTTCTACCCTCTCAGATAAGAAGCTTTGCCCCATACTTTGCAGGAAAAAAAATGATGCCAGTCGACAAGAACTCTCTTCTCCCCCCCCTCATTTCATATCACTCAGCTGTCTTCCCACACCATTACCTACACTTGTCCCTCATGAAGAGATGGCCTTTCTCCTTACCAAGGCTGTCCACTCCTGAAAATAAATGACCAAAGAGTCACAGAGCTTATACAATTGCTGTTAACTCTGAAAAATACCAACTGTTAACTCTACAAACAAAATAAAACAAAACAAAACTGAAGAACTAACAGTAGTTAGATGCAAAAGGCTTTCTTTATTCTGTTGAAAGAGAAAAACTAGGCATGCATGTCAATGTCTCCTCTGATATGCAGGAGACCCATTTTAGCAAGGCCAAGCCTTGATACATATAACAGTGAATAGGCGAAGAAACACTCAGTAAACTGTGGACATGGCAATGAGGGGATAACAGCAGCAATGAGGCAAATTTGATTCATAGTAGGGCTTCATGACCAGAACATGGTTTGGCAAGCAGGTGCTTGTCTGAGTTCAGGGACCATCTGGGACTGGTATGAAACAATGCTGAGATCTTGCTGCAGCAGAATTCATCTTGAGGATTACTGCAAAGGAA
The DNA here is from genome assembly GCA_028627135.1 of Pseudochirops cupreus. Classification (NCBI taxonomy): domain Eukaryota; kingdom Metazoa; phylum Chordata; class Mammalia; order Diprotodontia; family Pseudocheiridae; genus Pseudochirops; species Pseudochirops cupreus. The sequence continues at coordinate 204,526,138 of CM053580.1, read as the reverse complement.
TGTTGTTATGCCAAGCTCATGGCTTAGCATAGTTTGCTTGCAGAACCTTAGCTCTGAAAAACAGGGTGTCTCCTAATAGAAATGGACAGAAATGGAATGAGAGGGGTGGTCTTGGCATAGGGATCCTGACAAGGCAAATCCTTCTACATACATCCTTAAACCCAATTGCCTCCTGTCTTTTCCAGCAGATAACCCTTTCTGTCATCTCCATTGTCTCCCTAATTGTCAAGCTTGCCTTATTTACTGGCTACTTCTTTCTATCTAAAAGCATGCTATGGTTCTCTTGACCCTTGCCTCAAAAAACAAAACAATACAGAATGAAAAAAAAACTCACTTGGTCCTGCTATCCTCACTAGCTCTCTCCTCTCCTCTTTTTGTGGCTAAAATCCTTGATAAAACCAACTCTAAGCAATGCCTCCACTTCTTCTCACTCTAGTCTAAACATTCTTCAGTCTGGCTTCACACTTGCATCATTCCTCTCAAAGTGCTCTCTCCAAGGTGCCTGATGACCTTTTGATTGCCAGGTATAAAGGCCTTTTCTAAGTCCTCATCCTTCTTTCAATATTTAATTCCAACCAGCATTTAGTGCTTCTAGAGATTGACAATAAGTACTTTTAAAAAGTTTGCCTTTCAAGAACTCATCACGTTAATTTCAAGCCATAATGTTGCAAAATACGCAATTGATCAGCTCTCTATATAAGATTAGGTTATAATCTCTACATTTAGGAAAACATAGAAGACGATATCTTTACCATGTTACCCAATGGGTCATTCACATTTTAATGACCTTAGCTGACTGGAAGAATGAAATGACTGATTTTAGTAACCCTAACTAGGTGCCTTGGGAAAGGCAGTTGGATACAACCCCCATATTGTACCATCAATGCATAAGTGCCCCACAGTGAAATTTGGGTACTCCTAGACTGTGAAAGGCCATTTTATCTACCTTCCTATCCCTCTACTTCCTTTCATCCTCCCATTTACAATTCTGGCTCTGCCCCTACAAAATAAACAGTAATCAAAAAAAAAAAAATCAAAAAATCAAAAATAAAAAAAAAAAAAAAAGCTTGGTTCATAAAAATCCCACAAATAGTCACTACAGTTGACCCATTTAAATGGCATTCATGTGAATTTATCCATCTTTGGCTATCATTTAGGCTAATTGCCCTTAGGTAGTCCTGATCTTACAGGTACCTTTAAAGGAATTATGCAGGATGAAAGTTCAGCCACCCTGGTTTAGCAATCACCAAGGAGCTCCAAGCAATATACCCAGGTTGAGCTTTGTCTTTATAGAATTATGTTTTACATGGCAGGCCTATAATTATTATTTGCTGAAACTCTCATTGGAAAAGCTCCAATTTATTCCTAATGCTGTTTAACATTGTGAATTATGGGCCCTGAAAGAAGAACATACAGGAAAATACTCTTGACAGTATGCAAACAACACTCAAAGAAAATGTTCTGATTTTCTTAAGAGTTCAACATATTTTGTTCTTGCCTGATTTTTTTTTTCATTTGATCATCTTTTTGAGTACTTTCTACTTCCAAACTGCTAAGAGTTTGACTGTTGCCTAAGGAAACTATCAGTTATACTCTTGCCCATCACATAGTGATGTCATCATTAAGGGGGACTTACTATGGAAATTTCTTCAATTTATGGTGTTTTCAACCACTCTGCTATATATGACTTAGTAAATATTTTTACCCCAGTAATGGACTAGGCATATGATTTTTTTTTTAATATGGGGATCTCTATGGGCACTTGTTCTGCAACTTGTAGGCTTAAAGTTTTCTGGATCAATAAAGAGACAAAAGGACTTGATCCCTATCACAGCTAGTCTGTATCACAGATAGAATCTGAACCCAGGCATTTCTAGATCCAAAGCTATGCTCTTTATCCTTCATTATCATAAGATCATAGGACTCTCAGAGGTCATCCAGTTGAGTCCCTTCATTTTAAGGATGAGGAAATAGCCCTATAGACTTGTCTAGAGTCACAGTGATAGTAAGAAGCAGATCTGGGACTGGAATCTAGTCACTTCAATTCCAAGTCATTATTCTTTCTATTTCACTGCAAAGTCCCAGGAAGTTATCTGAGGCACATAGAGTTTACATGGATCACATAGCTTGTAAGTGTTGGAAGCAGGATGTGAACCCAAGTCACCTTAACTCCAAGCCAACACTTGCTCTACTACATTAGCTACTTCTGTTTGGGCCAGTTGGGGTAGTATTTCCTAGTCCCTGTTTCTACATTTCTTTGTTCTTTTACCTTTAGCAAACTTTTCCTGGCTAACGCATGAGTGCATTCTACTAGGCTCAGGGAAATATATATAAGCAGAAATTCTTTTCCATTGAGGCACTTAAAGTTTTATTAGAGATAAGGAGACTCAGGACATGCTGTACCTCCAACCTCGAACCAAATCAACCCTTTCAATTTGTAAAATCAAGCTTTCCTTATTTCTTGCATTTAAAAGTCTCAAAGTAAGTCACAGGATTTAATGTTGAAAGGAACCTTAGAGATATTCTATAACAACCTCTTACTTTTATAAATGGAGAAGCAGGAGAGTGTAAGTGACTCAGCCGAGGTCACTCAGAGCAAAACTTAAAACTAGGTCCTGTGAGTCCAAATCCAGGGCTTTTTCCACTGTACTACATGTATAGGGTGTATGGCTAATCATGAAATATAAAATTGTGTTGTCACTTTCAATAATGGTGTGTCCACGAAGGGCAAGAAAACAAAATGGTTTGGTCAAAACAAAATCTTTGGTCCCTCTATATAGCAGGAAAGACAGTCCTTAGAGAATAGGTGTAACTAAATCTTTCAGGCTCCTGCACATACTTGCCAAAAGTCTGCCACCATCAGTAAATCAGATTAAGAAGCTATTAACCTAACCTACCTGCTCCATTCCCTATGGGAAAGAGAATGTGGAGGGCTTACAGTATGTTTTATGATTCTGGTCCAATGTGGATCACAAAACTGAATTTGGTAACAATACAATTAGGGAGAAGAAGCAAGCCTTAGTCAATCAATATAAAATAACTTAAAAAGGATTTTTCCCCCTCATAATAGATGACTCAAAAAAGCAAAACTCAGATATTCTAGCCTGAATTACTTGTTAACAATATAAAAAAGTAATTTTTTTCAATTCATAGAAATATACCAACTTTGAAAATTAACTGTTGTATGATTTGACCGGGATGTATAACTCTTTGATTGGTGTGACGCAGGTCTAGGCTACATGTCAAAGAGGTGTGGCAATTGCACTAGCATATTACTTCAGTTTAGCTGCCTTCCATAAGCCTGTAGGAAAGGAAATGGTCTCCTTATTAATTGTCCAATGAGGGAATGCAACACATAATTCATTTTCTGGGTAGTTATATTTTCAAGTCACCAGAAAAGCTTTCCACCATCCCCACTGGCCAACATAAATATATCTCAACCCATAAACTCTCAGACTACTTCTACATCACCCCAATCATAAGATACTAGGAAGTATGTGTGTGTGTGTGTGTGTGTGTGTGTGTGTGTGTGTGTGTGTGTGTGTGTGTGTGTGTGTGTAAGCTAATGCTGGTCAGGTCCTTAGTTTTATCCTGTCAACTGATATAAAATATTGCTCATGCATATTAAAATAAGTAAAGCAGTGGCTCACTACATCCACATTTCCCTTCTAGAATTTTCCATTTTCTGTTTGAACAACCCTCTATATTTATACTTCAATCAGCTTTCTATAGACACATCTTTATTTAACGTCAAGAAGATGCAAGGGAAAAGGATTCAGTGTGCCTATATGAACATATTGCACTGCCCATTTCATTAAACCACCTCCTGACTTTAAGGTCATGAAAAGGAGATAAGGGTCAATCTGTAAGTCCCAATCAAGAACCAGAGGAGTGTCAGGATATAATATGTCTCTGGGTCTTTCTGCCAGCTGAGGTTTTTTGAAAAGCTCTGTCTCCATCACAGGCCTGGACCAACCTCTACCAACTAGTTCCTAATTTACTGTTTTCGAAGCCTAGCCCAACCCCTACATACTAATTCTTTCTGGTCTCAGTTCCTCTCTCTCTCTCTCTCTCTCTCCCTCCCTCCCTATTTCTCTCTCTGTGTCTCTCTGTGTCTCTGTGTGTCTCTCTGTCTCACACACACACGCACACACACACACTCACACACACACACACACACACACTTCAAGCTAGAGCCTTAACAGCAACAGAAATAGATATTATCAGCATATCCACTGCCACCACCTCCAAGTTATTAGTCTCAAAGACAAATAATAAAAAATTAATATGGTCAAAGAAGACATAATGATACTTCTCCTGAAATCTCCACAAGTCTCTCTCACACACTGTATCATCCTGTCATGATGGAGATTTCAGGGCAATCCTAATTTTTTTTGGTGGAAAAGGGGGAAGAGATCAACATATGATCATATGAGATGTTCTAATATTTGTCTTCCTGTTATTGCAACAGTAATGAGATTTGAAGTTCCTTTTGTATTGCTAAGCTAAGAGGTACTTAGCATCTAGTTCAGATTAAGCCTCTGTTAAAGAAAGAAGGTATGATCTCCTGTCCCCATTTGCTGATGTAACAGGAAGGGGCTGAATAGGGAGGGGCAATACCGTATATAAGGAAAAACCTTATATAGAGAGAAGGGGAGTCAGCTCTTCTTGGAGCAGGCTCCATAGAGGCAGAAGCTGCTGCCACCGGGGAGGCTGAAGAGGAGCCAGGGAGGCTGAAGAGGAGAGCTCCCCCCCACCCAGGTTAGAGAAAAATGATCTTAATTTTGAAAACCTGGATGGAGTGATTTTGATTCTGGGAACCAGCTAAAACTTCTGCTGAGTCTGAGGGCCAGGTAGAACTGCTCAGGAGTTCCAAGGGCCAGCCAGAGATGCCAAAGACTAAGGAAGTATGACTGTGATGCTGGCACTTTGTATGAACCTGTTGGTGCCTTTGTTAAGCCTCATCTTCCCAGGAACAGAGACTGTGAAGGATTTGAGATGGATTGGACACTGTGAGCTCCAATGTGGAGCAGACAGACAGCTGGACAAGGACCAGGGAACTGTCTGCCTTTGAACCCATGTGACAGTTTGGTGAATCCAGGTAGGATCTGGGACCATGGAAGGGGATCCAGGGAATCCACTCTGAGTCAAGCTGAAAGAAGATTTTACTTGGATACTTACTGTGTACTGACTGCAAAATTGTAAATTCACTAGTGACCTAGGGATGGAGGGTCTGTGTGTTTTCTGATGATTGAATAATGAATGATGAAGGATGATTGAATGATTGAGTTGATTGAATGATTGATTGACTGAGTGATTGATTGACTCAGTGATTGATGACTGAATAAGTGACTGATTGATTTAACTTAGTGTGCACCATGAGGGGAGAACTTTGACTATTGTACTTTGTGTTCTTTGAGGAGGCATACCTCCTTAAGAACGATTGAATGATTGAGTTACTAAATGATTGTTCTTTGTTGAAAATTTTGTTACCATTGTGGTGGAAACTATGTGGCAATTTTCTGTGATAAGTTGTTGTTAATGCTATATTTTGACTATCTGTGATAAGTTGTAACATTGTGAATGCTGTACCTTGATTTCTGTGAATGTTTTGCTCTGATTTGTTATGGAATAAATAGAATTTTCACTCTACTGTGTAATCAGAACCTTAAAAGCTGTTCACAGTAGCATTCTTCTGAAAAGCTGCTCATGCTTGCTTTATAATTCTCCAAACTACATTCACCCTAAAACCTGAAGCAAATAATTAGAGGGAGATAAAAAGGAGTTGTCCTCTTTCCATAGTAGGAGTACAGAATAAACTGGACAACTGATTAATTTACTCTACTGTTAGTGTATCCCCTTGGAGAATGAGACAGTCTTATACAGTCATTTTTTTCCCCTCTTCCTTTGATTTTTCTCCTTACTGATGAGATTTCAGATATCTACTCTAATTTTTCAACTTCTCTGTCAGTCAGCCAGTGAATAAACATTTATTAAGCTCCTGGGGTATATGGGATATTTAAGAAGGACTAGCACCTCTGGTGTGAGGGCTTGCTGGGCCCTTTCCCAGCCTGTTCATCCACCTTTGGTGTTTACCTGGCATTCCTTCTTTTCCTCTCTTTTTCCTCCTCCTCTCCCTCTGTCCACATAAGGCATCATACCCTTACTTGTAGGTGCTCTGCCCAAAGGAATGTAAATTTTGATTGCTGAAACCTCACAAGATATCCTGGGGTTTATGGACTAGATTTCTTTCTTAAAGTACATGCCTTAAACCCAAGTCATTCTGGTTCTCATTGACTGGCCAACAATAAGTCCCAGCCCAAGTCTCATTTGGTCATTGTTTGGGCCCTGATGGCTCAGAGGGAGTATAGACAGAAATTATTTCTGTTTTGACCAGAAACAGGGTCTGAGGGTCTTCTTCTCCCAGAATGATATTTTTTAAACTAGGTAAAAGGGGCCATTCTTTGCCTCATCTCTTACCTAGCCTTAATCACTGAATGAATGTTGCCTCAGTCAAACTGAGACCTTGGAAAGATTTTAACTTAAAAAGGCCAAGGTCTCCCACTGCATCCAGTCATCTCCACTCATCCTGATCTATACCTTGCCACTGGACCCTGGCTCCAGAGGAGATTGTGATGCTGGTGACTTTGCATAGATCTTTCCACATTTAAATCCAATTCATTTGCAAGTCATGCCATCACTTTCCTGATGTCATGGTCCTCTTTCAGAACAAAAGACAAACAACAACAATGACCTGACATTCAATTCTCACCTATGACTCCAAGAAGCTGTAACATGCACAGTGGCCACACACCCCAATTAACTACCTCAGCAGACAGGCTAAAATGAGGTATAGGGTAACTGACAGGCCTCAAATCTATAAGTGAGCTAGAGGAGTATCTACTCCAAACATACTAAAACTTTCCCTGGTGGAATGGGTGGATGAGAACAATTTGTTCCAAAGGTCATAAAGGTCACTGAAGCAAGTATTGTAGGCTGCTTAGAACTTGGTCAGACATTAAAGACACCAAGATCATCCATTGCATCCCAGACCATCACTAGTCCTCTTGACTTTTTTCTTGCCACTGGACTTTGATGATTCTGGAAGAGAGAGTGAGGCTGATAACTTTGTGCAGCTCTGTTTCACGTAAATCCAACTCACAGACACACAAGTCAAGACATAACCCCATGATGCTTTAAAAAAAATGAAGATAAAAAGAACAATTGAGCTTCTACTATGTTCCCAGCACAAAAAAAGCAAAAGACAGTCCCTGACCTCAAGGAGCCTTCAATTTTCTGTGGGAAACAATATGGGAATAACTATGTACAAACAAACCATATACAGAATAAATCTGGACCCTGAGCAAAACTTCATATTGGGTTTTCCTGCCTATTCTGCTGATCCTACTCTCTATCTCCCAACAATGAATGTAAGTTCTTTCAGGGCAGGGAGAGTTTGATGTGTTTTACCTATTTCCTTTTACTTCCTTCCTACCTTCCTTTTTTCTTTCTCTATTTCTTTTTGCTTTCTGCATTTATAGACGTATTTGTTTATTTCTTCATTCATTTTTATCTTTATCTAACTCCATAGACTCCCTAGTGTTGGGGCTTAATAGGGGTTTATTAAATTGATTGGGCTGCTCAGTTGTCTTTGGTGCCTCATTAACAGATTCATGAAAACCTTCATAAAGAAGAAACCACCCTCTAGTGTTGTATCTGAAAGGATCTGAAGTAAAAATATTCTCCCCTGCTTGCTTTCTGATTTTTTTTTTCTTTTTGGAGGACAATTTTGGTTAAGTGACTTGCCCAAAGTCACACAGCTAGTAAGTGTGTCAAGTGTCTGAGGCTGGATTTGAACTCACATCCTCCTGATTCCAGGGCTGGTGCCCTATTTACTGTACCACCTAGCTGCCCCTTTCTGATTTTTTAAATGCAACTTTGAGCTTACACTTTTAGCTTTTACTTCATACCAATAAGACTGACAATCAAAAACAAAAATGATAAATGTTGAAGGGGTTCTAGAAATGCAAGTGTACTAATTAACTCTTGTAAGAGGCATGGGGGGGAAAGAGGGACAACCTCATGACTGGAGGTTGTCACACCACAACTGATAGCGGCAACAGCACATGGGTTGCCAGGAATGTGACAGACTTGGGAAAATTAGACTGTAGGATGGAATGCACAAGTGTCAAGGGTTAAACAGGTGGCATGTCAGCAACCCAGGTGGACAAGGTATGGATTCAATAATACACAGTTCCAAGAAAACAATCAGAATAGTAATGTTATTAGATGAAGCAGATACTGAAGTAAAGTTCTGGGTAAACCCAGAGTGTTACATATGCTGCCTGAAATGATAGGAATTAAACAGGGCTAACCCATACATGAAAAATATTAAGAACACTGAGCTTGCCTGGAAGGTGAAATAAAATAATGGGAGTTGGTGATAGATGTTGGTGCTGAGAACAGCTCCTGGTGCCTTCTTCAAGGCATCCATCCTTCTCTGGGGTTGGTGGAGGTGAATTGAGATCAGCCCACATAACGTGATAGGCAGATCCAGACTGAATGTAGAATATAACTTTATCTTTTTCCATTTTCCATTATTTTGATTTATGTTGGGCCAAGAACAATGAAAGAAAATTACTCTAGACCCTCATAGACTCTTGGGAACACATTATGTATGACAAGGGACACAAAACCAAAGAGAATCTTGAAACCTCAATGTGACCAGCATGTCCTGTGCCATTATTGCACTATGGGTTACTTGACCACTATGATTACACTCTTTCATCATCTCCAACAAATACCCTGCAGATAGATCACAAAGATTCTAAAGTGCTAAGTCCATAGTCAAGAAAACCTGAGATTAAATCTTGTCTCAGAATCTTTTCTGTTGTGCAGCCACTGACAAGTTATTTCTTGTACCAGTTTCCTCATCAGTAAAATGATTATAATCCCAAGATGGTTGTGAGGATAAAATGAAATGATATCTAGAAAATGCTTTGCAAACTCTAAAATGCTATATAAAGGCCAGTGATTGTTATTACTTGCTGTCAAAAACAGACCTCTTTGATCAAGGATACAAGAACTCCATCCCCTCTTTGTAGTACCCTGAAACAGCATGTCTAATGGTAAGGCTGCTCAGGACTGCTAATGCAGTCATCTTGTCCCTTACTCGATTTTTTTCCTGTCAGCTTCAGGATGCTTCTTCCTCCAGAACACAAGATAAACTGTCTAACTTAAGCTCTCTTACATGTCTTAGCCTTGATGTTTGGCCCTTAAAATGTCAAGGCAAAAGTTATGTTAGTGATTTCACTGCTTTTGTTGGATCCAACTTGTATAGGGTTTCTTGTCTTTGTCACTAGTCTTTAAAAGAGTCTTCCAGGATCCTCTTTTTAAAGAGTAGGGAAGAGAATAATAATACAGCTCATGATTAGTGAGGGGGGTTTTTCCAATGACTTTCCAGGGATAGATAAGTATTCTTACCCTCATTTTATAGATAATAAAACTTAGACTCAGTGATATGCTGTCTGGAATGGTAGGAATTAATCAGGGATAACCAGTACATAAAAATATTAAAAACACTGAGCTTTCCTAGAAGGTAAAAATAATGGCAGTTGGTGGTAGATGTTGGTGCTGAGAATAGCTTGGTGTTTGTTTTATTAGGCAGCTAGTTGGCACAGTACATAGTTTTGGATCTGGAGTAAGGAAGAGATGTGTTCAAATCCAATGACCCTGGACAAGTCACTTAATTATCTGCCTAAGTGTTTTCATTTATAAAACAGGGACAATAACAGTGCCAACCACCCAGGGTTGTATAAAAAGATAACATTCTTAAAGTTCTAGATAAATGCTGGTAATTATTTTTAGGGTTGTTTCCAACACCTCTCTAAGGGTATGAGGATTGCTAGTACTATTGTTAAATTTTATTTTTTTCTCCTAAAAACAAATAGATGTTTTTTTTTCAAGTACTGTGGCAAAATCCTTGAAAAGTATAGAACTCCATATTACAGAACCTGATGATAATGGCCCATCATGATGGAAATTCATAGGATCACAAAATAATCCATCTAGAGCTTTAAGTGACATAAGAGGTCATCAAGTCCAGCCCGCTCTTTTAATAGATGAGGAAACTAGGTCCCTGAAAAGTCAAATTACTTGTTTGATTCACATAGCTAACATTAGGAGTGGAAGCCAAATCCTGGTTTTCTTGACTCCAGGTCAGATGCTCTGTGCATTACACCTGATACAGACATATCTCATTTTATTGCACTTCACAGATATTGCATTTTTTATAAATGGAAGATTTGTGACAAACCTGCATTGAACAAGTCTTTCAGTGCCATTTTTCCAACATTATGCACTCTCTCTGTGACCCATGGGTAATTCTCAGAATATAAGATGGTGAAATTAATTAATAAATGTTGTATGTGTTCTGACTGTTCCACCAACCATCTATTCCCTCATCCATATCCCTCTCCTCAAGTTTCCCTATTCCCTGAGATAGAACAATATTGAAACTGGGTGCATTACTACATATTCAAGTGAAAGGAAGAGTCCATTTGTGTGACAAACTTCATTGTTGTCTTATTTTAAGAAATTGCCACAGTCACCCCAACCTTCAGCAACCACCACCCTGATCAATCAGCAGCCATCAACATCAAGGCAAGACCCTCCAACAGCAAAGAGATTATGACTCTCAGCTCAGATGATGGTTAGTATTTTTTAGCAATAAAGTATTTTTTATTAAGGTATGTATGTTTTATTGCACACTTAATAGACTACAATATAGTGCAACTATAACTTTCATAATAATTATAGCAACACAATTGCATTCTAAACATGGAGGATTACCTATGCAAAATTACAAGGAAAGAAGATGGATTGTCTTGTACAAACCTTGTGCATAGGAACAGTGAATAGGTCAGTTCAGGTGAACATTAGAATTCAGGAATGAGGGTCAAATGCAGAGAATATTGAAAGTGTTTGCTATGGGGAAGAATCTTCTGATGTGTGATGAGTAAATGCAATAAACATAATATGAAGTACAGACTCCTAGTACACTCAGTTTATTATTTTATTAACAGTGACACATATAACTGGTAAAGCGGATTGGACTGGCCACCTCAGGAAGGCCTGTGACCCCAGTGAGAAAGGGCTCACCCCTTTCTAGGGTTCCTCTTTATTGACACTCAGGAAAGGAGAGTAATCTTGGTAGATTTAGAACCTTAAAACTGGCTATAGGAAAAGTGGGTTGGCATTCAGGTGTGGCTGATCCCATGCCACCTGCCCTCCCCCCAACAGTTAAAGAATGTTGATTGTTTTATGGGATTCATTAGCCTTCTATAATCTTGTCTATGGGACCAATACCACCAGGTTTTCTGACCCTTTGTGGGAGATCAAAATTCTCCTAATTGCAAAAGGACAGACAAGGACAGATGACATGTTCTTTGGTGGGGAATGAAACCAGGTTAAGCTGGTTGGGGATGCAGACGACAAGCAATGTCCCATGGGTCTAACTGCATGAGGGACAACACCATTCCCTTTCAACAAAATCTTTAAATTAACTCAAAGGGAAAACTACATTTCTGAGCAAGGTGAATTCAGGCAGATGCTGACTCAATTATAAAAATCATACAACATAAAATCAACTACATTGTAAAATCAATACAGTAGAAATCAGAGGTAATATTAATTTTTATCTTTTCACATTAACAGGTCAACAGGATCGTACTATGCCTTTAAAGTATCCTGACAAGGTAGATGAAAATTAAAAGACTCCAAAATGGTCTAGATAAATTAATGGATGATAGATTCAAGGTTGGTTATTAAGGAAAATTGGAGTGCTTTGGGAAACATTCTCAAAAAAACAATTGTTGGGGGGTTATGTTTGTTTTTATGTAACTTTGTTTTCTGAATATATTCTTCTACACTTTCCAACTAAGAGAGCCATCCTTTTAATAAAGAATGAAAAAGAGGGGTAAATAATTGGGAGCAATTTTTCTCATGGTTAATGATTTGTGAGCCTTCTTTGGAGAACTGTTTTTTTTATATATCCTTTCACCAGATATGCAGTGGTGGAATGACTTTTGGTCTTTTATATTTTTGTTAGCACCCTATATAACTTGGATAACAGACCATGATCAGAAATACATGAAGCAAAGAATTTTTTGCCAATGGAATCCATTTTCATCCTAGCTGCTTGATATTGTTTGTACAAAAATTTTTCAAGTGTATGTAATACAATTTAGCTATTTCATTTATGTGTTTGTGATTGCTCTTGTTTCTTGTTTGACCAATGACATAATCGATAGATAGATCAGCAGGCTTGCTTTCAGAAAGACTTATCTTCAGGTCAAATCTGGCCTCGGAAACTTAGTAGCTATGTGACTCTGGGGAAACCATTTAATCCTGTTCACCTCAGTTCTTTATCTGTAAAATAAGCTAGGGAAGGAAATGGCAAACCAGCCCAGTATATTTGTCAAGAAAACCCAAAAACTGAGTCATAAAGAGTCAGACATAAATGAAACAACTCAGCAACCAGAAAAGGCTTTCCCGCACTATAGCTGTGAAACGTATTTGCTATTGTTCTGTTTTTTTTCACAACGCAACCTTTTATATTCAGGTAGCATATCACTTTGAAGCTTATTGTAATATACAATGAAATATATTAGCCTAAACCTAATTTCTGACAGACTATTTTCTAGTTTTCTCAACAGTTCTTGTTAAATAGGTAGTTCTTTCCCAATAAATTTTATATTCTCAAGTTTATCATATTTTTTTTATTACTCCTTAGTTTGTCTCAACAATCTACTTGTCTATTTTCAAACCAGTACAAAATAGTTTTGATGATTACTGCTTTGCCATATAATTTTAGGTCTTAATCTCTTCTTGGGAGAGCATATTCCTAATTTTTTTAGGTAGCTATGATGAAAATAATTATGTTCTCCAATAATAAAATGCTAGCATAAATAAGTTTAAGTATGATTTAGTGTGTTAGGTTCATGTGTTTTTACATTGTATACATATGATTCCCAAGGTCTATATTCTATAAAACAGCTCTGAAGGTCAGGCTATAGAACTGTGTATTGGGGAGGGGTGTCAAATGTATTATTACTTTTTCACACCATGGTCACTTCTCAATAATTCTTCCTTCAAGTACCAGCCAATGACAAAAAATAAGAACAATTAAATAAAACTTTTCATTATAGCCCTCCTCTCCCCAGTCCACTTTCTCTCTACCAAGAGGAAGGAATGAATTCCAAGTCATTCATCTATAACCAGTGTTGATCATTGCATTTGATCTGAGTTCTATATTTTTTTTAATGTTGCCTTCAGTTACCTTATTGTATTTATTCTACTGCTTCTTCACTCTGCCTATGTTAATACAAGTCCTACTGTGTTTCTCTAAATATCAGTTGCTCCTAATGGTTCAATAATGTCCCATTAATGATCTTTTGTTTTGACATGGGGCATCTCCATTTTTCTGCAGGTTTCTCACCCTGGGAATTCTCTCCACAACTGATGCCCTCCCCTCCAATCTGTTGATTCTTCCCGCAATCTCCTTTTTGAGAAAATGTCAAGGCTAGCTAAACTCACTCCTTCAATTCTCTCTTGGATTTACTTCTAACTCTTTGGATTTAACTTCTCCTTCTCCCCTACACACATTTTTTTCAGCTCCCTTTTGTGTTAACTTTGCCCACTTGCAGATTAAAACAAATATGTATACCAAAAGCTTCCAATTAATATGACAAGTTCCATTGTTTCCGAGTTAAAAGAGTTACATCAATAGGAGCTGTCCAAATAATATAGTCAATTCCAGGTAGAAGTTACCTTCTGGCAAATTGAGAAGATGGGCTTATCCAAGTAATGACAGGATCCTGTTAGGTCACTTATCCCACTAGGTAGTTGCTCCCTTGAATGGGAAATATCACCACCTGTTAAACCATGGACATGGCTTTCAATAAACAGAATTTTTGATTGTCCATTCAATTGTTAATTTTTGTGACCTTTACCTGGGATCAAATAAAACTTGGTCAGTTTTGTCCTATTGCGCCTATAATAAAGACCAGTATCTGAAGTTTTTATGATGCTTTTAAACACCTTTATTTTCCTCTTTTTTTTCATAACAAATTCTTATGAATATGGCAGGACCTCAAATGTGTTTTGATTAAACTTAGTGTTATTATCCTAGGTCACTGAAAATTGTCTTAACCTTTGTCTTGACACTGGACTCTGATGACTCTGGAGGAAAAATCAAGGCTGATGAGTTTGTGAAATTCTGCCTCACTCAAATCCAATCCATGTGCAAGTCAAGACATCCTGCTCTTGACACCACTGGTCTTCTTTGAGAACAAAAAACAAACAAAAACAGTGTCATTATCATCATGTATCTCATCATATATCTCATAGTGATCTGAACACAGAAATGGGAAAACCCCTAATGCTTTTCATTGGTAAGTAGCTCTGTGATTGTTAGGACCCTGTCACCAATCCCTCCTAGGGAAGTGAAACCTATTAGAGGTGTTTGTTAAGGCAGTGGATTGTAACAGACTAGGATTTCTATTGAATAGTTTATAAAGATATGTTGACCTAAAGGTCTCTCAGTTTCAGACATTTCAGAATTCCATTATTTGTCCTTAAAACAACCCAAAACTAAACCAATTGTGCAAGATCCAATGGCTGATCTGCTTTCTGGATAAAGAAATCAATTTCATATAAAAAGTATTGCTCTGGCCTAGCTCAGTGAGACTTCTACCCAAGTTAAACCCATTCTGCTAGGAGCTCCCCATATAGCTAGCCCACTTCACAGGCATGTTATAGGTCTCCCCTTACTATTAGAAGTTTAAACTCACCAGGCTTTCACTTATTTTTTCTATCACCCTAATAAAATTATTTTTGCTTTTACATTATCATTCTTAGTACCTTATTGTGACAATATAGAGAGCAGAGAGGAGGGAGGGAAAGAAGGAAGGAGAGAAAGATAGAGAGAGAGAGAGAGAGAGAGACAGACACAGAGAGAGAGACAGAGAGACAGAGAGATTTGTTTACCCTTTGGCGCTTATGTAAATAAATGGCGATTATAGATAAAAATAGAATCATGGAATATTTGAGATTAAAGGGACTTTTGACATGTAAACCAACCACTTCATTTTGTAGATGAGGTAAAGTGACAGATCAAAGATCACAGATGGAAATATGGAAAAGACCTTATACCAATTCAACACCCACCTTTTTAAACTTCTTTTTTTTAACAGATAATGAAACTGAGGACCAAACAACTTTCTCAGGGTCATACCAGAACTAAATTAGCCGTGTTGGAATTAAAATTCAGGCCTCTTCCTTTCTAGAATAACAGTCTGTTTACCTCACCATTGCATTCAGCTAAGTATGCCAAGGAGAAATTACTGGCTTTGTGTCCTGATGTGTTTTTTTCATGCCAAGAAAGTTCTTCTTTTGTCTCAGAGACAATAGTCTTTCCTTGTTCACATGATATACCACAAGTGACAAGGCTCATTGTCGCTACCAACTTCTGACATGCCAAAGTATGGTCTGTCAGATTGTTAGCTGAGATGTAATGTGAGCTTAATGTAAATGCCATTGCAGTTAAAAGGTCCCAGAGGTCTCTTGCTGAGATATTAAGTACTTTTAAAATTGCTTTGATACTGTCTGGCAAGTCATTGACTATTTGGAGAATTATCACATGGTGTTAATGGGTCCAGCTAAATGACATGTCACTGAAAGACCCAGATAATTTCTTACTCTTGCAATAACATCTGTCAGAGTGCTAAGGGAAGAACTTTTTGTCTGGCAAACTTCAGTGTAACTTTTTAATTTTTGATATAAGCTATTAGAAGATAGTTGGCTTAAGGTGGCCATGGGCTCCTTGTTGGGAATTTTATGAAATGATGTAAAAATATATGGTAGTTTTGTATTTATATAGTGTCTGATAACTCACAGACTCATATTCATGTAAAAATGTGTCAGTTTCATATTTGTATAGGACTTTATGACTTACAGAGCCATATTGATGTAAAAATACATGTTGTATATATCTGTATAGCATTTTACACAAAGCTTTTTGATACAACCTTGATGCATCCTTCTGAAGTTGTTAGTGTAAGCATTTTACTACCACATAAGAGATGGAAATACTGAACTTCAAAGAGATGAAATGACCAGCCTATAGCTGCTCCCTTAGCACTTTCAGAGAATTCTGGGGCTTTTAATTAGTTAGTTAGACTTAATTAGTTAGGGAAAGAAGCAGGACTTAAATGAAGTTATCATGTATATTTCCCTTGCTCAATTCACTGTCATGTTGCTAAACTACAGGATTAGTGAAGTCATTTTGCTCCAATTTTAACAAGCATTTATTAAACACCTACTCTCTACAAGACACTGTGCTTTGGCTCTGGGGATACAAAAACAAAAACAGAAACAAAATACAACATCCATAAGGAGCTTATATTCTCCTAGGAAGGAAGAACATTTAATTAAATAAGCTTATACATGATTTCTTTAGGAGGATGGGGAAAACCCTAACAAATAGGGAATCAGAAGAGAATTCCTGGGGTAATAATACCTTGGAAGGAAGTTGGCAGTTCTAAAAAGTAGAGATGAGTGTGAAGTGAATTACAGATAGGTCAGCCTATGCAAAGGTCTGGATACAGGAGACTGGAAGATAGGCCAGTTTTTCTATAATATAAAAGTATAAGAAGCATAATGATGTAAAAAATAATACTGGAGAGGAAGTATTAGAAAGGAAAGGAAAAACTGGAACTAAGTTTTTGTAAATTTTATTTATTTATTTATTAAGAAATAAAACAAGCATTTCCATAACAAAGTAGAATAGAAGAAAAACAGATGACTGAACATGAAACTACAAGCCTATTATATACACATTCCTCTTACTTTTAAATATATATTAAGGTTATTATGCAACTTTTTTTCTTTCCTTTTCCCCCCACCCTAGAGATAGCTACCATTAAACACAAATTTTATACACACACACACACACACACACACACACACATACACACACATGTAAAATCATCCTATACATACTTCTATTTATCAGTTCTTTTTTGTTCTTTTTTTGGGGGGAGAGGGATAATTGGGGTTAAGTGACTTGCCCAAGGTCACATGGCTAGTTTTATGTTGAATGTCTGAGTCCAAATTTGAACTTAAGTCTTCCTGACTCCAGAGTAGGTGCTCTGTTCACTGCACCACCTAGCCACCCCATCAGTTCTTTTTCTGCAGTCAGATAGCCTCTTCCTTTACTGGTCCTTTATAGTTCATTTAGATATCTATAAAAGTCAAAATGACTTGGTCGCTCAAAGCTGTTCTTTAAACAAAAACCTGAGAAGTTTGTACTTTATAAGTAAACCATAAGAAGCCACTGAAACTTTTTCTAGCAGGGGATTGACACAATGAGATGGACTAGAAAAGGGAGAAGATGGGAGTCCAAATAGGAGGCTATAGTGTTACTCTAGGTAAGAGGTGATGAAGGCTTGAACTGGAGTGGTGGCTGTGTGAATGGAGAGAAGAGGAACAAGTGGTCTGAGTCTAGCATTTAAGTGACTACTATGTGTCAGTTACTGTCCTAAGAACTGGGAATACAAAGAAAGGAGAAGGCAGTCTCTGCTCTCAAGCACCTTGCAGGCTAATGGGCAATACGACATGCAAACTATGTGAAAAAAAAAATCTATACCATGTAAATTGGAGATAATTAACAAAGTGAAGGCAAAAGACAATGAAGAAGGTAGGAAAGGCCAGGCTATGGAGAACTTTAAAAGCCAAACAGAGAAATTTGTATTTTATCTTGGAGGCAATAGGGAGCCACTAGAGTTGATTTAATGGGCAGAGGGTGTGACATGATTAAACTCGTGATTTAGGGAGATTGATTGGAGAATGGAATGGAGGATGAACTGGAAAGGGGAAATATTTGAGGCATGGGACCAACCGTCAAATAGCTGCAATAGTGCAGGTGTAAGGTTCTGAAGGTCCAAATCAGGGTGGTGGTAATGTCAAAGAAGAGAAGTGTATATATGTGAAAAGTGGTAGAAAGAGAGAAATGGCAGGACTTGACAAGTGACTGGATACAGGGGTGAGATAGAATGAAGAATTGAGGATGATACCTGAGCCAGGATGTGTTACAATTGGATCTTATTCTGGGCCTGCTGACCACCCTGATCAGTCAGTATAGTAAGAAAGTTTCTAAGTAACCACTATAAAAAGACAATCGCAGGAAATGGGGCTGCAAAGGAAAACCTAGAAACCAGGAACAACCTGCCCCAAAGTTCAAAGCCTTGAAGGAAGCCTGGGAAATGAAAGATGAGAGGGGCTTAATTTACAAATTAGAACATGTAGTAACCAAAAATCACATCCTGATAATATGGGCTAAATCAGGGAAAGCTATCTAGGCTTTGCTATCAGGACCTTTTGCTCCTATGATATGCGAATCTCAGAAAAGTTCCAGAAGACTGATCAGCACATCACCAAATGATTCTGATAATTTTGAGTTGATGTGGACATGTTAACTTTAAAGTTTTACTGCCAATATTGAAATGATTTGGATACGCTAATGAACCTGGATTAGATATGTTAATAATCTAGATTATGTTAATAAGATGTAATAGGATATTACATAATTAAATTCTGCTCATTAAATAGTTAATAGGATATTTCAGTTTTGGATGTTAATGTACCCAACTTGGCACAGATAAGAGTCTGTTTCCCCCCTCCAAACCCTATAAAATAAGTCAAACTCTTGTCCTCTAAGCCCTCTCCCATCTCCCTAGACTAGGTCTATGCTATCCAGTGCTCCCAACTTTAATCCATAATTATGTGAGTGATACTCCCTACCTCTTCCCCTCCCCAAACTCTTGCTCACATGGCCTGCCTTCCTTCACCATTCCACCTCATATACCAATGCTGCCTCCTTCTGTACCCTTGTCTCTCTTTCTGCTTGCCCCCACACCCTCTGTGCTTATTAAAGTGTGAGTACAGCCTGTTTCCTGGTACCATTATAGTCTTCCCTAGCAAGTACCCAAAGAACTGTGTGTACTTGCCCACATTAATTATCAAATCACAGTCTGACTGGAAAGATGGTAGTACCTGCCACAGTAATAAATAAGTTAGTAGGAAAGAGTTTTAGGGAAAAGATAATGAGCTCAGTTTTGGACATGTTGAGTTTAAGATGTTTATGGAACATCCAGTTCAAAATGTCTTAAAGGCAATTGGAGATGTGAGACTGAAGGTCAAGAGAGAAATTGAAGCTGGACAAGTAAATCTGGGAGTTATCTCCATAGAGAGTATAATTGAAACCATGGGAACTGATGAGATTAACAAATTAAAAAGGATAGAGGGAAAAGAGGAGAGGGTTCAGGACAGAACCTTGGGGGATACCCATGGTTAGTGGACATGATATAGATAAAGAGCCAGCAAAGGAGACACAAGGTAAGGAAGAAGTGTCAGACAGAAGAGAACAGTGTCACAAAAACCTAGAGAGAAGAGAATAGCAAGGAGAAAAGGGCGAGCAACAGTATCAAAGGCTGTAGAGGAATCAAGAATGATGAGAACTAAGGAAAGGTCACTGGGTTTAGCAATTAAGAGATTCGAGAAAACAATTTTGGTTGAATGTCCAGGCATGAAGCCAGACAGCAGAGAGTTAAGGAGTCTAGAAGTGGTTGGTTTGGAGAAGTCCAGAAGTTTTGTGGCTTATTTCTTCATGGAAGGAATAGAAAGCTCCTTGCCTTCAAGATTCACACATTCTAAAGGGGGAGACAAAATATAAATAACTAGGTACGTGGAAGATACAGAAAAAATATAAGGTGATCTGAAAGGAGAAGCATTAACAACTGAGAAGAAAAGAAAAAGTCTCCTGTAGAAGAAGGGTTTAGATGTGAGCCTTGAAGGATGCCTGGGAAACTAAAGATGAGAGTACAGAACATTCAAAGCATGGTCAATGACCACTGTAAAGAATAGAGATGGGAGATAGAGGGTTGTACCTTTTTTGAACATTGTAAATGGATCATTGTAAAAGTATCAGTCATGAAAACTGGACTTTTCGAGGTGCCAAAGGTAACTACAAATTGCTACAAGTCTACTTTGACTTGGATGCACAATGACTAGTCTTTCAGACCCTATATCCCATTGCAAAGGTTACCACCAGTTATGATGCAACTCGAGGATTTGCTTTCTGCTGACCCGTAGGAAATACAGAAGATGAGTCTAAAATAAGAGAAAAAGAGAGAGGCTTCTGGGATATTAACATCATGATTTTCTGAAATGGAGGAGGAAATAAACTTTTCTCTAATTTCGACCTAAAACTTTTTCATCAGGCATCCGGCTGAGCAAGAATATTACTTCTCTAGGTATGCAGATACAGAGTATGGGGGAAACAGGCACTGACAAGTCAAGGCAGAAGACCTCAAATCCAGTGCAATAGACCTATCTTGCAAGTGGAAACCATGCAGATGAAGTAAGTATCTGCCACAAGTTGAGGTTCTTATATCTGGAGTTAGTTTGAAGAAAACAGATTCTGAAAATTTGAAACACTGAATGATTTCAGTATTCCTTCAGATGGAGAAGTGGCTTTTAAATAATATGTACTGTTTAAAATGCTTTTTTTTTAAATTTTGAATGAGTTTAACAGTTATGAAAAACATAAGCAATAATTACTTGATCCATTAACTAGAACTTATGTAACATGAAAAATAAAACCAGGGCAAATGGGGCCATTCAGGAAGAGAGGGAGTTAGTAAGAACAAAAGTTAATTATTTACATTTGGACCAGCATCAACAGCTGTAACTTTTATACCTTCTCCTTCAATTTCTTATTATAACCCATATATATGTTTGCATATATGGATTATATATGATTATATACCTATATCTATCTCCTTTCATCAATATAAGAAGTATCATGGCACAGTGGAAAGAGCTTTCATGAGCTCTATAGTTAGAGGACCTGGGTTCAGATCCAAATTCTGTCACTTGCTACCTGTGTGACCTTCAGCAAGTTACTTAACCTTGAACCACAATTTTCTCATTTCTAAAATGATGGGACTGGGTTAGAAGGCTTTTGACATTCCTTAGAGCTCTAAATTCATGTTCTTACATGAACTGGTCTTGGATTAGGGAAGACCAGGGGTTAAGTCTTAACTCTGACACTTGGGACAAGTCACTTTGTCTCTCAATTCTCTAAGCAACTCTCTAAGATTCTAAGTGGCAGAGAAGGTGTTTTTACCTGCATCTGTCAAGGAAATTTCTCTCTGGGAACTTCTACCAATGAAATTACTAGTCCATTCCTCTATCCCCATGTCAACATCTAAGACTTAAGATTCTCTCTATATGGAGACTTCTACTCAAGCAGATAGCAACTCATTGGTAATTAGTACTCTTACAGAGTTGCCTAAGACTAAAAAAGCTATGGTAAAAATGATGCTGATGATTGTTTGTCCTTCATTTTTAAAGAGGACCAATGACATCATGGGGTGATATCTTGACTTGTCATAAATTGGATTTAAGTGAAGCAGAGTTGCACAAAGTGGTTAACCTCACTTTCTCCTCCAGAGTCATCAAAGTGGCCAGAAAAAAAAGGATGACTGGCAATGGTTGGGGATGCAGTGGATGGCCTTGGCATCTTAAATGTCTGACCCAGGTCTAAGCATTCCACAGGACCTTCTTCAGCTGCCTTCATGACCATTGGAACAAATTGCTCTCATCTACCCATTCCTAGCTATCATTTGTATAATACTTTGAGGTTTGTAAAGTTCTGTATGTATGTTATCTCATTTGATCCTCAACCCTGTGAGGTAGGTGATATTTTTATTCCTATTTTGCAGATGAAGAAACTGCTGAGAGAAATTAAGTGATTTGCTCAAGATCACACAGTATTTTACCACATGCCTTCTGACTTCCTGACTCCAAATCTATTCTTCTTATTCATGATACCTCCTAGCTGCCTTAAGTATAGTGACTTGATCATGATCACACAGTTAAGTGTGAGAAGTAACTATCAGAAGCAGGAGTTGAGCCCAGGTAATACTGACTCCAAGTTCTATGTATACTCTCTTCACTACTCTGTATTGACTCACTTTATTTTGCTATTGTAATAGCAAATATATCAACAGATTATGTTTGATCATGTATCCTAAACTGAGTAAGGAACCAAAATAGAAGTGTGGGTAAGCAAAAATAAATAAAGCTGTGAGCAATACCAGCGAGCCTCATAAGTCTCAGAGTTTGCTAGGGGAAGAAAAGAGATATCTCAGAGGTTGCAGGGTACTGTGGATGAATTTTTAGGCTGTTTCTGTAGCATCCACCTGTGAGTCTTGTCTAGATACGACCAAAGAAAGGGTCAAAGAATCTGTCCAAGGATTTGCCATTTGGGTGATGTTTTGAATTTGGTGTTGAGACCTCCTGGTAGAAAAAAAAATCCATTTTCCAAGCCACACAAAGGAGGGAGCAGCAAGTAAAGTTGAGCATGATACACATGAGTCCAGGGCAACTACACCCCCCTGTTCTTCAACTATCTGGTAACAGACTACTGCAATGGCTAAGAATTATGCTTAAATGGAATATTACTGTGTTGGAGCATCTTGGTGGCACAGTGAACAGGGAACCTAGATTGAAATCAGGAAGACTCATCTTCCTGAGCTCAAATCTTGTCTCAGACTCTTCCTAGCTATGTGACCCTCAGCAAGTCACTTAACCCTTTTTGCCTCAGTTTCCTTATCTATAAAAGGAGTTGGAGTAGAAAATTGAAAAACTTTCCATGTATTTTTTTTTTGCCAAAAATATCCCAAATGTGGTCATGAAGAGTCAGACACAACTGAAAATGACTGAACAACAATAAAACTTTTAAAAAATGACAAATCTGATGAATAGAGAGAAATGTGGGAAGATTTACATGATCTGATGTAGAGAGAAGTAAGTAGAATTAAGAAAACAATGTGGGGAAATGGCTACCATAATGTAAATTACTAGAATATGCACAGAACAATTAAAAGAGTGTGAATGTTGCTGTTGACAGGGGAGGAAAGGGGATGCTGCTTAAATTCTAATAAATGTCTACAGCAGGATTTGAATTCAGATCTCTGTTTTTACATTAACAACTGTGAAAGGTTTGGCTGGGTTATTGGCTTTACTCTTAGGACTGAATGGTTTCATGTGAGGGTGAGAGAGTGTTGAGTAGCAGTTATCACTAAATCCTGCGTCAATTAGTTGCAGGTTTAGTGTTTACAGGGTCATCGGTGATTTTAAAAAATTGTTGAAGGGGGAAGGCTGCTTAAGTTATGTACATAATATATGTGGCATGTCCCTAGCCTAGTCCCCTCTTCACACTACCTGACCTAGAAGTCGCTTTACTTATCTGTGTAAACACAGGTGTTATCAAGTCTATTAACATACCTTTAAAAAAAAATGAATGTTGCAAATTACAAAGAAGCATGGTCCCAAAGAGAAATGAGAAGACACTTCCTCTCTTCTTTGCAAAGATGAGAATCCCATGGGTGTGGATCATTGCAGATATTTTCAGGCTTTTTTGATGTTTTGATCTTTAAACTGATATTTTCTCTTTTTCTTTTTCTTCCTCTTTTTCTTTTTGCTATAGGGGATAGCTTTCTGGACGGGGGAAGGGATACTAGGAGAAATTCTGGTGTTAAAAAATAAATAAAAATTTACATTAAAAAAAAGAAATGTAGAGACCCTTTTTCAGCTCCAGCTGAAGCCCAAGGGTGTGGTCGATAAAGAGCCTGTTTGAATTCATAGAGACCAGACAGCATATAAACTTGAACCATAATTTTATCCTCCATCGAAGAGAGAAGCTCTGGGGGTAAACACTGTGAAAAGAATCAACCTTACTAAAGGTGAGGGTTTGGGAATTAGTGAAAGGAGGTAAAAGGGAGGGGGACCCTAGGGCAGTTTAAGGTAAGGTAAGGTGTCTTTGATTTATCATTATATATGCTAATAAGTGCGACTGAAACACTAATAAGACTTACATTTCTCAATGCATGCAATTAAACTTTATTAATCAAAGTGTGCAAACAGTACCTTTTAAAAACAAGTCCCCATCACCCTGACATTTTAGAGATTCAGATTGTTTTTTTTTTCTTTGAGATTGAGATTGTCCCAGTACAGCAGTCTTCCGACAAAGCCTCCAAATCAGCCAATCAGCACAACCCCGGAGCTCCTCGGGCTTAGCTTCTGTCTCAAGGGCAGAGAGAACTCGAGAGCCTGACCTACTTTCTTGACTCCAGAATAGGCTGACGGCTGGGATCTCAGGTGGGTTTCTACACTTTTAGCTAAAGTTGCTTACCCCATCGTTGGATTTGTACTTTACTTCAGAATTCCTGAGAAAGTTGTTGATGATACGTTCTCATTAGCGGTCTGTCTTATCCAAGAGTCTATATTTGTTTACTATTTGTTTTTAAGAATCCGTAAAGGTCGTTTACAAACATCATACCCCGCAGTATTTATCTATTGTTGAAAAACAAATTACTCGAGACGGCTCAATCACAAAAGAGCTTTAAAACAAAATGGAATTGGGCTACCACGGCAAACTATCTTATTAAAGTAGTAGAACTTATTCACAGCATTTTATCAGTTGCATGAAATTGACAAACTTATCCCAACTGTCTCCCTAAGATACTGAAACAGTCCTCACCACAGACTGACTTGCTGACATCTTCCTAGCACTCTCTGCAGCGGTTCTAGCTTCTGCAAGTACGGCTACAGTTTATTATGGCTGATTACTCGGGGAGCATTTTCTCAGCCCCTAAACAGGTCTGTCCAGAGGTGTGCTAGTTAGTTCTTCCTGAAAACTGATGGTTAAATTTTCAGTATAAGCATTTACACCTTCCTGCAAATCTTATATATGCAAATATAATTTGCAAATGTAATCTGCAATTACTACAATTCGGGGTTTGATTCATTGTTTTGATTGTCTAGACTTTAAAAAGTAATAGAGAAAATGTTTAAAATGAGTGTTTCCTTTTTTTTCACCTGAAAGCTTTTTGTTAAATATTTACCAATATCTTCCTCCCATTCATTTACATGGGATCTATTTGAAACTTCATCCCAGCCAGATATATATAGGAGAGGCGATGATAATCCCAACCCCTTAATACTATGCTTCCAAATCTGAGATTCCATGATTCTATAACAGGAGGCAGTGGAGGGCAGTGGAAGAATGCTTGAACTCCAGCAGCAGGATCTGGGTTCAAATGCTTTTTCTGCCACTTAGCAGGTGTGTCACCTTGGGGAAGTTGATTCACTCCTCAGTGTCTGAGTTCCCTCACTGTTAAATGAAATTCCATAACCTCAGAGGTCCTTTCTAAGTCTGTTATCTTATAATCCTTGTGGCAGGCTACCAGAAATGCTATATTGCTTGCTACAATGACCCATGCAAAAAGATAAGGAAAAGTCAATTTATTTGGACATGAAAAGATGATGGTAAGAGCCTAGCAAGGTTCTTTGAACTGAGTTATGTGCTTAATGACTATTTATTCACTAATTGATTTGTTAATCTAGAACTGTAGGAGATCTCAGAGGCCATGTAACACTGCCCCCAAGCCACACAGACTTGCTTGAATCTCAAGTGTGGGAAACACATGAGCTTAACTGACTCTATTTAGGTAGAGGCTGATGACTAAGAACTCAGGTGGATTTTTATACTTTTAGCTAAAGTTATTTACCACCTAAATTTGTCCATCTGTTCTAAAATCACTGCCTTTACAGTTGAGCAAACTTAGGCTAAGGGAGTTTAAATGACTTGACCAGGGTCACATAGTGTCAGGGATGGAATCCTTTGACTCCAAAACTAGTGTTTGGTTGGTTTGTTTGTTTTTTACACTCTTAACACACCACTCCAAATCTTCAGAAGATAAGAGTTTATGGAGTAAAAACAGATGGCTGAAATATCAAGATAAGAGTTTCCATTTGAATAGCAATATGGATCCCTAAGGAGGCAGTCGAAAGACCTGGATCCCAATCATAATCACAACTCTGCCCTGTAAAATGAGAGGTCTGGACTAAAATACCTCTATGATTCCTTCTAACTCTAGAGCTATGAGCCTCTGAGGCAGCTGCCTAGAAACTATCTCCTAGGTCATAAAAGGTTGAGATCTGCCTGGGTAGAAAGCCTTCTTCTTTAGTGAAGGAAGTAGAATAGAAAGTAACAGTTCTCTGACCCTAAAAGATGTCCTAGCTTCTTTGAGTATTCAAATGTTGATTTCTAAATAACCTAAGCCAACATAATATCTTTATGATAACCCAAATATCTAACTCTCAGGTCAAGTTGAATATTAAAATAAGTAAGTAAAGAAAGAAAGAAAGCATTGTGAGTGAGCACCATACTGAAGTTTGGCCAAAATGGTCACAGAATAATGTGATTTATGACTGGCGGGGCCCACTGCCAATGAGCTATCAGAAGATCCAAAAGTGCATTGTGGAAGAAGAGAGAAATGTTATTAGAATGATGAGTAACTCCAGAAATCAAAGTTCTCATAATTACTTGGGGCAAGAGAAATCATTTCTATATAGCCATGGCTGAATTAGCCATAACTAAAGGATTCTGATGTTCTGGTTTGTGATCACTAGTGTAGATGGTCTTGCAATCTACTGAATCCTAGAAATACTGCTCACAGTCTGTCTTAATGGGCCCAAGCAAATTGAACCTGCTAAATCTTTTTGTCACATTCAATTTTCCTGAGACTTTAGGAACACGGCCAGGGTCCAGTGATAGAAAGTAAAACAGAACTCCATAAATAAGGCACGTGAGACACCACTGAGATTCAATGAAGACTAGTTTTAAAATAACATGAAATCAGGGCTGCTTGAAGACAGACACCCCCTCCTACTGAATGCCTAGAAAGGGAGTTTATTTCTAGAAGCTGAAAGCAGCCAAAATGACTAGTACTCAAAATTGAGTCGAGTTAAGGAAAAGGCGTGGAAATGAAGATAAGAGATTTCAAGGGCATAAATTGACAGTGAGAATTGCTGCTGGACTGTGAAAAGGACAGCATTTACCTTTTTTTTCCTTTGCAAGCTCCAACTGGATTAATAATGATGTGTGCTATATCAATGTAATTGCTAAGAAGTCATCCATATTCACTCTCCCACATAAAACTCTGTAGGTTTTCTAATATGCAGGAACTTGCATTCCCGTTGAAAAGCTATCAAAGAGATTTTCATTTTATTTTCCATCCTCACAGATACTTAAAATGGGCCTTCCCAACACTCTACTCCACCTGTACCCCTTAGTCACTGCACACATTCCAGAGCATTAAGCTGTGCTTTGACTAACAAAGGAAAAGTATTTCAGGGCCAACCAGCATACATTTTGCTAATTTGCCATATCACATTCAGGCCAGTAAGGCATATGCCACTACTCAAGTGAAACTGAATAAGAAAATCAATGAATAAAAACCTTTGAAAATCTCTCAGGCATAAATGAGGCTATATGTTGAAAAACATTCTGTGGTTCTGCCTTCTGTGGGTTTTTTTTTTTTTGAGAACCTATATATTCTTTCAGTTAAAAAAAAAATCTTACTTTCACCCACCTTCCAGGGGTGTTTTCAGAGAAGCATTTGCTAAGCATTATAAGGCTATAAAAAGGTTATATCATCACCATCATCATTTGGAAGTAACTTTGTATCATTTAAAAAAAAATTGGCCTGGAAGCCAGAATGCCCTGGGTTCAAGCCCTGGCTCTGACACATCCTAATCTCTTCTGCTCCTAAACTTTAGAGGGAGTTTTCCTGACAAAGAGACCACATCCCTGATACAGTTACAGATCAGGACAGAAAATTAGTAGGGGAAAAAGGAACTTCCAGCTGACCTAAATGTTACAGAGAAGATACAGATCGGCATTAACAGAGCCTGTAGCTCATCAGAACCATGCTTATTCTTTGTCATTTTTCAGGGTGCTCTGTTTGTGTTGTGATTGTCATTTCAAAATACTTTGTTGACGCCTTTGTATGTGTTGCTTTCTTTTCTCTCTTTACTATTTGCTTCAACAGATTGTGTAAATCTTCTCATGGTTCTCTGTATTCATCAGATCTGTCATTTCCTATAGCGCACATATGTTCCATTATTTCGTTTGCCATAACTTGTTTAACCGTGGACATCTATTTTATTTAAAATTCTTTACTAGCACAAAAGTGTTGCTATAAATATGTTGGTATGTCAATGAATTTTCACCTAATCAATGATCTAGGGGAATAAACCTAGGGATTCATTGTTTCCTTCTCTGTTTGTGGTATATAGGAAAACACTTTGGTGACTTGCCTCAGAGGTTTCCTGTCTAGTTCTCTAACAACTTTAACATTTTTTTTTCATATTGGGCCACCTCCCTAAGAGTTAGATAGTGCTACGGGTCATCACAATTCTTTTTTTTTGTCCTCTCTTTTGCCTAAGGTCTGTATGTACAAAGAAAGGGTGTGAATTTGAAGGTCCTGACCACTGAAGTTTCTTCAGATAAGAAAACTAGTGCTCTGCAAATATTAAAGCATGACATAAATGCTATTTTTTTTCCCTACCTGCATATAGGGCCTTTCTTCAGCCTACCTCTTTAGAGCAGAAAGGATGCTGATTAGTTCTTTGATACTTTGGGGATCCATCTTGGCAATTTAGAATCATAGATTTAGAGTTGGGAGGGACCTTCAGGATCATCTAGCTCAGCTTACCAACTAAGGCCCAGAGAGGTTCCCAAGATCACAAAGTGATCATAAGTTGCTGGGCTTATGATTCCAAATTGAATAGCGTACTGCAGCGGTTCTCAACCTGTGGGTCACAACCCCTTTGGGGGTCAAACGATCCTTTCACAGGGATTGCCTAAGACCATCGGAAAACACATATTTCCCATGGTCTTAGGAACCAAGACCGCTCCTCTATCTGTCTCTAGGTGGGTCCGCCCACCTGCAGATATGCCCACGTATGAGTATTAAAGGGTAGCGGCATTAGGAAGGTTGAGAACCACTGGAGTACTGTAAGCTCTCCTGTAATGGAACTCTTAAGGGTATGCTAGAAGCATGAGAGAAGTTTCAGGCCATGACTCCAGAGCATGATCTTTGGCAAGGGCACACTTCAGATCACTGATTGAGGCAGGGATAGTGGCCCCTTTTCACACCTCCTTTATAGAAGAATGAATCTAGTGGGTTCAGTATGAATGGATGGACCCTGGGGAATGAAGGTTACTGGCTGACACTCTGTGGGTGGCCATTCCCTATCCTTTCCAGTCCATCCATAGTTGCTCTCAGCAGTAACACTATAGCTCACATTTATATAGCATTTAAAGGTTGCAGAGGGCTCCCCTGAGAGATGAGTGCTATTATCCCCATTTGGCAGATAGACTGAGGTGGGAAAATATTAGGTGACTTTCCCAGGCTCTCTCAATAAGTCTCTTAGGTAAGACAAAAAAACACAGCTCTTCCTGACTCCAAATCCAGCACATAATGATGTAAAGGGCCACCATAAGTTTGAAAAGAAATGATCTGGGGCTCCACAGGTACTCTATAGACCATGGTATGCCTGCAGCACCAACCCTATGAAGAGTCTGTCATTGTTCTATACAGCCCAGCTTCTTGGTGCCTGGGCTCTGTTTGCTTTTCACTGACATCCTACAGTCATCTCAGATCCAAACTTCCCCTCTTATCCTTGTTCTATTTTATTATTAGCCTAAATAAGCATGTTTATCAATACCACTGGGTTATCTGGAACAGGATTTATTCTCAAGAATGTTGGAGATTCACCATTCAAGCCCTTCTTAAAATTTCCTACCTCTGACCCCTCTTTTCAGCACAAAATATTTCTCAGCTGTTGAAACTCGTTTATGAACAAGCAAAGGTCTCCATGCCATACAGCTGTCATTGCAACTTGGGTACCCTGTGGCCTGGACTGGTGACCTCAAAACACAAAGGATTGATGTTTCTCTAGCAAAGTTAGCAAAGGTACCAATCTGTTAAGAGTGGCCTTTTATAATTTCCCATTGACCTCTGAAAATATATTAGGCCACACCAAAAGATAGCGTTATGTAAAATAGATTTACAAGACCAAGAATAAATGAAAGCGTGATTTCTCTTTTATTTCTGCAGTTTCTCTCCTTCACTGCCAAACCTCCAGAAATAGTTATGCATTTGCTCTGTTGCTTTCCTCACTAACTACTCTACCTTCAACCTTTGTCAGTCTGGCTTCTTTCCCCACCATGATACCAAAGCTCCTGCCTTCATAGTCGCCCATGATTTCCTACTTGGCAGACCCATTGGCCTTCCCTCCTCATCCCTCTTAGATTTTCGACATATGGCTTCACTCAGTATTCTTTTCGTCTGAATGCTCTCTCCCCAGCGTAACAGAACTGGTGGTGTGTCTCAACTTCAGCAGCCACAGTGCTAGACCTGGAGTCGGGAAGACCCGAGTTCAGATCCAACTGCAGGAACTTTGAGGTTGTGTGACCCTGGGCTCAATCTGCACCTGCCTTGACTTTCTCATCTGTAAAATGAAGACAGTAGTAGTACCGAACTCCAGAGCTGTTGTGAGTATAAGACGCGACAATATTTGTGCAGTGCTTTGCAGAGTTAAAAAGTTGCATAAACGCTGTTCTGCTCTTGCTACTCCTGCTACTATTATTAATGACAATAATTATTACATCTTTGGGGGAGCCAGAGGAGCCCTAAGGGCTGTGGAGAAACTGAGGCAGAAGTACACTGAGAGTAGGGAAGAAACTTCCTTGTGGGAGGCAGGGAGACCATCATGAATTTTTCCTTGTGGGAGGCAGGGAGCCGGGGCGAAGTCTGGGTGGGTTGGTGTGTGAGCTGGCCCCTCAAGCTTTTGACTCACTTCTGGCTGTGTATTTGTATTTTTTTTTCTTTTTGGAGGGCACTTGGGGTTAAGTGACTTGCCCAAAGTCACACAGCTAGTAAGTGTGTCAAGTGTCTGAGCTTGGATTTGAACTCAGGTCCTCCTGACTCCAGGGCCCGTGCTCTATTCACTGCGCCACCTAGCTGCCCCTAGCTTTGCGTTTGTAAAGAAATTCCAGGATCATATCTTCCCTTTTTGAAAGCAAGTCCACCATTCCATTCTTTTCACTTATCCCTTCCATGTAGCAAGGAGCAGAAAGGTAGAAATAGAGAGATGTTGGTGGGCAGGCCGTGGGTAGCCACTTTTGCTCTCGGCTGTTGTCACTGTAACTAAAGTGCTAAGTGGTAAAGAAAGATGTGGGATTGTGTCTGGAGAGCTGCCATGGCTGAGGCCAAGATGAGACCAAGGTGTTGCAGTGGCAAAATAAACCAGTGACCAGGATCAGGATCACCAACAAGACTGAGTACCGTTCCGAGTGGCCAGTGGAGAGCTGTTGATACTGATGATAGCTGTGCAATCCTGGTTGCTTAGAATGCAATATCATTGAGAATAGTGACTATTTTTGCTTTTTCTTCTATCTGCAGTGCTCAACACAATGCCTGGCACACAAGAAGTTCTGTTTGTTTTTAATGCTTGTTAAGTGATCCTACCAAAGTGCATAAGTTTAGATGCTCTTGCCTTGAAATAAAATACAAAGGATTAGAAAGGAAACCAAAGGATGATGAAAATTTAAAAAACAAAACAAAGCATTTTTTCTGGATCAAAATTCATGGACTCCCTGAAATCTATCCAGAGACCTAATAAGAGTATTTAGGCTAATAACTTCTGGCTTAGAGGAAGACCCGCGACATGTTGGAGTCTATGTTGTTTTCCCTTCTCCCTTTCATGGCGCACTTTTTATCATATACTTCCTTTCTTCTGTTTGTTTTGCCAGATGTCTAGAGTTCCTTTACTCCCTCGCCACATTTAGAATTGTTCCCTTTCAGACGATGTCTTTACCGCTTTACACCCTCGTTATCACCCTCCCAATTTTCAATGTAGAGAACATCTGTTCTAGCTCATTTTTAATCCACATATACTTTTTTTCATGGTTGAGTGGGTGTTTGGGGAGCTAAGGCTCGATTCCACACTAGTCTACCATCACTTTTCCTCCCTGACTCCTTTTTTTTTTCGTCCAAAAAGTTACATTTAGTTCCACAATACATCAGAGATGGAAGAATAGGACATCAGTTTATGATTCTTAAGTAAATCTTTGTCCCATTGCTCACACAGCAAGTAATATATCTTCATTCTTAAAGTTAATTACCCCATCATTGTTAATTCCCTGGGTGTTTCTTCTAAAGCATTAATCATAATAAACTTGCCTAGCATTGATAAGAATTTCATACCAGCTATCTCATTCAACTTAACAGCAAGAAAATATTAAGTTTAACCACATCATTGCTAGGCAGAAGATCAGATAAGGAATATCAGAGCACTTTAAAAATAGTAGTGTTATGTACATTTAAGGTATTGTTCATATCGTTATAGAGGCAGCTAGAGAGTTGCCCTTGGAACCAGAATGACTGGGTTCAAGTCCAACTTGTGACAGATACCAGCTTTGTGACCCTGGACAAGTCGCTTAAACTCTAAGCTCTCTAGGCAACTCTCTAAGATTGTAAATTGCAAAGACGGTAATGACCAACATTTCCTCATTTAGAGAAAGCATAGATCTGTTCTCTATTTCCTTTCCATGTGATGCTGTGCTTTCAAATTTTGTGTCTTTGCACCTGCTGCTTCTCTAGCCTTAAAGTCCTTTCCACTCTTTGCTGCATAACTCCTTTTGTCCACTTTCTTTACTTCTGCCTGAGCCTATATCAAATGCTACCTTTTCCATGGAATGTTCCCTTACCTCTTCAGTCCAAAAGGATTCCGCTTTCCTCTAAATGCTCCCAAAATGTTGTATCTCTACTTGAAAATCTCCAAGGAAGGGAAATATACCACATCTCCAGGTAGCCAATTCTGCTTATGTATGACATTAAATGTTAGGACGTTTTCCTGACTTTTAACCTAAATTTCCCTCTTTGAAAATCCTGTCCATTGCCCCTGATTCTGCCCTCTGAGGCCAAACAGAAAGTCTAATTCCCCCTCCATAGAACAGCTCTTCAAGTACTTCAGAGCTATAACATTCCTGAATGTTCTCTTCTGTAGGGTATCCATGTACATTTCCTTCAATCAAACTTCACATGATATAGATTGAAGACCCTTTACTATCATGGCTGTCTCTCTCTAGGTTGTCAATGTTCTTCTTAAACTGTGGTACCCAGAACTCAAAACAGTACTCCAAATAAAGGTTAGTGAGGGAAGAGCACAACAGAAGTTGTTGTGGTGGTGGTTGTTGTTGTTGTTGAGTCATGTCCAACTTTATGTGACCCCACAGACTTTGTCCATGGGGTTTTTGTGGCAAAGATACTGGAGTGATTTGCCATTTCTTTCCCCAGTGTGTCCCTATTTTACAGATGAGGTACTGAGGCAAATAGGGGTCAAGTGACTTGTCCAGGGTCTCACAGCTAGTAAGTATCTGAGATCAGATTTGAATTTAGATCTCCTTGACTCCAGGCACAATGCACCATCTGCTGCACCACATAGTTGCCCTATACAATAGAGCTATCACCTCTTTATTCCTGGAAGCCATGCTTTTTTTAATGAAAACCAAGATAACATTTGATTTTTTTTGGTGGCCATGTCACACTGCAGATTCCTGTTGAGTCTGCAGTCTACTAGAAACCCTTGATCTTTTTTTGAATCAGTGCTGTCTAACCGTGCTTCTCCCATATTCTACTGGTGATATTGATTTTTTTTAAGCCAACTTCAAATGTTTCCATTTATCCTGATTGAATTTCATCTTACTAGATTCAGCCTGATACTCCAGCCTATTGAGATCTTTTTGCATCTTCACTTTATTACTCATGCAGTGAATTAACTATTCCTCTCAGCTTTGTGTCATCTGAAAATTCAATGAGAATATCATCTAAGACTTTATTTAACTCATTAACAGTACAGGGTCAACCATATATCTTTGTTGCATGCTACTGGAAACCTTCTATTACATTAACATTGAACCACCAACAATTACCCTTTGAAGCTAACCATCCAACCTGTACTGAATCCATTTAATTGTATTGTGGTCTAGCTTACAGCACTTCTTAAACTGTGTCACGGCCTTATATGGAGTTTTGAAAAATTTGGCAAAAGGGGTAGGTAGGTGGCGCAGTGAATAGAGCACTGGAGTCAAGAGGACCTGAGTTCAAATTTGGCATCAGACACTTAACACAAAAACTAGCTGTGTGACTTTGGGCAAGTCACTTAACTCCAACTGTCCCACCTTCCCCCCTCCAAAAAGAAAAAAAATTGACAACAGTAAAAGGTTTCTGCACACACAATGACTAAAAATTAATTAAAAATCAAATGTATAAAGAATCCGAGGTGTTTCTGACATTGGACAACTTCACTGAAACCTTTGTTCTGAACACAAAGCATGTGCACTTTGCACTACACATGCCCACATGCCATGCAATGCCAAGGAGTACTGCTGAAATGCAAAAGGAAGCAGGAGTGGAAAAAGTTTAAGAAGACCTGGTCCAGCATACATCTTTCCTCATCTCCCCTTTCTTTTGTCAAAAGCTTTGCTAAAATTTTGGCAAGCTACATCCACAACATTCCCCTTATTTGTTAGTTTTCTTGTTTCTTCATGTGTAAAATGATGCTGTAATAGCTCCTACCTCCCAGAGTTCTGTTATCTCCTAATTATAAAGTACTTAGTACCTTGCCTGGTATGTAATAAGTGTTACATAAATGTTACTGTATATAAGCTGCATATTTATATCTATATACATACACAC
>CM053580.1:204426489-204490899 GCA_028627135.1 Pseudochirops cupreus | reverse complement strand
CCTGTCCTGTTTGAAGGCTTGAGGATGTGGGTGTTTACTACTTTGACCACATGTGCCAACTTCATCACTACTGGGTTGGCTTTGACTTTCTGGTTTTGGGACTCAGTTTTCTGGTATTTAAATGAATGCACTATCTATATTTCTTATGTAGAGAGCCTGTTCCATTTTGTGATTAATAACTATATCAGCATATTTATAGCTACTGTAGGCATTGTGAATACTGCATTGCTGATACAATACTATATATACATCAGTCAATAATTAAGCATCTCCTATATGCCAGGTACTGTTCTAATATGTATACTTTCTAAACAATATATCTGCTTATATAAACTGTATATTCTTTCTGTATATGTATAATATATGTGCTCTTTTAAAGAGCACATATGTACATGCAAATCTGTGTGTTTATATGGCATGTATAACATGTGTATATATGTGCTAGCATAATATGTGTGTGTATATATGTGTGTGTGTGTGTGTACTCTTTGGAAAAGTCTCAAACTATTGGCCAGGAAGCTTAACTTTGAATCCTGGAAAATTCTAGAACAAATCATTAAAGAATGAGTTTGTAAATATTTAGAAAGGGAAGTGTTCATTTCTAAGAGTTAACATGATTTCATCAAGAAGAGGTATTATCATACTAACCTCATTTCCTTTTTTGATAGGTTTACTAAACTAGTAAATGAGGGGATTGTTGTAGATACAGTTTCCTTAGATAATTAGCAAAACTTTAGGTAAACTGTTACATACTATTTCTGTGAAGACTATAAAAGAATATGAAGAATATAAAAGAAATAAGGACTGATGAGGATAATAAGCAAGCAGGGGCAAAATAAGAATTTATACAGTAATTTTAAAAGACAAGGATAAAATGTAATAGAAATGAAGACGAAAAGAAGGAACAATCTTGGCATGGCAATGTTACAATTAAATCTCATATTCATCCTTTCTATTAATACTTGGAAGACCACAGTTGTGGAAATTAATTAATATCAATTAAGTCATGCTGGTAGAAGATTTTGATTAACCATTTTCAAAGGATATATTTGTAGGAAGAGTTGTTTAGATTTTTATCAGGAAGTAATTATTGGTCCAGTGTGTCCATTTAAAAGAGAAAAAAAGTAAAAGAAACCAATTAAAGGAACTGTTAAAGAACTTGTGATAAACCTGTTATATTCTCCTTTCAGCTCTTGATATGATGGAATATAGTCGGATCTTGGGCATCTAGGTGGCACAGTGGATATAGCACTGGGTTTGGAATCAGGAACGTTCTTCTTCATGAGTTCAAATCTGGCCTCAGATAACTTATTGACCTGTTACCCAGGGCAAGCCAGTTAGCACTGTTTGCCTCAGTTTCTTCTTCTGTAGAATGAGCTGGAAAAGGAAATGGCAAGCCACTCCAGTATCTCTGCCAAGAAAACCCAGTAGAGGTCATGAAGAGTTGGACACAAATGATTAAACAACAAAGTTAGATCTCACGACAAACTTTCTGTAAACTGACTTTAACAACTCTGTTCCTTTTCCTTATTTTAAGAGATATTACTCAAAATTCCTGCCATTTTTCTCGATAGGGTTCTACAAAAGTATTTATAGTCTAATCTCATGTTGTTATTAGCTGCTTTCTGTTTCTACTTGGCACAGAGATTGTTTATCAGTTAAGGTGATTTGGGGATCCTTTTGAACCCACATTGTGGCATCTCCTTTTCAGGAGGCACCATACTATAGTGAGAAGGATGCTAGATCTAGGGTCAAAAGATTCCAGTTTATTAATCCTTGCCCTGACACTACTTGCGTAACTGTAGGAAAAGTTAAACAACCTCTTGGTATCTCAGTTTCCTTACTTATGGAATATGGGGGTTGGACTAAATGACTTCTAAGATACCTTCTAGCTCTAAATATAAGATCTATTAAACTTTTTAAAGTAAATTGTACTATTTAGGGTAAATTCCCAGCTCCTTTTTTGGGAGGAACCTATATTTGTTTGAATAAGGTTGAAGTTATTGTAATTGTATACAAAGCTTTCTCATTGTCATTCTTTTTTCTTTTTCTCTTTTTTTTTTCTTTTTGGCAAGGAATCCAGGTTTAAATGGCTTGCCCAGGGTCACACAGCTAGTAAGTGTCAAGTGTCTGAGATCTGATTTGAATTCTGGTCCTCCCGAATCCAGGGCCAGTGTTCTATCCACTGTATCACCTACCTGCCCTCATACTTTTTTCTAATGGCAATTTTTTAACAATTTTGATTTGTCTTTCAATATTGTTGTTAGTTTGTAAATTGTTCTTATGGTTTTGCTTAATTCACTTTGGATCAGTTCCTACAAATCATTCCAGGTTTTTCTGAGACCATCCCCTTCAAAATTTCTTGTAGCACAATACTGTTCCATCACATTCATATGCCATAATTGTTCAATATTCCCCAATGGTTGGACATCCACCCAGTATCCAATTCTTTGCTGCAACAAAAAGCTATCCAAGGAACAGTTTGTTTTTTCTTTCCAGTTGACATATATGACATTCCTCTGCTACCTGTTTTAACAATGATACTAATACCTTGATCTTGTACACATTTGTGTGTGGCCTAGAACCCTAAATAGGGTTTTTTGGACCTGTTTGATAGACGCTTTTTTGCTAATATCTGATCATCAGTTGGTTTCAGAATAA
The DNA here is from genome assembly GCA_028627135.1 of Pseudochirops cupreus. Lineage (NCBI taxonomy): Eukaryota > Metazoa > Chordata > Mammalia > Diprotodontia > Pseudocheiridae > Pseudochirops > Pseudochirops cupreus. The sequence continues at coordinate 204,488,238 of CM053580.1, read as the reverse complement.
GGACAATATGTTGAGTAGCAGTCTTTGATAGTAGATCAGAAAGTGCGTTGTACTTACATCCTGGCATGGTGAGGGCCACGTGAGCAACTATATGAAAAACTGACAAATTAGTAACCAAAGAAATGTTCCATATATCTACCCATAATTATTTGCCCCAGACTTGTTTATCATGAATTTCCCAATTTTGATTTTTCCACATGAGCTTCTACGTAGCTAACCCATTAGCTACCGCCCATGAATCAGCAAATCTATGACACTCTCCTCCTTGTTCTGTTTTAATAGCTTTATGTACTGCCATAAGTTCAGCATATTGACTATTTCCATTTATCCTTAATATCCTTTATATCCATTTATACTTTCCGAAGTCCACCTAGTATATGGGTTAGAGGCAATCACTTTCCTGTATCTTTTATGGACTAAATATTTTGCTCCCATCAGTAAATCACGCATGTTTCTTCCCTTCTTCAGTTAATCCATCATATTCCTCATTCCATTTTACCATGAACTGTACCAACTGTTGCTTTGGTTCAGGGGATGTATCGTTTCCCTCAATGTCTATGTGCACTACAGATTCATGTAAAGTGGAAACTCCACTTTTGCCTGTTTTAGATCTGTTTTGAATGTACCATATCTGTTTAATTATTCTAGCCTCTTGTGCATGTCCAATTTTGTGGGAAGCTGGAATACTCATTATTCAAATCATAATTGGGATTCCAGGCCTTAATATTACTTCATGACCCAGAGTCAAATATTCAGTTCCTACTAAAGCCCAATATGCAGCCAACAACTGCTTTTCAAAAGAGGTAGATTAAACTCCAGATGAAGGGAGTTTCCTAGATCAAAATCCTAAGGTATATTTCAGCTTTACTGTTTTTACCATAAACTCCAGTTTGCATATTCATTCTGTACAGTCACTTATAATTCCACTAGGCCATTTCGCATAGGCCATAAATCAAGAGCCAACTGTATACCAGCTTTGACTTCTTCAAAGCTTTTCTCTGCTCAAGTCCCCAATCAAATTCATATTTCTTCCTAGTAATCTTATATAAGTGTTTCAGGATCTGCCCCAAATGCAGTATGTGATGTCTCCAATATCCAAAAAAAATGCTATAAACTTTTGGGCCTCTTTCTTATTGGTAGGGATAGGAAAATCCTGAATCTTTTTTCAGGACTGTGCAGGAATCTCTTGCAGCCCCTTATTCCATTGTATGCCTAAGAATTTCACTGTTTGAGCTGGTCCTTTTGCAGGGTTAACTTCTCATCCTTTGCCTTTCATATCCTCAGTTAAAAACATCAAACTCTTCTCCACTTCATCTGCATTTTTTCCCTGTATCATAATATCATCTATGTAGTGGGTAAGCTGTATACCAGGCATTTCTAATTCATCCAAATGTTCAGCCAATATCCTATGACAAATTATGGGGCTATGCAGATATCCTTGTGTCAATCAGAGTCTGTAATCTCATCTGTGTCTTTTTTTAATCTGAGCTGGGGTTTAGCCAATTTCCTATTATCCCTGAAGGTGTGAGGAGCTTGAATACAATGATTCAAGAGGATTTGTAGGGGCAGTTCTTACATCACATGCACGGGTTGTGTGTACTTTCCTCTTGTTAACTTTTTTTCTTTTTTTCTGAGTTAAACTCACAGATGTGCTTTCTGCTACTCCTGGATATTTTCTAGCTTGCTCTTCTAAAGGAAAGTTCTGACACTGTAGCATCGAAAGCTTCTCATACAAATCAGCTAACTCCTTTTCCACCTGAACCTTTTCCTCCAGCAATTTGTCTCTACTTTTAAACATAATATGGCAACTTGTCACCAACTCCCATCCTCTTCCACATACCCCTGCCATTTCTTCTCCCACTTCTATTGGCATTCCTTGCAAACACCTTTCTAAATCTGTGTGTTCTCCCTTCTGTAGCCTTGGTTCCCAATTTTCACACAGTCCTGTGCTTTTAGCCCATTCTCTTGCCAGGGAGGAATAAGGTAAATCCTCCCATCCACAGATACCCATTTCCTTCCCTTTCCTATCTCCAAGTAGAGGTTTTATGTTCTGTGATCCCATCCTCGTTGCCAAATGTAACACCAATGCGATACCCATAGCAGCTACTATGAACATGCAAAAGTATTCTGGGCTAGATTCGCAAAATATAATAAACTCTCTTCCTCAAAGGCAAAACCCAAATATTTATTTGGAACATCACTATTAGGATACTGAGAAGTAAGATTTAGCAAGGTACTCATCGCCAGTCCAAGAAGCACCAACATTTCAAGCATTCTTTGTGGTAGGCCTCCCAACAAGCAAGTTCCCCTAGGCAAGTTCTTCCTTCTGCTGTGCTCTGCCTCTTCTCCTGTCTCAGTCTCACTCTGCTGGATCGGGCAAGCTTCTCCCACACACTGGGCTCCCTGCGACTCAGACTGTATCTCAGTTGTGGCTGGGCCACAGCTCAAAGCAGGTCACACAGACCTATGAATGGGTGAAGAGCTTCCTATTCCCTCTCTACATTGTGTGCATAATCTGTTCCATTGGTAGTTCTCTATTTCTTCTCCAGCACCAAATTGTTTTGACTCATATTTTTGCAGTAAAACTTGAGGTCACATAGTACTAGATCTTCTTCCTTCTCATTTTTTTTTCGTCGATTCTTTTGCTATTCTTGACCTTTCATTTTTCTGGATAAACTTTGGTGTCATTTTTTCTAGCTCTGCAATACAGGCCTTTGGTAATTTGATTGTTATGACACTGAATAAGTGAATTAATGGAGGCAGTGTTGGCATTTTTATTATATTGGCTCAGCCTCCCCATGAGCAATTAGCAGGTCTCCCATTATTTAGACGTACCTTTATTTCTGTAAAGAGTATTTTGCAATCGTCTTCACATAGCTCCTGTGTTTGTCTTGGCAGGTAGACTCTTAAGTATTCAGTACTGTCTATAGTTATTGTAAAGGGACTATCTCTTACTATCTCTTCCTATAGGATTTTGTTGGTTATATACAGAAATGTGGATGATTTGTGTGAATTTATTTTATATACTGCAACGTTGCTGAAGTTGTTAATTGTTTCAATTAGATTTTTTAGTTGTTTTCATTGTAATACACACATACACACACACACACAAAAAACTTAATAGTTTTGTTTCCTCTCTGGCTGTGCTTATTCTTTTATTTTTTTCTTGTCTTATTGCCATAGATAGCATTTCAAGTACAATATTGAATACTATTTATGATAATGGACATCTTTGCTTCACTCCTGATTGATACCAACTGATAGATCAGAAAGTCCTGGGTTGGTCGATTGATATGATACTAAGTGCAGTGATTAATGAATGAATGCTAACATGTAGAGAAGTCTTTCTGTAGTGGAATGCCTTAGGATTTGCCCTGTTCTCTTCAACATTTATTGGTGACTTGGATGATAAAATCCAAGGGCTTACAGCACTATGCATAGGGTACTGGGCCTGGAGTCAGGAAGATCTAAGTTCAAATCCCTCCTCAGAACTCAGAAAAGGTGAGACCCTGGGCAATTCATTTAAACCCATATTTGTCTCCATTCCATGTCTTAAAATCAGGACACACCTGAGAAGGAAATGGCAAATCACTCTTGTATCTTTGCCAAGAAAACGTCATGTACAAATCCATGGACAAAGAATTGGACAGGCCTGAATAACAAAGGAAGCTAGAAAGTAGAGTAATGGACATAAAGTCAGGGAACACGTGAGTTTGATTTCTGTCCCTGACAAGACTTATCTTGCTTAAGACTTGGTTTCCTCATCTATTAAAAAAAAAAGTAATAGTCTTGCCCTACTAGAAAGTTAGGGGAGTGATGGGGGAGGATATAGGGGAGAATGGATTGGGGGAAGAGGTATTCAGTGGGCTTGCTATTTTGGGGTGGGGGAAGGGAAAAGATGGGGAGAAAAAACTGTAACTCAAAATATTGTGGAAAAGAATGTTGAGAACTAAAAATAAATAAATAAATTTTTTAAAAAATTTTAAAAAGTAACACCCCCCCCCAAAAAAAGTAATAGTACTAACACCACAGGGTTGTTGTGAGGATTAAATGACAACATGCAGGGTCCTCTGTGAATATGGTACAAATTCCATTGAGCTTTTCCTTAAAAACTGGTGTATTTGATTAAATGGTCATATTAGACTCAGTGGAAGCTACCCTAATTTTCCAGCCAGATCACATATAACTATCAATGTCTGTGTGTATATAGATATGTAAATACACACACACACACTGTGAAGCATCTTTACAAATGGTCTGTGACTACATATTTTATTCCCTTTCAATTGGTTTCCCATTTTATTATAGTATTTACCAAAACTACACATTTTTAATGGTTTCACAAAACACAGAATTAGGACTGAACCTGTAAATTTGTGAAGGGGGTGGGGATGCAGAAGAGGAGAGGAATAAGCACTTATATAAAATTTTCTATGTGCCAGACACTGTACTAAGTACTTTTATAAATGTCTTATCATTTGATCCTCACAACAACCCTGTGAGGTATATGCTATTATCCCCATTTTACACATGCACACACACACACACACACACACACACACACACATCACTTTAAGGCAGCAGTTCTCAACCTATGGGTCACGACTCCTTTGGGGGTTGAACGGGGTCACCTAAGACCATCAGAAAACACATATTTCTGATGGTCTTAGGAACTGAGACAGCGCTCCTCTATCTGTCTCCAGGTGGGTCCGCCCACATGCAGATATGCCCGCATATAAGTATTAAAAGGTCACGGCATTAGGAAGGTTGAGAACCACTGCTTTGAGGTTTGCAAAACACTTTAGAAATATCTTATTTGATCAATAGCCCTTGGAAGTAGATGATATTATTCCTGTTTTACAGATAAGAAAACCAAGGCAGACAGAAGTTAAGTGACTTGCTCAGAGTCACACATCTAGCACCTGAGGTGGGATTTAAACTCAGGTCTTCTTGATTACAGGCCCATTGTTCTATTAGCTGTACCACTAGCTGCCTCATGACTAAGAAAACTCTCTACCAATATGGACTGACATTTTCTCTACTACTTACTTTACTGGGTCTCCTGGGATTCTTAGAGACTAGTGACTTGCCCAGGGTCACACAGCCATTATGTGTCCCAAGTGGGACTTTGAATTTACATTTTCCTTACATCAAGACTGGCAGTCTGTACACTGCATCATATTTTCTCTTACATAAAAATTAAGATTTCAACTTTTTTTTTCTCAGAATCCATGGGTGCTATAAACATAAATTAGGGTGTGTGATCTCTCATGTGAAACTTAAGGCTTCAACATTTTTTTTCTTTAGAATTCACATATATAGTTATAGGCATAAATTATGGTGCATGATCTCCTTTATCATCTACTCTGTGGGGAAGCAAAGAATTTGAATAAACACATAATTAGGAAAGAATAACTGTTTTAACAGTGACTTGTATATGACTTTCAATTTGCATGTCTCTCTATAAAGAACAAAATTATGATGGTAGGAGCTGTGTTTGTGGCAGGTGCAGGGATTCTGTTTTTTCTCCAATATGAAATTTAGTGTCTGCCTGAGCTTTGAAGAGGAAAGAGAGCTCAAGGGAAAAAAAACATATTGTAATGTTAATGTTTAAGCTATTTATAGACAGTAATAATTAGCTAAATCCCTCTTTAATTTAATGAAGCATGAAGGGTCTGCCTAAATATTATATTCTACTCTTCTGCACCCTGGTACTGTCTTCTAACAGAGACTGCTTCAGGCCGCTGTTTAAACTTCTCTTGTCAGGTTTTCCACAACTGGGGTGGAAAAAATTGTAAAAGAACATTCAGAGAAGAATCCTGGAGGCACACTTACATATTGAGTGCTGTGATTGCATTTTTAAGTCTGTATCTGAAACTTGGCCCTTCCTTTGCTTACATGTCTGAAGGGCAAAAATGTAGGGTTTTGCATTCTTTTGCACCTGTTGATGGCTTCATTAAAGGATGAGATCGTTATAAAAAGGGTAACCAGTGTCTAAAGGAAGATGTGAACTCAGGTCTTCCTGATTCAAAGTCCAATACCCTAACCATTGTTCCATCTAGCTGCATGGGCCTTCACATAATAGTGTGTTATCAATGCAAAATAACTCTAAGCTAGTACAATGATACAGCCATTGCTACAGGAACTCAAGGAATAGACAAACACTATACCACATTATTCCGTAGAATTTAGAAGAACCTGTCCCCTGTTACAGGAATGTGGCAAAGGTTCATGTTGCTCATTAGCCAATAAGTGCTTCATGCCAAAGAGAGAGTTCTCAAGTCTGTTTATGTGTTTATATCTGTCAAGCCAATAAATATTTATTAAGAAGCTACTGTGTGCCAAGCATGTGAATATCAAAATACCAGGTAGCTATTCTAGCCCTTGCTGGGCCCTAGAGGGAGTACCTATTCACTCTATAGCTTTTGGGAATCCTAAGGCGGATAGCTGGGAAAAACAAACCCACCAAAAATAGATCCCTCTAGAAGAGATGTTTCTTACAGTTTTTGATTTGGACAAAGTACATTCATAGAAATTACCTTTTAGTTGGTAAACATGGTGTTGCCATAATTCCCAATATGCATTTTGATATGCATTTGTAACATAAGCCCCATGACCTCAATTATACTGGCAGGAACCCTCACTGGTCCAGATCTGTCTGTCCTAGAAAGGACTAATGCCATCAAAATGAATGAAAAGTAAGGACAGCCAGAGTAGTCTTCTCAGTTCTTGTCTGTCTGATAATGTCTAGTGGAGACATTCATAGCAAGAAGTAAGGTGTTGTTCCTTTGGTAACTTCACATGATTAAATCATCTTATTGAATAATAGCATATTTATATGGGACATTAAAACTTACAAAGTATTTTCCTCGACCTTATAAAGTAGTATATGTCTTGTGTTCCCCTTTTTACAGGAAAAAAACAACAACCAAGGCTCAGAGTCGGTAAGATGACCAAAATGTGTGTATGTACACATACCTTGAGCAAGACACATATGTGCATACGTACACACATATGTTTGTGTTTCTACACATGCCTCCCAAGTGTCAAGTTGGAATTAAAATGCAGGTCTACTAATTACAAAAATAGTGCTCTGATAGAATGCAGTTTTTTTAGCGACAAGAAATGTTAAAAGTGTTGGCTCCAATCCTCTAGCACAGTGGTTTTCAACCTTCCTAATGCTGCAAACCTTTAATACTTGTATGTGGGCGTATCTGCATGTGTACAGATCTGCCTGGAGATGGATAGAGAAGTGGTGTCTTGGTTCCTAAGACCATCGGAAATATGTGTTTTCCGATGGTCTTAGGCAACCCCTGTGACCCCTGTGAAAGGGTTGTTTGACCCCCAAATGGGTTGCGACCCACAGGTTGAGAACTGCTGCTCTAGCAATTTAGGGCATTCTGAATAGTCAATACATCTCTTTCAACTTAACCTTTTGCTTGAAAGCAACAAGCTGCTAGGGTTGGTTACCATTAGATAAGATTCTACATTCCTCAATCTTGGTAGAATAAAATTCATAGGTATTGCCAGAAATAGTTTGCTTGCAATCCATAGCTTGCATAAACCGCTGCAAAACTGTGACTATTGCAGAGGAATTTTGAAGTGAAGACCACCATAATCAAACATATTTCACTCTAAAACTATCTTGAAAAATCGATGGAGATTTTTGTCCAAATCTTCTTGGTCACTTCCTATGGAAGAGGAAGTATCTTTAGTGTGTGCCAAATTGTCTGATACGTGTGACACTACTTCATAGTCTTTTTGACAGTAAACACTTCCAGACTATCAAATAGAGCTTCTGACTTTTATTTCAACAGTTCTGGAATGTATCCCATGAAAGTGTGGCCAGAATAACTGCTAGCTGTTATACTGAGCTGTTGCCCATCTGGGAAATGCTAGCAATGTCTCAGAGCAGTCCAAAGCTAAAGCTTACTTAGGGAAGCAGTGAGGCAAGGGAGAGCACCATGTGCCTGGACCGTGGTGATATTTTCATTGCATTGAGTAAATCTAATCACACATCTGAATTCTTGGTACACCTTCAAGTCAATTTAGATGCTCAGTTTCTTAAATTGTTGGCCTAACTAGATGGCACAATGAATAGCGCACTGGACTTGAAATTGGGAAGACCTGAGATTAAATCCAGCCTCAGAGGTACTTACTAGCTGTGTGACCCTGGGCAAGTCACTTAACCTCGATATGTCTCAGATTTCCCCAGCTGTAAAATGGGGACGATAAGATAAAATGAGACAATGTTTATTAAGGCTTTTGCAAACCTTAAAGCTCTATGAAAATGCTATCTACTGTTGTTTTCAGGAACCCCAGCTCTGAGCTCTATTTGTTTGTTCCTTAAATCCCATTATCACATATGAAATTTTCTTCCAAATTTTCTATCTTCCCTGACTCCTATTTGCTTGATATTTTATGATAATTGATCATTATTTTTTTCTTTCAATGATCTGCCTCCTGCCTGTGACTTGTTATGTACTACCCTTCCCTATTCAGTCTGTCTGATCTAGACAGGGAAAACCTGTTGGCACTGTACTCCAAGCTATGGAGAAGACTGCTCAGTTATATTCCATAACCTTTCCTAACCCTGACCTTAAACCTAGGTCACATATACTAAGCATTTTACATTTTACAACTAATATTTCATTTGGACCTTTCAACCCTGAGAGGCAAAATGCTATGATTGTCCTCATTTCTCAGTTGAGGAAACTAACACAAATCAGAAGCGATTTGCCATGGGTTAAACAGCTAGTAAGTGTCTGAGGTCATATTTGAACTCAGGTCTTCCTGGCTCCAGGTCCAGAGCTGTATACACAGCTCCATCTAGCAGCTAAGTCTTTATCCACTTGTCTTCTTTTCTGGAAAGTTAGGCCAAACTCCTTAGACCAGTGGTTCTCAACCTGTGGGTCGCGACCCCTTTGGGGGTTGAACAACCCTTTCACAGGGGTCACAGGGATCGCCTAAGACCATCAGAAAACACATATTTCCGATGGTCTTAGGAACCGAGACACTGCTCCTCTATCTGTCTCCAGGCAGGTCCGCCCACATGCTGATACGCCCACATAAGAGTATTAAAGCCAGGCAGCATTAGGAAGGTTGAAAACCACTGCCTTAGAGGGATTACCTGTCTCCTTTAGGAGGCCCTGCATTTTTCTGGAGCTGAGCGCCATCCACACATTTTCCACCAATGGAGGCATCTTCCCAGCTTTAGAGCATCCCTTCTCAGTTTCTGTGAGGTGTCTTGATCTCCTCCATGCCAATGGCAAACACCTCAAAATCTTTCTGAAGCACAGGTGAAATTTCTCCCATAAAAGCCATCCATTTTGGACAAAATTTTCATGTAGAAGCCTGATGAAGAACATTCTATGCCTATCACCCTTTCTGAACATATTTCAAGCCATTGTCCAATCCTGAATCCTGTGCATTTAAGTCATGTTATTTAATGAGCTTGAAGACACGCGTCAGGGAAGCTTTGGGACACCAGTACTTCCAGTGAAAGTGGTCAAACATAATCTATGATCCCCAGCAGCTCCTTGCTGAGGGCATCTTCAGGATATATTATCCTTCCAGGATTGTGGAGAAAATACGCGCCCTGAGCAAAAGATTCCAATATTGTAAAACTGTGACAAAACTAAGAGTACCACCCAATGTCTAGGGGGAAAAAAGCATCACAAGAGACTTGTGCTCAATCTAAAATATAAAGACCCAGCCGTAGAATAATAATACTGATTAATAAATAAATAAACAGCAATTATATGGGCAGCTAGGTGGCACAGTGGATAGAGTACTGGACCAAGAGTCAGGAAGACTCATCTTTCCTCATTAAAATCTGACCTCAGATTAGCTGTGTGACCCTGGGCAAGTCACCGTATCCTGTTTGCCTCAGTTTCCTCACCTATAAAATGAGCTGGAGAAGAAAATGACAAACCACTCCAGTATCTTTGTCAAAAAACCCCAAAAGGGATCACAAAGAGTTGGGCATGATTGAAAAAGGACTGAACAGCATTTACTTTAAGGTTCACAATGTGCTTTATAAATATTATATCTTTCTTTTCACAGTGGCCTTGGAAGGCAGTGCTCTTATTATCCCCATTTTACAGATAAGTAAACTGAGGCAGAGGAGGTTAGGGATCCTATAGGTAGTGTATGCCTGGTGCTGAATTTAAACTCACATCTTCCTAGCTCTAGGTCCATCCACCACAGCATCCACCTAAAAAGAGGGACTACACAAAGCTGTGGCATATTTTCTTTATAATGCAGGGGTAGATACAGAAGTGAAAAGCAGAAGAGTCCTTCTGCTAGGGACATCAGTACCATGTAATGTTTTTGTGTTTTTAGAAGGCACCAAAGTGGCTCCATAAGAGGTTTCATTTGGCTTTGATTTTTCTGGAAGAAAAACACACTAGAAATTGAATAGCTGCTTGAAGGCATGTACTTAATCATAGAGTGAGTACATACTTTTTCCTTGGGGGGAGTGGATATCAAAAAGCATTGATGCAATTGTCTTAAAGAGATAATAGTAGGAATTCTAACTTCATATTTTCCCTCTTCCTTTCTACCTCCCTCTCTCTCTTTTCCCTTCATGTCTCCTTCCCTTTCAGTCTCTCTCTGTCTTCCTCCATGTTTCTGTGTCTCTGTTTTCTGTCTCTCTAGCTCTGCCTCTTTTCCTCCCTCCCTCCTTCTTCCCCTTCCCTTTCTCCTTCTCTTTGTCTCCCTATCTCTCTCTCTCTTTTCCCCTTTGTCTTTCTCTGTATCCTTCCTTCCCTGTCCATCTCTCTTTCCCTCTCTCTCCCTCTCTTTCCCTCTCTCTCCTTCTTCCTCTCCCTTCCTATCTTTCCCTCCTTATGCCTGTCTCCCTCTCACTTCCTCTCTCCTTCCCTAACACATTCTCTCATATTCTCTCTCTCTCTGTCTATCTGTCTCTGCCTCTCTCTCTCTCTCTCTCTCTCAATATATCAAAACAAATTGGGATTTCGTTATTTATTCCTGTAGGTTCACAGTACCTTAGTTTTAAGGCTAGAGAGGACCTCTAAGGTCATTATTTTATAGATGAGGAAATCTTATATGGGAGACAGTTTGCCTGAGATCATACAGATAGTCAATAGGAGTGTCAGGATTTGAACTCAGAACTTTTAACTTCAAATCCACTACTCAAATTGATCCCATATTCAAAATATGACACTGTTACTGAAATTCTAGACAACAAATTCTCCATGAAAAAAACTGGAAAATCCTAAGAGCAGCAGAGATTCTGAACTCTTCAGTTGAGTATTCCTCTTTGCACTTAACTCAGAAGAGACTTCTTCTAAAGTAACACCATACTGATTAACAGGGTTATATTTTAAAAAGTCTTTTCTCCTGTGAAATAGTGTGTGTAAAGTACTTTGTAAACTTTGCTATAGAAATGTGAACTATTATTACTCATCTCAAAGAAAATGTAGTCTCAATGACCTTGACAAATGGCCTTACGAGAAAGCATGGCAGCCCGTACCTATGTCTGCTATTGACACACCACAGGCAGGGTCAACCAGTCTTTCAATCACAGATACAGCTAGTTCTGCTCTAGCTCCACACAGGCATTTCTAGGAAAAAAAGCACTAAAAAAACCCTACGTTCCTAAAAAATAAAAATATATTTTACAATAAATGTATAATAAAAGTCACAGAGCTTATGGAGGAAATGGAGTTAACTATATTTTACCACATAATCATGACCGCTTTTATGTCAGATTTTTAGCTAAAAAAAGCGGGATGTGACTATTTTGTGAAGCTTTTAAAAACATTGGTGCCGATATTATTTAAAAATAATTTATTGCTAAACCATATCACTGGCAGACAAACTGTACAGTTTAGCTAGCAAGGAGACTCTATCATGTGACTTACTCATGGCATCTTTACCTGCTCACCAGCTCCCTTTGGGCCTACTAGTACTAAAAGGAGCCACTTCTGCAGAATTTGGTGATTTCCATTTTGAAGGTCTTCATATATAGACAGTGGATTCAGTTTGATTGTAAGGAAGGTTGTTTCCAGTTGTTTCCAGTTGTTTTACTATTTGTTTTTCAATCCACATGCTCAAGAATCTTTCCCTTTCTTTTATTTCTTTAGACCGTATTCTTATTGACCATGTAGCCCTCACAAATGTTCTATTCCTAGACATTTCTTATATTTTCACAATGTTGCCTTTAATTGTCCCCATCTTGAAAAGGGCTTAGAGATACGGCATATTTGAATACCTATCAAGAATACTTATAATTGCCTATAATTGACATTAATGTAGCAGCTTATGATTTATAAAGTGATTTACATCTTTATTGGGTTGAGTGCCAATACCATGAGAACTGCAGCACTTTAAACAAACCCCACAAGTCAGCTTTTGGAAATATACTGACGATGTGCATGCCCCAAGATTTTGGGGATCTAATGCTCCTGAGATAAATGGGTGTCCATATGCCACTGGTGAATACATTGCTGTTCTGTTTGCCTTTTAAGTGGCTTGATTAACAGAATTATACCATGTGATAATTATGAGATGAAAGGTCATAAACTAATTTTTAGACTAAAAAACCAGAGTGTGATGAGTATACCATGGCAACATTATGTGATGAAATATGGTGAGGGCACAAGACTCAAAAATTTCATCAGTGACACACAAACAGAAGAGAAGAAACTAAGAGTTTCCAGTTGGTGAATTATTGTGAATTGGGTAGAAGGAGGATGATCCAAAATCAGAATGAAAGTTGTAACAGCAGATATGGGTGGGGATGGCTCATTGTTCTCTCCTTATCTCTTCCATACTGTCAGAAAAAATATATATCTCATTTCTGCTGCTTTGCTAGCCTCCTCATTTCATGCAGAAGTTGCCTGTATGGTTCCAAATTTATATGGATGCCATGAAAAACTATTCTATTACATTTATCATTATAGTTGTTAACTTCAAGACATTGCAACTATTTTTCAGTAACACTTAAAACCCTGATAACTCTGAGTGTTAAGCTGTTCTTTAGCCTTATGGTTTTCATTTTCATAGTCATCATTATCTTCTGACTCAACTTTGCCATCAGTAACAAGTTGTTGTAAGCCTTCTGGTGCTTAGATCCTTAGGGTGAGAGTCTAGAAGAGATTCAGCACCTTTGCTTTCTACCTCCTCAGATCCAACCTGTTTTATGTGATCAACAACACTTAACTTTGATTTTTTTTAAACCTGCTTTGAAGCAGTTAAAAGCAAATCTTTTGAAATCGTGAATCAAGTAAAAGAAAATTCTCTGTCATCTGCGTGCCAGCACTCTTTTGTTGTATCGCTCTAGGCTTCACTAATGATATTGACGGCCCTTTTGATGTTAAATGTTTTCCAAAATTCTTAAGCAATCTGCATGCTTGCTCTGAAGCAGTTTTCAGTGGTAATAATTGACATCTTAAAAGTTCACCTTTAATATTAAGCTTTAAATGTCATTATCACACCTTGATCAAGGGACTGTATCAGAGGGGTGGTTTTTGAAGGCAAAACAATGAATTTGACATTCCGATTGAGTTCAGCTATCATAATGGTGTGACAGTGCATTTTCAATAATTATAAAAATTTTAAAAGCTAAGTTCTCTTTTCTTCCTCTCTCTTGCAGTTATCTTCTGTGGCAGGGACAAACTCGGCAAAAATGTGATGCAGATTTGGGCAGCTAAGCATCCTTTCTCACTATACATGTAGTGAACACCAAAGCTGACTTGAATAATCTGTTTAAGGATCTCAGGTTGACAGAATGATGAATCACTACTGGTCTCATCTCCAAGTCTCCACTGCTGTTGGCACAGATCCTCCAGCCCTAACCCCTGATTATATTTTCCTGCCTTTGACATGTAGGTCCTTCAAGGCATGCTTTTATACTACCTATTTCACCAATATTTAAAAATTGATCTAATGTATAACCTTCTTTAATTAACTTCTGTATCAGCCCTGGCAATTGTTTTGCAGCTTCTTCAGCTGCACCTGCTGCTTAATGGCTAAAGGCTGTGGAAATTGTAGCAATATTTGAAACCACTAAATCAGCCACTACTAGCACTAAAAGGAGCCACTTCTGCAGAATTTGGTGATTTCCATTTTTAAGGTCTTCATATAGAGCAGCAGTTCTCAACCTGTGGATTGTGACCTCTTTGGAGGTCAAACGACCCTTTCACAGGGATTACAGAGGTCACCTAAGACCATAGGAAAGCACATATTTCCAATGGTCTTAGGAACCGAGACACGTCCTCTATCCGTCTCCAGGCAGGTCCGTCCACATGCAAATACACCCACATACAAGTATTAAAGGTTCACCGCATTAGGAAGGTTGAGAACCACTGATATAGAGATAGTGTATTCATTTTGCTTGTGAGGAAGATTGTTTCTAGTTGATTCACTATTTGGCCTTCAATCCACATGCTCAAGAATCCCTTTCTTTTATTTCTTTAGACCTTGTTCTTATTGACTATGTAGTATTTGAAACTGTTCTAGTTATATACATTTCTTGTGTTTTCACAGTGTTGTCTTTAATTGCCCTCACTATGGTTTTCGTTATTCTTGTTACTCAGGAGATAGCATGTGTTCTCCTATTTCTCTCAACACCCTTTATTATTTAAAGCTTCTTCTCAATACCTAATATGCCAGCACTCTGTACACAGTAGGCACTTAATTTATTGATTGATGGATTGATTACTTAAAGCTTTCTTTTTGCTTGCTCCACCTGGCATTTTTGAACCAAGACACAGACATGTTTGAGATGCTGAATGAGTATTTTTTTAAATATGGAAAATTTTACAAATATAAAAGAATATCAGAATAGAGCCTTATAGGATAACACACAACATGAGCCAAGGTAGCTAGTAGATGTTTAAGGAGTGAGCATTTTGTATATTCCTTCTCAGTTCAGTTGCTTGCAATTTTCTGTGCTTTTGATGTTTCTTATGGGAAAAAATCATACGTAAGTAAACTTGAAATTCAAATATTCCCTAAGCTATTGATAATTTTGGAACAAATTTTATTCTCAAAAGTATTATAGTAGAACTAACAATATTTACACTGATTGGGGCAACTGCTAGACTATAGTGAGAATATTTAAATGAGACACAGTATGATTTTAGAACTATGTTGTCATGTGAATAATATGGGTATCCCCAATACTCAGTGAAATGACACAGTTTTTAAAAGAAAATTTTCTCCATCTTGAAAAACAGTTAGAGGTGTGGTGTATTTGAATACCTGCCAAGCATACATATAATTGCCTATAATTGACATTGATGTAGTACCTCATGATTTATAAAGTGTTTTACATCTTATTTGAACCTCACAACAGTCCTGCAAGGTAGATGGATCAAGCTCTCTTATTCTATTTTTACTTATTATGAGACCAAAGCTCAGAGAGATGATTCTTGAGAAAAAAAGAGCTGAGATTTGAACCAAGTCAAAAGACTTCAAGTTGACGGCTTTCCCAATGTAAGTAAATTGGCCTTCCACAAGGTTGTCAAGCTTTAACCAGAGGGTATCCTCGGTGACAGGGGGGGAAAGTGTCATGCTAGTAATTAGGGAGTTTGGACAGGGGAGAAAACTTGGCCTTCAAAATGACATTTTCATTGTCATAGCTACTGAGGCAGCCAGCGGACAGGATAAAACATTGTACTTGGATACAGAAGACCTGAGCTCAAATCCTGCCTTAGACATTTACTAGTATGTGGGGGGCCAAGTCTAATGGATTCTTGAGCTACTGTGTGAGTCCAGAGACTTGTCACTTGCTCCAAGCTCAAGGACTCCTTGAGCTGTGCCCAAGTCCGGACCTGTTGACTTGTTCAGATCCAGGAGGGTGCAAAGACCTCTTTAGACAGGTGTGCCATATCTTTCCCCAAGAAGAATATTTGGCAATCAGTATCAAGAAATATTGCTGTGTCTGTTACAAGTAGTCTGGGCATGCAGGAAGCAGGGTTGGTAGTCAAGGCCATTACCAATACCCATGTTTAGCTGAGTGCATCCATGAGGAACTGGTGATCCAAAGTTCACTGTGAAACTCCATGCATAAACAAGAAAGATATATAATCCATATACTGCTCCATTAAACTAGCATTGTTATCCAATAATGCTCGCCTAGCCGAACTCTTGTTCACCATCCATACTGCACCATCAGCTGCTGGCACTAGTATTTAAGCAGTCACATGCTACCTCTATGACTTTGAGCTTGTGCTCTCTTGGCCTCAGTTTCCTCATTTGTAAAATGGAGATAATATTAACACCTATCTCTCAGAGTTGTTGTGAGAACCTAACAGTTAGCCTTTGTACAGCGCTT
Source organism: Pseudochirops cupreus (assembly GCA_028627135.1). Taxonomy (NCBI): domain Eukaryota; kingdom Metazoa; phylum Chordata; class Mammalia; order Diprotodontia; family Pseudocheiridae; genus Pseudochirops; species Pseudochirops cupreus. The sequence continues at coordinate 204,471,932 of CM053580.1, read as the reverse complement.
TAAGGTTAGCAAAGACCTTGTGTTATATCTTTTAATCCTTACAACAACTCTGTGGTGTAGCTGCTGTTAACATTTGCATTTTATAGCTGGGGAAACTGAGGCTTAGGTTAAGTGTGACTCTGGACAAGTCACTTAATTTCTATCTCCTCAGTTTCCTTGTCTGTAAAATGGAGATCATAGTAGCACCTCCGTACCATGATACTTGGGAGAATCAAATGAGATCATAACTGTAAAGGGCTTTTCAGGCCTCAAAGCTCTATTTAAAAGCTGGCTATTAATATCTATAATTAGAGGATTAACCCTTCATTCCTAAGACAAGGCACTTCATCCCCCTACCTACTCTTTATATTTTAGCGGTTTTCCCCCTTGATTAGAATTCCCTTCCTCCTCCTCTCTGCCTCCTGGCTTCCTTAGATTTCTTTAAGGCCCAGCTAAAGTCTCACCTCTACAGCAAGATTTTCCTGATCCCTTTCATTCTAGTGCCTTCCCTCTGTTGTTTATCTTCAATTGTTTTCATATTGTTCCCTCCCTCTTGTCTTAGACTGAGCTCCTTGAGAGTAGGTACTGTCTTTTGCTTTCTTTGTATCCCTAGCACTTAGCACAGTGCCTGGAATATAGAAGTCACTTAATAATTGTGGATTTACTTGATTGACTGCAGAATACAGCCTTAGAAGTTCAAAAGGAAAAGAAATACAGATAGGCACTCTAGAGAGTAGGAGGAAGATCACTCATCTGGAACCACAGGCCCCTGGCCAATGAAATAAGGACTCTGTGAGGATACTCAAGCTCCAATTAAACCCAGTAAGGTGCATTGTTCTATCTGACCCAATCTTATTTTATTTCACATATATGTGTGTGTGTGTGTGTGTGTGTGTGTATGTGTGTGTGTGTATTTATTTTTAACATTCTCTTCTTTTTAAATTTTGAGTCCCAGATTCTGTCCCTCCCTTCTACTCCCCGACCACCCACTGAGAAGGCAAACAATATCATATCCATTATACATGTGAAATCATGCAAAGCATATTTACACATTATCCCTCACCCAATTTTAGAGTGATGTAGTCTTCCCAAATCGTGACTCAACTTTCGTATAATCATCTTCCAGAAAAGGGCAGACAGACATTCAGAATCTGTACCTGATATTTTTGAGGGCTTCCCAGCTGTCTTTGAAAATATCAGAAAATGTTCGAAGATCAGACTCTAAGAATCTTACTTTTCTATGTGACTACAATAATTAGATTATTAGGGCACTTTTTGTGGTTAAATCCTAAAAGACAGCAGCAGTTTTGTGATCGATGCTCATTGAAATCCAATGTTGGCATGGCAAAGAAGTTTTTAACATGTATGACAAACTGTTCAGACTAGATATTTTTCCATTTCTTCGGCTAGATTAAAGATTGATGCTGAATGATATGGTGGCCATCAGGCTCTCTTTAGTATCTACTCTGTCCCATATGCTTTGAAAAATCACTTATCTCCTTTGTTTTCTGTTTAAGAAGAAGCAGCATAGAAGAACAGAGAAAGTGTTAGACTCAAAGTCAGAAAGTCCTAGAATCAAATCTTGCCTCTAGCAGTTGGTAGATATGTGACCTTTTTTACTGCAGTGTACTCATCTGTAAAATGTGGAATATAATACTTATCATGAAACCTCGCCAGGTTGTCCTCAGGTTCCTGTGGGATGATACTGGTTCAAGGCACTTTGCATAAGTTAAGAACATTATACAAACACCAACAGGTCTACAAATAGATCCTACTATGCCCTAAGCAACTCACTCTTCTGGACGCATTCAGTTGAGAAGACAGAGCATGCCTGCGAATAAATACAAAGGAATTTTGAGAGGAAGGAAGTGATAAAATGGAGGGAAACTGGGAATGTCTCGTATGAGATGTAAACGTTGAAGAAAGCTTGCTATTAGAATTATATGAAAAGGAATTCACTCAAGATTCCTTTTAAAAATGAGGCACTAGATCTAGGCAAATTTAAGATAAAATGGCTGAAGTAATTAGCTACTGATTTGTTAGTCTCACCTGATATAACCCCTGGGATAGCCAGGTGGCACAGTGGGTGATTGGGGTTAGAATCCAGAAGACTCCTCTTCCTGAATTCAAATCTAGCCTTGGGCATTTATTAGCTGTGTGACCCTAGGGAAGTCACTTACTTTGCCTCAGTTTCTTCATCTGTAAAATGAGCTAGAGAAGGAAATGGCAAAGCTCCAAAAATACTCCAATATCTTTGCCAAGGAAACCCCAAATGGGGATCACAAAGAGTTGGATACAACTGAACAACAGCAACAACATAACTCCCTGGGGAAAAAAAGGCCAAGAACCCAGTCATTTTCCATTACCACACAAATTTTCACATTTTTAAATCAGAATGTGAACCTAGACTTTAGAATTTCCTTATATGAAGAAAAGCTTTATAATTTGAGGCAATGGATTATTCAAGTTGATGACCCAAAGTAGCAAAAGTAGGCCAGCATATTGCTGCTGAAAGGGAACATCTCTTAATCCATTAGCTTTCATCTGATAAAACTCTTCTTTTTTTAATGGCATTATTAGTTTGAACAGATATGGAATGGTTCAAGTCAAAATTTTAAAATTAGGTAGGAAACTGATCAAAGTTCTATCTAGACAAACAATTGATGTGAGAGATGAGGAGATTCAGGGTCTGAATCTTTTATTTTTTTTTTGTCATATTTAAGATCTCCTTTTGCTGCCATTGAAAATATTTAACAACTTCATGTAAAAAGTTGTGTCCTTTCTCTGTTTTAAGTAGATCTTGTGTTTGTTTTTGATCAGGCCTGTTTTTTCATCAATACTGACAGCCCCTGAAACCCTTTCAAATAGTGTAGATTATCTCCTTCCCTGAAATGTATCTCTAAATATCATGAGATACAAAGATAAAACTCTTTAGCTACATCAAACAATATGCCCCAAGCTGAAAGTTTCATTGATTTGCTATATTTTATGTGGCTCCTTTAGAGATAAGGTCATATAATTTTAAAGCCAAAAAGTATCCAATCTTCTTCTTTTTTATAATTATGGAAACAGAACCAATGAAGTAAGGTGAAATAACTGATAACTTGTATAGGACTTTGAGGTTTTCATTAAATTGAAAAGAAACTAAAACAGCAGTTCTTAACCTGTGGGTAGTGATCCCTTTGGGAGTCAAACGACCCTTTCACAGGGGTCACAGGGGTCACAGGGGTCGCCTTAGGCCATCAGAAAACACATATTTCCAATGGTCTTAGGAACCAAGACACCACTCCTCTATCCTTCTCCAGGTGGGTTCACCCACATGCAGATAACCCCCACATACAAGTATTAAAGGGTTGCGGCTTTAGGAAGGTTGAGAACCACCGAACTAGAGTATTGTACGAGGGATTCAGGAATGTCAAATCTTGCTTCAGACACTGACTACCTCTGTGACCCTGGGTTAGTCACTTATGCTCTCTTGGCTTCAGTTTCCTCACTTATATAATGTGAATAATAATAATACCTATCTCTCAGGGTTTTTTTTGAGGACCTACCAGCTAGTCTTTCTTTTGTACTTTAGGGTGGGCAAAGAGCTGTATATATGTAATCTCATTTAATACTTACTATAACCTTGTGAGGTAGGTGCTATTAGAATTCCCATTTTACAGATAAGGAAACCAAAGTATTATAAACCCAGGTACGAGCAGCTCTCTAGAGGACTGCTGCTGTGAATACCAGTAAGGCTCTGATCACATAGTATAGTGAACTCTCTATTTATTCAGCAGTAAACTAAAGCAAAACATTCACAGAAAGCAAAGTACAGCATTCACAATGATATAACATAACAACTTAACACTAAAGTGGCCACATATTCTTAAACAAAAGATATCATTCAGTAAGTCTTTAACTCAATCATCCTTAAGGAGCAATCCTCCTTAAGTGACACAAAGTACAAAGGTCAAAGTTCTCCACCCCTAGGTCACATTGTCTTAATCTCTCAGTCAAAAAGTCTTTCTTTATTGGAGATTAGTTTCCAGTCATCCTTAACTCAATCATCCTTAAGGCGTACAAGGTGCAGTACAAAGTTCTCCTAGCCCTAGATCACAGTAGATCATGATCTTGTCAAACAGCAGTAAGTACCCAAGGAGAGGTCTTTTCATCATAACTCAAGCCTGGCTCCAGAATTCCATGGTTCTCCTTCCATGGGTCCAGCTCCCTGGATCTACCCAACTGTCACCTAGATTCTTCACAGGCAGGCAACTCTCAGCTCCTTGTCCAGCTTCTCATCCAGTTCCTCATCCAGGTCCTGTTCCATATTGAAGCTCACAGTGTCCAATTCACCTCAGGTCCTTCATAGTTTCTGTTTCTGGGAAGACAAAGCTTAACAGAGCCACAACAACATTCATACACACTGCAGGCACCATCATCAATTCACTTTCTCCCTGTGAAATTAACATAGACCCACAAACAGGGTCTGAGAAATTAACACAAATCATCAGTATAGTCCCAGGACCTAAGAAAACATCAGTAAAACACTCCTCCAGGACTTCTATAAACAGACAACAATAAAATCCTTCTTCAGGGATTCTGAATCAGCAGTAAGGTTCTGTAACAACAGCAACATCCTCTTATCAGCAGACAGATCTGACAAAGTAACATCAAAACAGAGAGACAAAGTACCGGTACCACAGACATGTTTCCTCCCAGTTCTGCTCTTTCCCAGCTTGGGGTTCTTCTTATATATGGTGGTTCTCCTTCCTGTCCCACCCTTCCTGTTATGACAACAAGTTCCTCCCACCTTCAAATCACAAGGGATTCAAACAAGGTGCTAAATACTTAAGTAGCTGAAACAAGGTGCTAAATACTTCTTTGCTTGCTATTACAAGTATAGAGCGGTTAAATGACTTGTCACACAGATATTAAATGTCAGAGGCAGAATTTGAAGCTAGATCTTATTAATTCCCAAGTCCAGCATTCTATCTATTCTATATCATGCCGCAGGATTCACCACACAAGGTCACAGAGCTAATTAGTATTTGAGCCTATTTGGTCTTGTGGTGCTTTGAACAGTGTTCTTTGCATTATACCAGCCTCCCTCTCTGTATTAACAGCAAGGCACATTTTGGCTATGAACTCGAAGAGCTACATTCAAAATAATTCCTCTTCAAGAGCCATTTTTTCTATTTTCTTACTGTTTCCAGGGGGTATCTATGGCAGGGAATGAGGGAGAGAGAGAGAGACAAAGTTTAGTTAAGACTGTGGTGTCCAAAAACCAGAAACAGAGGCCATTAATTTTTACAAATAGAACCATGACAGCTGTGTATTGACGTATCAAAATATAATATTATCTCTGTTTTAATTTATTTTTGTTTATTTCAAAAATATTTCCCATTTACATTTTAATCAGGTTTGGACTGTCCTGGGGAATGTTGTGGGCCACTTGAGCCGTATGTTTGATGTCTCTGAGCTTAGAATTTAAAATCTCAGAGGGAGATAATTTGCACACAAATAACTAATAAGTGCATAAGCATGTGGGCTTTTCCTGCACATCATCAGTGACTCTCCCAACTATTCAGGTATTCAAGTCTCATGGCAAGGAGGGACTTGGGGGAGAAAGATTGTAAGGGCACAGTTAATTAGGCACTTACATAGCACTCCCAGGCAGCAAGGACTTTGATGAGCTTTCTGTCTAATTCAGAAAATTTGGTTTCAGTCATTCTAAACCTGTTCAAACTAATCCAGCCATTAATAATTTTTATAAAGATTTATCTGATGAAATTCTAATGGATTAAAGAATAGCAGCTCTATTTGCCCCTTTTAGCAAGGATGTTTTGGCCCAGTTTGACTTCTTTGCATCAATTTTCATAATTATTTACTGAAAATTAGCTAATCATAAGGTCTGAAACCTCCACAATCCCTGCCCTCATGGCCCACAATAGCATGGTAATGACTCTAGATTCTTAAAGGCTTTACCAATGGAGCATAGTTCTGGCTAATGCTGTCGTGCAGGAAAAGATTTAATATGGTCCCATAAACAGACTGAATCTGCTTTTTTTAATATATAAAGAGGTTTATCAGTAGCTGACTGGCCATTTGTGTTGAATTCTGTGACCATGGTGACAGAGGAAAGAAAGTAAATTTCCAAATGACTCTTGGTCCTTGTGGTGACCTCCTGCTTCTGCAGTGACTGTAGCAGAGAGGGAGCAAACTGTGCTACGAATCACCAGTTTGGACCATCTAGAAACTTGAAATTATCTATGGGCTCTTCTAATAGGAGACGTTTGTCAAATGACCACTAAATGACATACTTTGGGAGGAACTGAATCATACCAGACTTAATATTTTTGCAATAGCCAAGTTAAAATTTCTAGGTGATCTAAACTGGTGAGAGAGGAGGGAAGATGGCTCCCAGGTACTCCTTAGAGAGGGAAGAGGATGGCTCCCAGTTACTCCTTAGAGAGGGGGAAGGATGGCTCCCAGTTACTCCTTAGAGAGGGGGGGAGGATGGCTCCCAGTTACTCCTTAAAATGGAAGAGGATGGCTCCCAGTTACTCCTTAAAATGGAAGAGGATGGCTCCCAGTTACTCCTTAGAGAGGAGGGAGAATGGCTTCTTGGAGAGGCAAAGAAAAGAATCAGAAGAACTGATTTTGTCACATGGCTGAAGGGAAGAAGAAACATCTTTTCATGGGCTATTTGGTTGTCTCATATATATTGCCATCAGATGCGGAGGGATGAAAATGAAAAATAATTCTATGAAAACTTCAATAAGAGCCTCTATATTAAACTAATTACCACTTTGATATGCTCTGATTTCAACATACAGAGGTAAGAATAGATGAAGATTGTTGGAAATATATTGGGAAACATGGTTGGGATTAAAGGATGAGAGGCTTAGGTTTTGTAGACTACCCAGAAGCCTCATGACTTTTTGACATGAATATTTTCTTCAAGATAAGAATAAGAAGACACTGGAAATAATTTGTGCCAAATAGCACAAAAAATGAAGTTGATTACATTTTTAAACACAGGAAAAGACTTATTATTGATATCAAAATCGTCTCTTAATCAACCATCTTTATGCTGTCAGACATTGCATTTGGTAGTACAAAGATCTAATTTAGTGTAACACTAGAAGAAAAAATTAGGCTGCTATGTTGTCTAGTAGATACAATGTTGGCCCTGGAATCAGGAAGACTCATTTGCCTGAGTTGAAAACCATCCTTAGACATTTATTAGCTGTGTGTACCTGGGAAAATCATTTAAGCCTATTTACCTCAGGTTTCTTATCTGTAAAATGAGCTAGGGAAGGAAATGGCAAATCACTCCAGTGGGGCCACAAAGAGTTAAACACAACCGAAAAAGACTGAATAACAACAGAAGAAAGATTAATAATGGAAAAAAAAACATGGCGTGCAATTGAAACAATTCAACCTTGGCCTAATAAAATGAGTTATTGATAGCTGTATAGCAATATTCTTATATAGAACTTTAATGGGCACAAATGAACAGCCACAGGAAAAAGCCCATAAGAAAGTTAAAAGTGACTTAATCAGCAAATACTTGTTTTAGTTGCCAAGTGAAAAGACAACCCACCACAGGATACAAAGTTTGTTGGTAAAATCTCCAAGATAAGAGTAATTATGAGCAATCTTGCTTTGTACTACATCAATACACTTGAAAAAAGTGGTATCGAAGGCATTAGGTGGGCAGTGGAGAGGAGAAAGTGGAGGCAGAATCCCTATCAGGAGGAAGAAAAACGTTTGCTCTAAGAGAACCATGCCTTCCTTGGGACACCTCTGATTCTGCCGTACCAGGAAACTTTTCTTACCTGTGAAGTTCCTGTATAAAAATAATTTTATTGATAATTGTTTTTATATCACTTATGTTATTTCATTTAAATTTTACTTTATTTTTATTATCATTTTAAAATAATATTATGTATTAATATTATTATATTATTAGTATTTCCCTCTTCCCTTTCCCTTCCAGAGTGCCATTCCTTTTAATAAAGCATTTCTAAAACGGAAGGGGGGAGGCAGTTTAGCAAGACTAAACGACATCGGAAAAGTTTGACTTGAGCAGTGTTCCACAACCATAGTCCCCCTCAACTCTTCAAAGAATGGGGGAAGTGCCACCTTATATGTCTTCTTTGGTTCTACCCATAGTTCTGTCCTCTTCTCCTTCTCAAAATTCTTCAAAGGTTAGAGTCCAGGCTTGAGCAGGGAGATAAGGTTGAAGACAATAATACAGGCTTTACAAGGGAAAGGGCATACTTTCTGACATCCTAGGCCCCAGCAGGAGTGCTACTGCCCTGGGAAAGGTCAATGCTTCTTCATGCATAAGAACTCTCTCTTGCTTCTCAGCATGGTCTGCTCCAGGAGAATTATGGTGGTGGAGGAGGGGAGCACTTCCAGAGGAGCAAGGTACTAGAAAAAGCCAGTCCCTCAGCCCTGTGGGAAGGTCATGGCTTCTTGGAAATGCCTCTTTCTCTCCCATCTGTCCTCAACAGTTGTAACAGTCTAAGCATCTATGAGATTTGGATTCCATTTGACTCTACCTCAGATTGGTTTCAATTTTAGTAAAGGTAGAATAATCCTTCCTCATTCATTCTCTGTGACCTATGGTAATTCCCTCTCTGGGGACTCATTTTCCTCCTCTATAAAATTGAATTACAAGACCCCTCCCACCCCAAGGGTCCCTTCCAGTTCTAACAGGAAACTTCCTGATGGTTCAGAGGGCTGGGGGTGGGAGGAGGGGAGGTTGTTTTTTTTTTTCTATTTTACCTATTTCAATCCTTGCCCCCAACTGCCCATCTCTTTGCTATCAAAGTTAACACTCTACCGCTGAGCACCGCCCCCCAGTAACCAGGCTTCTTACATGCCAACTATGAAAATCAACAATCCTTAGTACTGTTATCCAGAATAATTAGCTCAAATAGAAATCAACAAAAATACCACTTTCTGGGGGTAGAGAGAACAACTTTCTTACCAAGGGTCTTCTGACAACCTGGAGTCTCTGTCTCCTACAACAGAGTGTTATTACTCCCAGTCTGAAACTAAGAGACCTTTTTATGCCAAATTACCCTCACATTTGTGTTGCTTATTCTAGGGACAAATCTCCTATGTATAGTTCCGCAATCCCTGAACAGTTACGAGTTGGACTATATAACTTTAAAGGTTCCTTCCAATTTTAGATCAAAGATCCCATGACTCGCCACCTCATGATAGGAAGAAGACTGGCCTTCATTATATACACCTTTTTGCTCTGCCATGAAAGGGAATGCCTCGTGCAGGGTCACCATCCTTACTGTCAGATACAGCATTTTCTTCTTTGGAAAGGCAATCTATCAATAATAATTACTCAAATGATGAATTAACACATTTATTTTCTTTATAGGCTACTTTTTTCCAAGTAGAGGGATTTTTCTATACTTGTCCCTTTCTTCTTTTCATTCCTCTGAGTCAGTGAAGAAGAAACTATTTTTATCTCAATTAAGAAAAAAATTGTTTCCCTTAGGAAAGTTGATGGTTTGGAGTTTTGACTTTGGTCCAGTGCTTGGTACAAGGAAGATGCCACCCAGGACAGAATCATAATACAATTGGGAATCAGGATTTGGGAGAATTTTCCCTTGCAAATTAATTTCTGAAATTATTCATTTAATGCTTCAGTTGTTACATTATCTTCTGTGACTGAGCATTAAGAAAATGAATTGGAAAATACATCTTGCAATTTTCCTTGTAAGAGATTCTTCTGTTCATGTTTGATGCTCGTAGTTATATGTATTTTAGCCTCATATACATGCTGCTACCAGTTTTCATTTGTCCATACATTTCTCTCCTTGTCTTATTCAAAGTGTAAACTCACAGAGGTAGGGCTATGCTTTATTTTCTGTTTGATAGTGTGCTTCCTGTATTAACATAACACTTTCCATTTTTTTGGATAGAATGCAAGTCCAATGCCTCTGAAAATTGGAACCAACCACCTCCTACTGATATTCTATCTCTTCATAAATAACTAGGCAGTTGACTTTTCCTACCATATTTTCAGCCACCCAATTAGCCATATGGGCTCCAGTGAGTTGTAGTCAGATGGCCAATCTGTTGTCCTTACTACATACCCTACCTAACAAACTTCCTTCAATAAATTGCCACCATAGACTTACTGTCCACCTATCTCTATTTCCAGCATATATTAGCTAAATGTTTTCTTTAGAGCAGAAGGGGAAGTGATACATTCCAAGTCCTGACTTTCACTATCTAAAATTTGCCTCTCTTGCCAGGTTTCCAGAAGGTGGCAGACAAGTGTCTTTTCCTGGCTCTTTGCTCTGAGAACAATGTCATAGTTGTATAGGGCTTTATGTACAGAAACAATTTTTAGCCCTTTATGCGTTAGGACACATAGAGATGCCCAGAATGTCCTGATATGGCCTTATACTGACTGTCATTTCCCATATAGGTGATAAAATTAGGCTTAACAATTAGTAGATAATATAAAGTAGTTCTGAAACAGTCTACTCTGATAGATGTAGTAAATTGTAAGGCTTAATGTTTTTTTGTTTTTGTTTTTTACAATTGTAAGTCTCCCTTAAGGTCCTTGTTTAAAATTCTTCAGCTATGACTCATCCTGATGTGGGGGTGCTCATGGACTCACCAGATCATACAAAGTTATGTCAGGTCCTATTAAGACAGAAGGATTTGATAAATTTGCCTGACTGTGGACTATATGGCCTTGCTAAACTCTAAGTCTAATTATAAGGTTGGAATTTAGAGAGACTGACCATCACAGGCAATGAATTCTGTAGCCAGGAGACTCTCAAAGAGTGTTTACCAAATCATAAATAAGTTATAACTTACAATGGCAAATGGAGTACTATGGAAACATTTCTTTAAATTAGGCATTCTTAACCTAGAGTCCATGAACTTTTAAAAATATATTTTATAACTATTTCAATATATTGTTAAGTGGTTTATGGTAGTTTATGAAATTGAGTGTCAGTCATAAAGCCCATTTGTAACACTCCCCTGCCCAGATTAACCAGATTAAAATATAACTGGGAAACATGTAATAAAATAAATTAAAATGGAATAGAACATAGATAATGTTAATACATGGTTTTCCAAGTCAGTATGTGGACCTTAGGGATCCTTATGTACCTTTTGGTGGTCCCCGTTTCTATCTGAGTTTGACACCACTGCTCTATAGTGTCAGGAGGGCTAGATAGGAGGTATTTCTTCAGGCTATATCCTATTGGTATTTGGGACCATGAATACTTTCACAAATACTTTCTCCTCCCTAGAAGACACAAACCCACACTCCATATAAAGTCTCACAGAATCATAGACTTTTGGAGCTTGGAATACTTTTATAGATCATCTAAGTCAACTCTCTACAATTTATAGGTGAGGAAAGGTGTCAGTCATATGCCTAGAAGGTAATACAGTGCCACCGCTACATGCTGGCTGTCTTGCTAGTGCTCCTTCTATTAATCATATTTCATTCTAAAGAGGAGGAGCTTATCATTTTCACCCCATCTGAGTGGCTTCTACGACACAAATGTTGAGACCTGCTTGTTTTCCTAGGCATAGGAAGTGCCTTTGGCTACTTTCACATTCCTTTTATTCACATGCTCCATCAAAATAATTTTGAAACAAGGCAGTATTCATTGTTGTTGCTGAATAAAGACTCATAATAATTGAAACGAAGGTAGCAACGATAACAGCATCTCAGCCAAGATGCTGTTCTCTATAGACTATACATTTTGACAAAGATGGAAACATTGGGTTTTTTTGTTATTGTCGTTGTTTTTTGGAGGGGGGAAGGCAGGGCAATTGAGGCTGAGTGACCTGCTGAATTTGAACTCATGTCTTCCTGACTCCAGGGCTGGTGCTCTATTCACCGTGCCACCTAACTGCCCTGAAGCATTGTTTTCTTGAATTGTTTCTTCCCAGTTTCTCAAAAATGTTACTCAAAAAAGGATGAGTTGTTGAATTGTATAGTTAAGCAATACACAAGGAAAAATGATTTAGAAGGCTAAATATTACTCGGGGCCCAAAGGCCTAAAAGCTAGCAACCAAATAAATAAAATTAAGATTTAAACAACCATTTATTGATGCACACTGTATACATAATACTTAGGTACTTTCATGGGATAGAGAAGTTCTTGCTTTCAATAATCTAGAACTGTAGACAAGCCATGCCCATGTGAAAAGTTAATAATAACACAAAAGCTGTCAAAACTTTAGTGTGGTGCAGTGAAAAGATCATGGGCACTTAGCATCAAATGACCTGGATACAAATTCTGCTTCTGAGGCTTGCTTCCTCTCTGACCATGGGTAAGTCTCTTAATCTCTCCAGATTCTAGTTTTCTCATCTATATATTGAAGAAGTTGAACTAGATAGCCTCTGGGTTGGAGGTCTTTTCTGGAAGAGAGATCTCTTCCAGCCCTAGTTCTATGACCTACAAGTGCCAAATGAGAGGCCATTGTGGGTCGAAGGGTAGTTGGAGAATGGGAGGGGCTAGAATTCTTGGGTCCCTTTCAGCATGAAATAATGGAACATGTTCTGGATTTAGAATCAGAGAATTTGGGTTTCTGTTCTTGCCCTTTTACTTGCTGCCAGTTAGTAGCATTCAGTTTCTTCATTTGGAAAATGAAAAATTTGGATTACGTGACATCTAACGTTCCTTCTAGCTCTAAATATATGATCCTTTGGTCCTTTGGATGTACTTAGTTATATCCTTGAAAGTCTTTTTGCAGAGTGGTAAGTTTTATGCTCGGCTTGTCCCTTGGTTCAGAATGGCCTGACTTGCTTTTTCAGTCACCATCATCATTGCTGTTTTAGAAGGAACTTGGAGGGAAAGGGCATCATCATTAGCCATTGCTCTCTATCTAAAATCTAGCAGAGTAACACAGTAGGACAAATTGGTGATTGACTTAGGGGACTCATAGATTAATTTTGTATAAAAGACAGTCCCTTCAGGCCATTGAAGTCCATTGATATCAGAGTATCAGAACCCAGAGATGGAGCATTCCATTAACAATTGTCACTGAATGCCTCCCATGTGTGCAAAACACCATCCTTGATATTTGGGGGATACAGCTCGTAAGTCATCTTGCCTTCAAGATGTTTCAAACCTCAAGATGCATTCAAACTTTAACAAGTTTATAATACAATAGAAAAGGCAAAACTTATAAACATGGCACCTGTCAGAAAATCTTCTTAAGAATAGGCTTTGCTAACCGTGGGGTTATAGCATTAGAGACAGAATGAACTTTGGAGTCCATCAAGTTCAACATCTTCATTTTACGTATGAGGAATCCCAAGGTACAAGGAGGTTAAGGGGCTTGCCCAGCATCACACAGCTAGGCAATGTCTGACGTGGAATTTGAATTCAGATCTTCCAAAGTCCAAGTCCAGGGCTCTCTCCATTTCTCACCTTGCCTCCTTTCTTTTTTTCCCCTCACACACATTAGATTCCTTATGAATGTTCGTTTTAACTTATCCTATTCTGTGATAACAACTTCCACTGACATAGGGCTTTACTTTTTTCCCTTATTTCTTTTTGCATACAGCCTCTTTATGAAGGCTCCTTCTAACTTATTCTGTAATAACAATTGCCACTGATAGAGTGCTTTATGGTTTACAGAAGGTGTTCATTACAAGAACCTCAGGAGTCAGGTGGTACAAATAATAGCCCTATTTTATAAAGGAAGGGGAACATATAGGGATTGTCATTTACCCATGATTGTATGCCTAGAAATTCCAATATTGAACATAGCATAGTGCTAATGAGGCTACCATCAGTGAAGCTGGTTCCTTTAAATAGAGAAAATTATTTTTACCCCCATAGTTATGTAACATGTGCCCTTGACACTAGTTAGTTTGCAAATACCCACCCTTGGGAATGGGAAGCTGAGGTGAGGGTGAGAAAAAAAGGCTGGAGAGTAGGAAAGGACTGACAGATTTGCCTTTGTCCTGTTAGTTCCCAAACACAAAACTAAATGGGTATGTTGGTTTGTTTCCCTGAGCTTTTTTGCTCTTGCCTTTTTTATTATCTTTGATACAAGGGAACAATCACTGGATAGGACTGAAGTAAGTGATCTATTCAGAAATGAAGGTGATTTTTTAAAAAAGATACTTACAAAAATTAAAATGATTTTTTTAAAAAAAGCCAAGATGTGACCCCAAAACTATGTCCTACATTCCTTCCCCCTCCTTTTTTTTGGATAGTCCCAAAGCCAAGGAAGGTGCTGAAGATGTCATATTGTCCAAGAAATGAAAAGCTAGTATTCATTGATCCTGGGCGTCTGTATACACTCCACACAAGAGAAATGCATCAAGTCCCAGTAACGTTCATTCAGACTCTTATCCTTTACTTGTGTCCATGGAGGGCTCTGGGCAGAGGGTAGCTGCTGTCATCCATTAAAATTGCCTTCCATCCCCCCTGCCCCCCAAAAGAGCCAACATTTAAACCAGGGTCTTTTGAATCCAAGACCAGTGCTCTGCTATACCAAACTACTTTTATACTGCTTTATACTGCTATACAAACTACTTCCCACTCTGTTCTCATTTGGTAGGAATTTACAGGATTAGATTCATAGTGAACATGTACCTTGTTTCATGATAAATGGTTATGCATATGGAAAGCCAAAGCGCCCCCTATCTGCCATGTGTCTACATTGAGGGTGATTTGTTGGCACTCCCCCTTGTTTTATTTCCTCTTTTGAAGATAGCTTGCCTGTCCCTTCCTGTCAGAGGAAGCCTCTGAGCAGCAACCACCTAATAGGTGGCTTAGTGAAATCAACAAAGGATATATTAATGAGATCAGAGATGCTTGTTTCTCTGGAACAGCATGTACAAGTCTAATGTGATACAAAACTTCCTTTGGGGATTACCAGGGAGCCTAATGAAAGGTACTGGGATCATTTTGACACGCTTCAAAGTCTGTGCGAAGCAAAATTCTTCATCCTAACATCACCTGCTGCTATAAGAAACAGCAATGGCAGTACAGCAAAATAACGTGTTTATTGATCTCTGCATCATTTTTAACAAATTATTCATTTTTAGTTTTCAATATTCACTTCCCTAAGTGTTCAATTTTCTCCACCTCCTTCCCCTCCCCCTTCCCCAAGATAGCTCTCTGCATCATTTTTTATTAAACACCAGTATACAATAGGTATGTAAAAGCCTTGGACTACTGACCACTTTGTCCCCTGCTCCCTAATGGTTTGAGCTTTCCATAAGTTTAGCCCCTAGTGCAAATGGCCCAGCTCAGGTAAACTAGGAAATACAGCTCTTAATTTTCATGAGGTATTCCCTCTGAACTGAGATGGCCCAGTGGGGCCTCCTGTCCCATAGCCTTGTCATCCTGAACCCCAGGTTTATAAAGCAACTAAATTGGATTTAAGCTCTATGGATTTAAACATAGTGCTGACGAGGGTATCCTGATGGAAGCCTATTTCTTTAAGTAGAGGGAAATGTTTCTTCAGCCATTTCCTCCTGGACCCTTGACATCAGCTAGTTAGTATAAAAATACTTCCCCCTATCATGGTCATAGGGAACTTGGGTAGGGGATGGGGAAGACTGACAGATTTCCTTCTACTCTATTCCATGTCAAGCAATATGTGTCTTTTCTCAAGTATTTGCATGCCCTTTCTGCCTAGGGTACTCATTTTATCTTATTTTTTCTCTCTTCTGAGAGAATACTCAATGCCCTCTTTCCACTCTGAAAGGAACCATCCCAGAGCTAAACTTAAGTCACAGGGCACCTAAGGATGTTGGACAAATGGTCCATACCATTCCAGTTCCTAAAAGTAATCTCTAACCCCCTGTCAATCACATGGGCTCAGTGTCCTCTTCCCACTCTGTATTCTGAACAGTCTTCCTCTCTCTTTCTTTCTACCTGAATTGCCTCTGCCTTTGATCTCCTAAATGGCTGCTGCCCTTTACATCAAATGTTTCCTAAAAACTCATTCGCCCCCATGATGCTTTTCATTGATTTCCCACCATTGCCCCTTCCATAAAACTGAGTGTTTGGTAAGAGGTTGGAACATAAAAAGGAAGGCAAATAACTATCACCTTACACCTGGCAGAACCCATTTACTTGGCAATTTTAAGACTTACTCTAGTGTCCTCTGGAATCTAAAAGTGAACATTGAAATACAATGGGATTTTTCTTATCAGCTTTTGTTCTTTCTTGTTCATTTCTTTATTTACCAAATATTCATGGCGTACCTGCTATGGAAGGCACTGTGGACCTCCTGACCCTCAAGAAATTTACATTAGAATGATTACCTTGAAGGTAAGACATGGACACAATTATAACAAAAGACAGAGTTGATAAGTAGCATGATTTTTAAAATATATGAAATAATAGCATCTGACTTTCTAAAGTACTTAAGTTTTGCTAAAGTTACATATATTATCTCATATGATCTTCATAACAACCCTGTCAGTAAGGTTCTATTATTATTCTCATTTCATTTTTTTGTTATCACCATTTTTCAAATGAGGACACTGAGGTGGAGAGAAGCTAGGTGAGTTGTCTGATTCCCACAGCTAGAAAATGTCTGTGTTGGAATTCAAAATCACATGTTCCTGACTCCAGGTTCAATGTTCTATTCAGTTGATCAAGAACAAATTAAAGAGACCTAAAAGGCTTTAGAAAGAATTTTATTAAGTCATTCAGCAAAGGAGAGAACTACAAAAAGGTTCCTCGGAACCACTGGCGCTTCTACATTATATAAAAGTTCAAACAAGGGTACAAGAATCGCGTGGTCTGCAAGTGAGAAGTTTCCAAAAAGAGTACAAGGACACAAACTGCTGCATGTAGGTAGTTTACAGATAAGGTACAAGGGTTTCTTGAATTGTATATCAGGAGTTAAGTCTAAACATTCACTAAAGATTTGGGCAAGGCCGAAACAAGCTTTGGTTGAGGTTCAAGTGTTTCAATAAAGGTTATCACAATGAAAGATTATAACAACATAAAGTTATAAAAGTTTATGACAGTGGAGTTCTTCCTACGTCATTATGCCATGCTGTTTCTCTTACAGGAGATTAGAAGAGAAAGATATCACTTGGTAAGAGGTTAGGTCCACAGTGGTTCTCAACCTTCCTAATGCCATGACCCTTTAATACAGTTCCTCATGTTGTGGTGTAGGCTAGAAGAATCAGAGAAGATTTGATAAAGGAAATGAGATTGAAGCTGGGCCATGTGAAATAAGACCTATGGGGAGGAGGGATTTTGAAAAAGGTAATATTTACTTCAGCAATTCAGAAGACTGGTGATTTCATTGATGTAGATTCTTCCTCCATCAAAAGATATTACAATCTCTGCATACCTTAGCAATTGATCTTTTAAAAATTTTTAATTTATGGAATAAACCAAGCATTTCCATAATAGTACAATAAAAATATGATTGTATGTGAAACTACAAAGCTTTCTATGCACAACTTACTATTCCTTTCAAATATACAGCATCATCATGTAAATTTTTTTTCTTCCTTTCCCCCACCCACCCTGGAGATGGCTACCACTAGACACAAATATACATATATATGTATATATACATATATATATGTATATATACATATATATGTATATATACATATATATATGTTTGATAGAAGAATATATAAATAGAAGTATGTATGGAATAATTTATATTTTTATATTAATTTACATATATAAATTATTCTATATATCTATTTATCAGTTCTTTCTCTAGATGCAGATGACATCTTTCTTTATCTGTTCTTTATAGCTAATTTGGGTATTTATAATAGTTAAAACAACTCATTTCCTCAAAGTCATTCTTAAAACAGTATTGCTGTTATTGTATACAATGTTCTCTTGGTTCTACTCATTTAGCTCTTCATTATTTCATGCAAGTCTTCCCATGTTTTTCTAAAAAATCATTGAGCTCATTATTTCTTATAGCACAGTAATATTATATCACAGTTATGGACCACAACTTGTTCAGCCATTTCCCAATTGATGGGCATCCCTGCAATTTCCAGTTCTTTGATACCACAAAAAGAGTCACTATAAACATTTTAGAACATATAGATTCTTTTGCTTTTTCCCCTAATCATCTTCGGAAATAGACCAAGCAGTGGTATTGCTGGATCAAAGGGAATAAGTAGTTTAATAACTCTGAGCATAATTCCAGCTTGCTCTCCAAATTAGTTAGGATCATTTTATGTTTCCACCAACAATGAATTAGTGCACCAACTTTCCCACATCCTCTCCAACATTTATAACTTTCCTCTTCTGTCATTTTAGCTAATCTGGTAGGTGTGAAATGATATCTCAAGCTTGTTTTAATCTGCATTTCTTTAATCAGTAATGATTTAGAGCATTTTTATATGACTAAAAATTATTTTGCTTTCTTCATTGGAAAACTCCCTGTTCATATCCTTTGACCATTTGTCATTGGGGGAATGACTCACGTTCTTATAGATTTGAGAAAGTTCTTCATATGTTTTAGATATGAGACTTCTATCTGACAAATTGTCTATAAAATTTGTCCCAGTTTTCTGCTTTCCTCCTGTCTTGGCTATTTTTGTTTTATTTGTACAAAACCCTTTTAATTTAATGTAATCAAAATTATCTATTTTACACTTAACTTTGTTCTCTGTGTCTTGTTTATTCATAAATTGTTGGTCTATCCATGAATCTGATAAGTATTATGTTTCATGTTCTTCTAATTTTCTTGTAAAATCTCTCTATATATCCAGGTCATGTATCCATTTTGACTTTATCTTGGTAAATGGTGTGAGATATTGGTCCATGTCCAGTTTCTATCATACTACTTTCCCGTTTTTCCAATGATTTTTGTCAAAAATGAATTCATATCCCAAAATCTTAAGTTTTTACATTTTACAAAATACAAGGTTATTGTGTTTATTTGCTGCTGTTTTATATGTCTACTCTATTCCATTGATCCACCATTCTATTTCTTAGCCAGTACCAGATAGTTTTGATAATTACTGCTGCATAATATGGTTTAAGATTTGATACTGCTAAACTTCCTTCCTTTACAATTTTTCTCCATTATTTCCTTTGATTTCCTTGATTATTTTTTGTTTTTCCAAATGAGTTTTATTATTTTTTTCCTAATTTCTAAAATATTTTTGGTAATTTAATCGGGATGACATTGAATACATATTACAAAATTAGTTTGGGTAAAATTGTCATTTTTATTATACTGGTCCTGCCTACCTGTAAACAATTAATATCTCTTCAGTTATTTAAATCTGATTTTATTTGTATAAAAATTTTTTAATAGTTTTGTTTACATTGTTTCTGGATTTGTTTCAGCGGGTATAGTGCCTATATATATATATAGTGCCAATAGTATAGACAGCCAATACTGTCTAGAGTTATTTTAAATGGGGTATTTTTTTACTATTTCTTCTTACAGTTTTGTTTGTGATATACAGGAATTTTGATAATTTTTGTGGATTTAATTTATATCCTGCTACTTTGCTAAAATTATTAATTGTTTCAACAAACTTTTTAGTTGAGTCTTTGGATTTTCCAGAAATATCATCCTATCATCTGCAAAAAAGAGATAGTTTTAGCATCTTATTCCCTATTCTCATTACTCCAATTTCTTTTTTCCGCTTATTGCTATTGCTAGAATTTCTCATCCAAAATTGATAATATTGGTGAGAGTGGACATCCTTGTTTCACATCAGATCTTACTGGGAAGGCCTTTAATTTATACCCATTATAAGTAATGCTTGTTGATGGTTTTAGATAAATGCTTTTTCATCAATTTAATGAAAAATCCATTTATACCAATATTTTCATGTGTTTTAATAGAAATGAGTGTTGAATTGTATCAAAAGGTTGTTCTGCTTCTATTGATTGATATAATCATATGATTTTTTAAACTTTTATTATTGGTGTAACAAATTATGTCAAAAGTTTTCCTTGTATTTATTAATCTTACCTTCAATTTTTAGGATTTCCAATTTAGTGTTTAATTGGGGGTTTTAATTTATTCTTTTTCTATTTTTTAATTGCATATACAATTCATTAGTTTGCTCTTTCTCCATTTAAATTTATGTAAGCATTTAACTATTCACTTCCTTAACTTCTTATTTATTTTTGGTTAGATTTATCAAGTTCTGAGAGGGGAAGATTAAAGTACCCTACTATTATAGTACTACTATGTATCTCCACCTGTAACTTATTTAACTTTTCTTTTAAAAATGTAGGTGCTATTGTATTTGCTATATATAAGTTCAGTATTCATATTGCTTCATTATTTATGATACCTTTTATCAAAATGGAGTTACTCTGTTTATCTCTTTTAATTAAATCTACTTTAGCTATAACTTTGTCTGAGATTATTATTGCTTCTTCTGCCTTTTTTGCATCAGCTGAAGCATAATAAATTCTACTCCAACCTTTCATTTGAACTCTGTGTCTCTCATCTTTAAATGTGTTTCTCATAAAAAATTTATTGTTGGATTTTGATTTTTAATCCATTCTGCTGTTTATGTTTTATGGATGAGTTCATCCCATTCACAGTCAAAGTTATAATTACTACTTGTGAATTTCCCTCCATCTTATTTTTACTCATTATTTTCCTTCTCAGCCTTTTTTTTTTACATATCCCTGTTATCTTATCTTTTCACCATACCCTCTTATTCCTTTTTTGTAGCCATCCCTCTAAAAAACCCTCCCTTATGTATTCACCTCACCCTCCTAATCTTAATCTATACACTCTTTTAATAGTCCCTCCTCCACTGGATCCCTCAGTTTTTTCACCTATCAAGAATTTCAGAAAACTTCTTAACCTCTTCAGATGTATATGTTTTTTCCACGTCAACCCAGATGAGATTTAAGTTCCAAAATTACTAGCTTTTCACTTCCACCTGCTTCCCCTGTATTAGTTCTTCTTTTTGAGCCCCATTTTTATAATTTCACCTTTTAAACTTTTCCTACCCAATTTTGTTTTTTAGAATCACCTTATTATATACAACTCAATCCCAGCCTTTCTTTCAAACTGTCTTGGTAATAAAAGTTTTAAGAAACTATTACTAATGATAATAACCATTAATTACTAATATTAATAACATGTTCATATATCATGAATAAAGTTTAAACTTAATCAGTGCCTTATAGTTACTCTTAATGATTTCCTCATATTTCTTCAGGATCTTTTGTATTGAATTTTCTGTTGCGTTCTGGTCTTTTTGTTAGAAATACCTCAAAATCTTTTAGTTCATCAAATATCCACCTTTTTAAAATTAAGGATTATATACATCTTTGCTGGTTATTCTTGAATGCAAGCCCAACTCTCATACTCTTCAAAATATAATATTCCTAGTCCTACAATCTCTTTCCCATCCTACACTAATCTTTTAGTGTAGAAGCTGCAAGATCTTGTGAAATCCTGAATGTTTTCCCACAGTATTTAAATTGTTGTTTTTTTTCTCATTGCTTATACTATATTTTTTAACTTGGGAATTTTGAAACTTGATGACATTTCTGTAAATTTTTTTTTCCTGAGAACTCTTTCAGGTGGTGATCTGTTGATTTTTTTTCTATTTCTACTTTACCTTCTTGTTCTAAAACTTTGAGGCAATAAGCCTTATTTCAATTTTTTTTAAATCATAATTTTCAGGTAATCTGACAACTCTTATATTGTCTCTTCTCAATTCATTCTCCAGATCTGTTGTTTTTCTAATGAGATGTTTCAGATGCTTTTCTATTTTTTCAAATTTTATTATAACGTGGTGTCTTATGATGTCATCCAATTCTACTTGCCCAGTTCTGGTTTTAATTTTTGGCGGGGGGGGAGGGGAAGGCAGAACAATTGCGGTTATGTGTCTTTCCCAAGGTCACACAGCTAGTACGTATTAAGCGTCTGAGGCCGAATTTGAACTCAGGTTCTCCTGACTCCAGGGCCAGTGTTCTAGTCACTGTGCCACCTAGCTGCCCCCCCCCTCCCAGTTCTAGCTTGAAAGGAGTTGTTTTCTTCCTTAAGATTTTGTTATCTCTTTTTCCAATTGGTTAACTTTCTTTTCTTAATTTTTGTGGATTGCTTTTATTTTACTAGTAGATAATTGTGATAAGTTTCTGTGGCTAAAGGAGTTCATTTTCTGTTGTCTGCATCTTCTGCTAATGAGGCTCTCTAGACTTTGCTAGGGTGATCCTCAGATGACAGATATACACTCTTGGATGCTCTATATTGGAAGCCTTTGCTACTTGATAGAACCCCTGAACATTTCTGTACATGGCCACAATCTTTAAAAACCTATATTCATCTCTTTACCATGAGGTCAGAGAACTTTAGTGAATGAAGCAATTCTGTTCAACAAAACAAAAGCAAATGTGCTGTTTGAACCATACTTCCCTCTCAAAGTCTGATAGGACTTTTTTAAAAATTTGAATAAAATACAACTTCCCATCAGATCTTAGGCTTCCATATCAAGTAGCCCTTAACCTGAAATATATATCCTCATTTGGGAGTCAACACAATATTGGAACATAAGCAGTGGATTTGAAAACATGGGATCTGGCCGTTTAACCTTTCTGAGCTTCCGTTTCCTTATATGTATAATGGGGATGAAAATGCTTTTGCTGCTTTCCTAGCAGGATTACTTAGATAAATTAGATAAATTTTAGTCTTCTGTAAATAGGAGATGTTATTGTTATGTTTCTACACACCTTTCATGTGTATGACCTCATCATACCTATTTGCATACTATCCCTCCCACTTGGAATGCCCTTCTCATCCTCAAAATCTTACTCAAGTTCATAAAGTTATTAAACAGCCTGGTTGAGATAATAGATATTGGAAACTATATCTCTTTCTTTGTGAAATTAGAGAATTGTTTCAACAAAAGAAGTTGACCAAGATGGATGCTCATATTGCCATGATGCATTAACCAAGCTAAACATAATATTCTCCAGAGTTGTTTTGGCCAAGTTACACAAAAGGCTTTGATAATTATTTTACTCTGCAGTAACTGAGCAAATGCTATTTTACAAAGATAGTACCACAGATTTTATTTTACAAATGAGGTTTCCAAGGTCTAGAAAGGTCACCCTCACCTACGATCATCAGGAAGAGATTTACAGTCTCCTGCTACCCAGTTCTCAATGCCCCAGGGACATTTAGAATTGTAGGAATCAACATTATGTATGACTTGTAAGTGCAATGAAAGATGAGCTTTTTTTCCCCTTCATTTTAAAGTATTATTTGTAATGGAAAACTAAAGGAAGAAACTGATTTAAGGTCTAATTATGGAACAACTAAAGAAAAACAAGTGATAGTTTCTCTTTGTAATGGACAAAAAAGACTTCTACCTCCTCTTAATGAGGATTCCAGCACCTAGGACAGGGCTCTCTGAGCACTGGATATTCAAAAGACACTGACTATTATCTCACTGCAGGCTAAGATGAGAAGATCAAAGTTGAGGAGACTGACCCAGCTCATCATTTATTTTATCAAGCAAAACAGCACACCAATTTCTTTTGAAAATCATTACTTTGGTTTATTAAAACATGTAAATTATTCAGAAAAAAGAACATGATTTTATGACCTGCAAGACACAGCCTTCAGTCTTCCAGCTTCCAAGAAAATAATCAGTGACTTAAAATCTCCTCCAAAAAGAAAAACAAAAGCAAAAAATTTAGGGACAAGGAAAGCATAAATTGTCATCATCTAATGTACCAACTAGCCAAGGAACTGAGATATCAACCCCAACATGTCTTTTTGGGAAAGGGGAATCATTTATTTGTGCAACATATATAACATTACCCTCTAACTTTTGTCTCTTCTTAGGAAAGAAAACTTACCATTATAGTATATACACTTTGAACACTGCATACTTTAAAATGAAAAAAGTGAATATATAAGAACAACATAAGAGCAAATACTTGACAAAATAAAGATAGTCAGTTTGAATTTTGTGTTTGTTTTTTGTGTTCATGACTTTAAGCACAGAGCTCACTAACATGATTTGAGACATATATATTTCCTTGTATTGTTGGCTCTGAAAAAATGCCAGTCAATTCACTTCATATATTTGCCTTTAGGGGGAAGGCACAAAAACAAAACCAGGTGCTATTTGGTCATCAATTGTTTCACACTCAAACTTTGCCTAAAGGGTTACAGAATAGAGAGACATCAAAAGCAACATGGAACCTGCCAGTAGTTGTATGGGCTCTTATGATGTATCTCTGTCAGGTCCCTTTTTCTCTCCAAATAGTTTTCTCAGCACAGTCATGTAATTGATGTTGGTTGGTTGATCAGATTCCTACTGGTCTTCAAAAGACAAATGACTTAGGAATTCCAGCCAAGTACAACATGCGCAACAAGCAGATAACACATCCCAATTGTGCAGGAGACAAGCATCATAGGGAAGCCCAATCTGAAATAAAAAGGAAACATCGATTAAGAAAGATCTATAGGAACGTGACTCACACAAGCCCAAATTTATATGGGCAAAATAGCTTTTCCTTTGTTTAGTTAATGTTAGACATGAATCGCGTAATTCAAAGTTTTTCTCCTTTTAGTTGTTACACAGGGAGAGAACTATAGGGTTATCTATATACTCAAAATAGGTCATTATAAAAATAAAAAATGCCTTCTTATCCAAATTTCCATGATACCCAAGCATAATTCTGAGTAACTCATATCAAGAATGGCAAACAAGCATGTAGACTATTTGAATTATACACTGGGTCATCAAGGTTCACAAATGACCAAGTAGGATGTTGAAAATTTGGTGGAATAAAACAGTAGATCAATTATTTTGAAAGAAATGGAAACCATGAATGTGAAATCATTGACGATGTTTATTATATCTATACCTGCACCTTAGCAAGCAATGATGCAGTCAAATGAATGAATTATTTGGAGATGAAATATCTGAATGAGAGGTATAATAGCTAGGAATTATTTGAACTTCTTTCACAATTTTAGAACTAGTCAGATTGAATTAGGATAGACTCATGTGATAACCTATAATGGGATAAGCAATTAAAGAGTATTGCTTATGGTCCAAACTGTATCATCTAATAAAAAGTCATCTTGACCCAAAAGATGGGTTGACCATCATTTTATCCAGATCAACTAGTTTTAGATTATTTGAGTGACAAGCCATGTAAGAAGTGGGTTTTTTAAAGGCATTAAGGTAAAGGAATAAAAGTGCCCCTAACCTAAATAAATTTGCAGGCTTGTTTGGGGGTGTAGTAGGAGCAGAAGGTAGTGTAATCTTGTTTTGGATTTAGAATCAAATTCAGTTTCAAGTTCTCTCTACTATTCATTAGATATAGGATCTTGGGCAAGTCACTTCTCTCTGGGCCTCAGTTTCTGCAGCTGTAAAATGATGAGGTTAGAGAAGCCAAATTCTAAAGTACCTTCTAGCTCTGATATTTCGTGTGATTCTGTGATGGCCATAGCCAAACAGTGGATTAGAAAGAATCACAGTGATTAAAATGCCACTGAGCCTACGCTAAACATAGCTGGGCAAACAAGAAAATACTCTTGAACTACAGATGCAAGATGAAATTCCAGCGTCCATAAGCAAAACTTTTCAAAAGGGGCCCCCTCTGCCTTTCTTTATACCTCTTCCTACCCAACTGGCTATTTTCAACTGATCCTGGCTTTTTATTAGATGGTCTCTTGATTTACAAATACAAACAACATCACATTGAATTAGTCATCTTTAGCTGTGACTTTGCCGTTTGGCACAGCATCATTTCAGAAGGAAAGCCCAGCAAGGGTTACAATCTTTCCTTTCAAATGGCTCTTTTAAAAATATATTCAGCTGCAAATGTCTAATGGGAAATGATGATGATGATAATGATGATGATGATGATGATGATGATGTGCCTTCTTCCCTATCCGTAGAGTTTGGGAGTGGCTATTCACAAAAGCTGCAGCGAGTCCTTTCCCACAATGCTATAATTAAACAGGGAAACAGCGGTATCTGTGTAGCAGCAACTTGGATTCTGGACCTGACTTGGTAATTCCAAGAAAAGTGGTCAGCGAGTCACCCCATTGATCTTGAACACAATTTCCAATTTTTATAGTATGTTAGAGTATAATTAAGAACACCAAATCAATATTTTGAGATTGGTCAACCTGTTTGCAATAAAAGTAATTGGAAAATAATGATAACAAGAATAATAATAATAATAATGCCAGAATGCGTTGCAAAAATGTTGTTCCCATTCCCCTCATTTGATGCAGCATCATTGTCTGAGTCTCCTGTTTAACCTCAAGGTCATTCTCGAGTACCATAGTAGCATTACTGTATTTTCTGTAACTGCACAGCCATTTGATAGTAACGGAACTGTATAGGATGAGTCACCATGATTAAAGAGCTACCAAGTCTCATTCTGCTTGAGATCAGTATATCTAAGCAGCTAAGACACTATGCCAAAACGAGAACTACTCTCTGAACTTGTGCAAGATTAAATTCCAAGGCACACAGACAAAATTTTTATTTAAAAAATTGGGATGAGGGAGGTGATGGAGAGGTTCTCTCCTCATTCTCACCATGAGAAATGTCCATCTTTCCTTTCAGGAGATTTATAAAGCCAGTCTGAGAAGGCATTCATGATCCAAACTAGACTTATTATTACTTGAGATTCTTAAGATATTAATAGATAGCATTTATATGGAATTTTAAGCACAACTCGGGAAGGTAGATATTATTATCCCCATTTTACAGATGAGGAAACTAAGGCAGCAGAGGTTAAGACACTTGTTCAGGGTATCAGAGGTTGCAACTGGACTCTGATTTTCCTGACTCTAGGTCCAGCATTTTATCCACAGCATCACCTTGCTGCCTCAAGAGGGAGAAACATAAGAGCAAAGCATCTATCAGCTGATCAAAGCTAAAACAAGCAGAAGCTCTGTCATACTGTGGCACACATAGTATGGTGTTCTACACACAATAATTTGAACACTGAGCATTTAGATCAAAGGTTTCGCTAATCTAGCGTTTTACATGAAGCACCAAGGAATATGTTATGAAAGGCCAAAGTCAGGAGAATTATCCTCCATTATGACATCTCACAAAAATAAGTATTGAATAAGCTAGTATTCCCAATTTAATTCAACAAGCATTTATTAAGTACTTATGTCCTGTATTATCAGAAAGATGCAAAAATAAAACAGTCCTTGCTCTCAAGAGACTTACATTCTGCTGGGGTATGTGCATGGATATTCATATACCATTATTTTACTAATCTTTTCCTATAATTATTTAAATGTTTGTTTCACATCATTTCTCAATGATACAAGATTCTCATGTTTACTACAACTGTGTCAAACACTTCATGTATTTGTCCACAAAATACTTCATCGAATCTTTTGGGGTATGTGGTAGACCAACAATTGACTTAGGCTATAGAGGGGTCAAGAGGCAGCTAGATGGCTCAGTGGATAGAGCTCTGGGCCTAGAGTCAAGAAGACCTGAGTTCAAATCCAGCCTCAGAAATTCACTAACTGTGTGACCCTGGGCAAATCACTCTGTTTGCCTTAATCCACTGGAGAAGGAAATGACAATCCATTCCAATATCTTTGCCAAGAAAACTCCCTGGACTATACTGGTGTGCTGTGGTCCACAGGGTCATGAAGAGTTAGACACAACTGAATAACTGAACAATAATACAACCAAGATTAGCTAGGTTAAGCCATTAAAGAGCCTCCCCAAATGAAATAAAATAAGGAGTAGCAAGGGCCTTTTAAGATGTATAGAGGGTCACCCTATAGATCAGTGGTTCTCAACCTTCCTAATGCCACGACTCTTTAATATAGTTCCTCATGTTGTGGTGACCCGCAACCATAAAATTATTTTCATTGCTACTTCATAACTGTAATTTTGCTACTGTTATGAATCTATCTGATACGCAGGATATATTTTCATTGCTACAAATTGAACATAACCCACATGTTGAGAACAGCTGCTATAGATGGCTTATTATCTTCTTGTACCTCATGAAACCCCCTAGTTCCAAGGGTACACCAGAGCCAGCTCAAACTGACTCTCCAGAAATTATTGTTAAATTTTCAGTGTGAGCATTTACATTTCAGAAATTGGCAAACATTACAAATCAGGGTTTGCTTTACTGCTTTGTTAATTGTCTGAACTTAAGAAAGTGAATGGGAAAATGTTAATTAATAATATAGATTAAATTTAAAAGTATGTCTTGTATACATTTGAAAGCTGGTTGTTAAATATTTGCCAGCAAACCATTGGCTAGGTCCTTTGAGCCACCACCAACTGTGGTCACCAGTCTTCACAAAAGAATAGGAAGAGTAGAACTATGCTTCCTATGTATTCTTGGGCTCCTCCACAGGTCCTTTGTATCTCAGCACAGTAACTACTA
The DNA here is from genome assembly GCA_028627135.1 of Pseudochirops cupreus. Taxonomy (NCBI): domain Eukaryota; kingdom Metazoa; phylum Chordata; class Mammalia; order Diprotodontia; family Pseudocheiridae; genus Pseudochirops; species Pseudochirops cupreus. The sequence continues at coordinate 204,443,586 of CM053580.1, read as the reverse complement.
CATGCATGCATACCTAGATATCAAATGCTTCTTCAAGCCGAATCTAATCCCTGCCTAAAACAAGTCTTAACTTAAACAGAGGTAGCATTATAACAGTTGAAGGAGTGGTTTTGGAGCCAAAGAAATGGTTTATATCTTAACTCTGTTAACCTACTAGTTGTGAAACCTTGGACAAATAATTTCTTTATGATGTTTCTGGGTCTCACTTTCCTAAGCTGTAAAAATCAGAAGGTTGGGCATTATGATATCTAAGGTCATTTCCAAAAGGCTTTGATGGGAGTTACAACATTATTGGAAGACTGCCAGTGGTATGTATTTGTGTATGTTCATCAGCCTTGTTTAAGAATACATCTCCTACCCATAGTGAGAAGTATGTGGAAAGTTTCTTGTTTAATCTTCTTATAGTAAGGGCTTTAGTACTAAAGTTGTGTGCCCATTTAGAGTGCATTGTGGAATATGGTATGAGGTATTAACCTAGAATTAATTTCTGCCACTTTTCCAGTTTTCCTAGCAATTTTTATCAAATAAGGTTTTTTCCCCCACCGAGGTAATTTCCTTTCCATTTTTTTAAGTGGGTTATTGAGTTCCATTTTTTAATGATTCTTCCTGGTCTAGTCCATTCCATTCATTTCTCTCTCCATTTTTTTAACCAATACCAGATGGTTTTGATTACTGCTTTATTATATAATTGCAGGTCTGGCAGTGCTATTCCCCTCTTTACATCCCTACTTCTTTTCATCATTTGAATTTGCTATTATTTTATCAAGTTCTAGAAAGTATCACCTTTTTAACTTAGCATAGCATTAAAAGTGTAAATTAACTTTTCTTTGTCATTTTGATTATATTGATGCGGTCTACCGTGGATGCTGAATATTCCTCCAGCTACTTAAAATTTGAATCAATCCAAGTCTTCTCTGTGCTTTGGTAGATGATTTATTTACCAGGTAATTTATGCATTGTGTAGTTATTTGGAATGGGATTTTCCGTTCCATTTTTACTTATTGGGTTTTGTTATCAGAGATGCTATTGATTTTTCAGGGTTAATTTGTTACTCTGGAAATCTGCTAAAGTTATTGTTCCAATTAGCATCTTTGCTGATTCCCTAGGATTTTCCAAGTATACTGCTACCACTATCTCTCAGCAAAGAGAGATAGCTCTATCTACTCTTTACCTACATAGACGCTTTTGGCATCTTTGCTTTGTCCCATTGCTGTTGCTAACATTTCCAGAATTATATCAATAATAGTGGGGAGAGTGGGCATACTTGCTTTCCTCCTATATTTATTAGAAAAGTCTCTAGTGTATTCCCTTTGCATATGATGCTTGCTTTTGCTTTTAGACTTGTTTTTGGTTTTAGATAGATGCTTTTTACAGAATTTAAAAAAGAGATCCCTCTATGCCTACACTTTGTAGAGTTTTTAGCATAAACAGGTGCTATACTTTATAAAAGACTTTTTGTGATTCTATTGAGATAATAATATGATTTTTTAAAATTTGATTAATTATGTTGATAAAGTTTCCAAATGTCAGCCATCTTTGTATCTCTGGTATAAATCTCACTTGGTCATAATGAATGATTTTTTTGGATAAATCTCTGTGGTCTGTTTGCAGGATTTTGTTTAATGACATTATCCTAGAGTTTTCTTTCTGTGTATTATCCTTTTCTGAAATATGTATTGGGACTATGTATTTATGTCATAAAAAAAGATTAGGATAGGATGGTTTCTTTCTCAATTTCTGAGAATAATTTGTGAAGTATGGGTACTCACTGTTTAAGGGTTTGGTAGAATTCTGTAAATCCATCAGGACCAGGAGTTCCACTCATCCACCCACCACCCTCACTTTGGTAGTTCTTTTACCATTAGATCTGATTCCTTATTTGAGATTGATTTAACATCTCTATCCATTCTTCTGATGGTTTGAGGATTTTATATTTATGATGATATTTATTTCTTTTGTGTTTTCAGTTTTATTAGCATATAACTGTGTAATATATTCTGTTCATTTTTTCTTCTGGTTTTGTTATTTCATCTAGCTCAAGGTGTGCTAAAAAGTTTATCAATTTTATTACTCTTTTGAAAGAACCAGAGTTCATCGTTTGTTTTTTGTTTCCAATCTATTACTTCTCTAATTTTTAATCTCTTTTGTGCTTATTTTAGATTTACTTTTTCATTTAAAAATTCATATCCATTAATCTTCTCTTTTTCTATTATGTGAATGTATGCTTGAGTTTTCTTTCTCCTGAGATCTTTGGTAATGTCAGTCTTTTTTCTCCTTTATTTTCCCATATTACTCACTTTTTTACTCCTTCCCCTCTGATGTTTAGATCTTGGGGTTAGATCTCAAAGGGACTTATACTTCTCTTCAGCTGGAAAATTCATGGTTCTACTGCCTAGGTCTGTGTACCAAGTGACTTTCAGGGGCCCTAACTGACCATGCCTGGATTCTAGACTTTTTCCCTCTGACTTAATGGAGTGCTGTAAGCCCACATACATAGTGTCCTGTCCCATTCCTTCTTTTCCTCAGTTCCCTGAACTAGAAGTTCATAGTGTTGCCATTGCAGCTTGGGCTCATTTACAGCTTAGTTCTCTAAGGCTTTGGGAGGACTAGAATGATCAGAGTGTGGGGTTCAGTTCTATTCAAGTCCAGACATATGTCCTATCCCTTTCCCTCTGCTTCTCTACTCTCCTTTTTTTTTGGAGAGGTGAGGGCAGGGCACTTGGTACTAAGTGACTTGCTCAAGGTCATATGACTAGTAAGTGTTAAGTGTCTAAGGCCAGATTTGAACTCGGGTCCTCCTGACTCCAGAGCTGGTGCCCTATTCACTGCGCCACCTAGTCTCACCTCTACTCTCCTTCAGAGATCTTTTGCAGCACAGAACTTTTGCCAACCTAGAAAGAGAGAGAAGGTACTGGAATTGAGTTGGCTAGCATAATGCTGTTTTCTGTGGTATGGTTAGCGATGGTACTGTGTGAGCTCAGATTAGGCATGATTTGTGGAATATTTTTAAACTGATTTTGGATTCCTAGTGTCCTAGATCAGCCATGTCAAACTCAGATAAGAACAGGGGCCACTAATGCTTAAATAAGATTCCCTGGAGGCTGCATATTGACTTATTTTTTAAATGTAATATTACCTTATTATAATTACTTTTGCTATATAATTATATGTATTATTATATATTATTTTTATTTATTTTGTTAAATAATGCCAAATTACATCTTATTCTGTCTCAGGTCCTACTCAGGAGTGGTGGGGTCCACATATTTGACATCTCATCTGTTCCATGGAAACAGCTGAATTTGCTTTATCTTTGGTACATAATATCTATTTTGAAATGTTGTAGAGAGCAGAGAATGTCTATCTCTCCATTATGTAGATTTTATGAAATCTGAGGGGGAAAATCTTTACCAACTAGAAAAGGATTCATGTAGGAAGTGATTTGAATTTGACTTTAAAAGAATGGTAGGAATTCAATAAATGAAAATGAAGAGGGAAGATATTCTAGGTATAGAAAGCATAAATAAAGACTCAGAAGGGGAAAACACAAAGTTGATAGGTGTGGGCTAAGTTGTCCAATTTTATATGAATAAAGGAGAAATAATGAGACAAAACCAGGAAGACAGGTCCAAATTTTGGAGGACCTTTGGTGCCTGACAGAAGAAACTGAACAATAAATCTATATTGTAACAGGTATGGAGAGTGTAGAGTTGAAATGGTACAGATCCACTGCTGATATTTGAAATAAATTCCCAAAGTAGGCTAGTTTCACTGCCATTTGTTTCTTCTAAAAAGGAAGAACCCCAGTGTTTCAGTAATAAACTGAAGTTCTACCATACCTCATTAGGTTATCCACTTACACAGAAAATAATGAGGAATTACTTGCAAACTTAGCATCACCATCTGCCATGAAGTTAGGTTAGACCCTTAACCTTAACCTTTTAACCTGCCTTAAAAAAAAATTGATCATTTACCTGTCATTAGATATTGATAATCTTCTTGGACTTTTCCCTTTATACTCATTATACTCTATCCCAGCAGTGATTCTGAATTCTTGACTGTTGTTATAAAAATGTCATGCTCCATCCCCGTGAACCCTAGACATCAATGTCCCACTCCAAATCTACTCACCTCTTCCATCTTGTCTCTGGAATGCCTGCTTGATAATTAACAAAATTGTTTTTATCTTAACATTTTTCCTTTGTCTCTCCTTTCAACTTCTGATTCTTTCTAGACCTGCTTCCTCCTTATGACACTGCATCTCTGGTGACCCTTTCCCAGTACTCCTTGCCCTTTCACTTATACCCACAATCACTGCTTGTGGCTGAAGAGTGAGAATTCTCCTTGTTACTCATTTTCACCTACTGACTTTCCCTCTGTCACCATCACCCTCTCCTCCTTTGAGGTCATTCAAATCACCCAGTTGGATTCTGATAGTACTGTTCTGTCTACCTCGGGACAATCTCCCTCCTTCTTCAAGGAGTTCAATACCTGCTTCATGGTCTTTCTCTCTACCACAACTCCTGCCCTTGTACCATGTAATTTCAACTTAAAAATTGATAATCCTTCTAACAGCCTTGCTTCCCAATTTCTCTGTCTACCCAGTTCCCATCACCTATTCCTCTACTCCACTTTAGCTACACAATACCATTGATCTTACCATCAATCATGAAATATTCTACTTCCAGGTTCATGAAGTCAAATATTCTTTTAACTAATAATCTATCATTCCATCTTTCTTATTTCCTTAATTATTATTATTAATAAACTAATACTAAGTAATATTATTATTATTACCCTTAATCCTATTGTTTGTTCTTTTTTTGACCCCTAGTTCCCTCATTCCTTAGTTCTTTCACCACTGTCCTGGCTATAGCTGCTTGCCTTCTCTATCTTAACCCTTTGAGGGGTAAGTTCAATTATTACCTGCATTTGAATTCCTTACTTCCTATCCTTTCACAGATTTCACAAATCCTTTGTATTACTTCTATGATGTGCTGCCTTCGCTTTTGTTGACATGCTGCTGAACCAAACTGGAGGAAATCATATAAAAGTAGGCTAATTGGATCTACTATACTTTACTGAAGAAAGATAGTTTTTTTAAAATAATTCCCTAATGATTCACTATCCTCCTCACCACATCAGCTTTCTAAAGCTTTTCATCCTTCTGAAAGCCTCCAATGGCATCCTCTCCCCTCCCAAATACATATTACTTGAGGACCTTGCTCATATTTTACCAAAATAAAAAAATAAAGTCATTTGCCAAGGGCTCGCTCCTCTTTCCTCCTCACCAAAGCACCAAACTTCTTCACATAGACACTTGATTCTATCTCATTCCCTCTTTTCCAGATTGATCCCTCTATCTTGTTTATACTCTCCCTAATCTTTAGTATCTACCCACTGGATGTTTTCCTGCTTCTTACAGCTACTTCAATGTCTCCTTCCTTCCTTTAAAAACAACCCTGACTTGATTCACATATCTCTTCTAGCTAATGTCCTTTAGCATATGATTATTTCTAATAGAAAGCTCTGCTTATTACTGTACTTTCTAGTATTTTTAATGGGCATTATATTTTATCAAAAAACTTTTTTTGCACCTATTGGAAATAATTATGTGTTTTGTTGTTAATATGATCAATTGTGCTCATCATGTTCTTAATATTGAGCCAGTCTTACATTCCTGGCATAAACCCAGCCTGGTCATTGTCTGTGAACTTTGTGACATATTTCTATAATCTCCTTGCTAATATTTTATTTAATATTTTTTGTTTTGCTATTCATTAGGGAAATTGGACTATAGTTGGTTTTTTTCTATTTTGACTCTCCCCCGTTTAAGTATTATGACCATTTTTGTGTAAACACCATAGCGCTCTTAAGGCACCACCATTCTCTTTGTCATCCAGAAATCACGCTGATGCAAGCCTTCATCACCTCATGTCTAGACTTCTTCAGTGGATGTCTAGTTATTCTTACTGCCTCAAATCTCTTCCCATTCCCATATATCTTCCATTTAGCTGTTAACATGATCTTCCCTATGTCATTTCCTATTCAGTTAACTCCAATGGCTCCCCATTACCTGTTAAATATAAAAGCCTCTGTTTGACATTTAAAGCCCTTCACATACTGGACCCTTCTTACATTCCCAGTGTCTGGCTTCCTTCAAGATTCCACTCAAATCCCACTTCAAGTAAGAATTCTTTTCTGGTCTTCAACTCCCTCACCCCCTTTACTCCCTGTTAGCACCTTCCCTATGAAATTACCTTCATATGCATATGCAAACACATATGCATTTATACATATATACATGCATATGTGTATATATGTAGAGATGCATGTGTGTATATATATGCATGTATGGATATGGATAGATAGCTTTTATGTACATTTTTTCATGTTGTCTTCCCCATTAGAATGTGAAAAGCTGTGTTTTGACTTGTTTTTGAATCAACGGTGCCTAGCCAAGTATCCTCACCCCCTAAAAAATCAACCAAACAAAAAATAAATTTTAAAAGCTTTCTGTCATTTCCTGCCACCAGTAAGACATTAATGTGCATATAAACCCAAAATGCTGGCGTTGTATGTCAGCTGAATGAGGCTCCAAAGTCTGCCTGGCTACTGTCTGGATTATCAAAACAATACCAGCACACCTTGTTCAAGTTCAAATCACAAGTATAGGCTATGGAAAAAGAGCAGCTAATGGCATAATGTACCCACTGTACCCAAACAGTGTGAATCCTTTTCATCACAGCAGGTTCAAGGAGTCAAACAACTTAACAGAGGATTAGTATTCCAAGCGGTTTTGCTGAAGGCATCCCTGAGAGAGACCTAGGGACTCTCGAAATACATGGAGAACACAGCCTAAAACATATACCTGGCTCTGTATTTTCCACTACACTCTGAATATCAAAGGGATTATCTAGAAAGATATCCAGGAAGCTTATCGAAAGATTTTACAATTTGGTGAATTTCAAATGAATTGCCAATCACCGATACTTAACACAACAGGGTGTTAATCCTGGTTGTGTTTAGTAGCCCAGCCTTCTATCCTTCAGACTGAGATGTCTCTAGGCACTAATTGACTGTGTTTAAGGATGTGAGAGGTCATAATGGCATAATGGAAACATTATAAAGTCCTGTCTCTGACACATATTGCCTGTGGGACCTTGGACAAATTTCTCAGTGCCCCAGTCAATGCTCTTAAGATAGTAAATTGTAGATCAGGGGCTTTTCTATGGATGGAATTTCCTATACCAGTAAAATCACAGGAATTATCCAGTTAAGGGGCAAGGGAATGACATTTTAGAAATTCTAGCTGTCATTGTTGGTAACTACACTAGTCATAAACTGGTAGAGATTATAGTCGCAGGAAAAATATTATTTCAGTATTAAAAAAAAAAAGAGGACCTATGATTTCCCCAGTGAGGGAACTTCATGGATGGAAGTTAGTTGTCAGCTATCCTTACCTCACAAAAAAGTTTTCCACTCACTGCCGTGATCCTATCAATGCATGATGATTGGCCCCTCTGAACTTAACTAAAGAAGTTGGTACTTAACTCGGAGATGTACAATACAGTAGATATTTAGGGGTATGTAACCCCATCACTTAACTTTTCCTTCCCTTAGCCTCAGTTTCCTGATCAGTAAAATTGGGATAATATGAACACCTACTTCATAAGGTTGTTATATGGATGAAATTGTGGACATATTTTTAAAATTGTACAATCCTCAAATGCTAACTGTATTATTCTCTCACCCCTATCAGCTTAAAACTCACAGACACCAAAGATGATATAAAAGTATATAAAATATACTAATTAGATAAAGGCACTTTTATGGCTATATTGTTTGTCACGTGACCTAGGAAGATTACTGATCCTGGCTAAAATTTTCATAGGGAAATATTCATATGATGCGATTCATTCTAGAGAAAAATGGCATGTTATATGAGCAGTGGAGCATGGTTTGCTAACTCAGTAGCAATGGCTTCCTCCTTTGGATAAAGCTAGTGAAAGACATAGAATCATGTTATCATGGAGATTGGCCTCATCCATTTTAAAAGCTTTAGAGAAAACCCCAGTGGTGCCAGTAGCAAAGCCAAATGATTAGTTGGCCTATCAGATCTTTATCTGACAGTAATCTTGGCAGTAATAGTTTTATATCCATGCACTTAATGAATTGTGTCAAGAAAAGAAGCCAGATGTCTTCAAGGGGAGTTTAAAGTTTGGGATCTTTCTTGCTATGACTTCTTCTGATAGTTTCTCAAATTAGAATGCTGGCTTGTCCTTGAAACCCCTACATGCCAAACACACCTTAGGGTCAGCTAAAGTGATCTTTATTTGAATAAGGAAAGATAATCATGTCCTAAATATGGTACATTGTGCTCTCAACTTTATATTATAATTCCAGTTTCATAAACATCCATCTGTCTGGTGCTGCCAGAACTGCTCAGAAAAGCAGAATATTTATCCAATGATCAGATATGGATTCAGGAAAAGAAAAGTCACCTAATATCAAAGTATCACAATGTACTAGGCTTTTCTCTTTGGAATTATTTTCAATACATTTTGGGTTCTAAATTACATGTTGTTGCAGAAGACAAGAACATTTGAATGTCAAAAGCACAAATAAAAATGCAAAATGTCAGGATGTATGCCCAGACAGTCTTCATTTAGTATTTAAGTTAAAAATATGTGTGTGCTGACGTTTAACACCCATCTTAGAAGGAACTAATGTTTTACAGATTTCTGTGAAACTCAGCTCCTTCTAAATGTTGCTTCTGACTGTGCAAATGGGAATAAGGTGCAAATGTAGATAGTGTGCTAAATAGAGACTTGTTTTCCAAAAAGAAATTTCTGCTAATGAAGTATCTCTTCTAGGGGCCTTGTATTTAAACTATTCTTTCATATTGTTCTTCCCTTTTACCAAAAAAAAAAAGGATTTATAAAAACACCATTAGTATAGTTCTTAATCAAAAAGCTATTTTCCCATTTCCTTTCTCCAAAGGGTAATGTATTTTTCTGATCAGAATGAAAAACAGCCTGTGTTTCCACAGGGATATAAATTATGTATGTGATGCTTATTCCCAAACACTTATACTCTGCTAAAAGACATTTAGATTTTCCAAAGCCAATGCCCCCAAAGCAGTCCACTTCTCATCCCCTGTTCCCTTTGGCATTATCCAGGTGATGCCCTTCTTTGCTAGGCCAACTCTTCTGCATTCTAGCCCTCCCTATTCTTTATATATTCCCACTACCCTATTAGAACTTACCAATTTGACATCAAATCCTCTCAGGGCTAGGCTCTCTGTGACTTCTTCTAAGGTGACAATTAACTAATCGGCTAAACTAAAATTATAAAATTATGCCAATAAGAAGAAAAATTGGAGAGGACTCATCCCTGCCTTTGGGCAACTGGGTGATATAGTGGATACAGTGCTAGCTGTGTGACCCTGGGAAAGTCACTTAACCCTGTTTGCCTCAGTTCCTCATCGGTAACATGAGCTGGAGAGGGAAAGCACTCTAGTATTTTTACCAAGAAAACCTCAAGTGGGCACACAAAGAGTCAGTTGTAACCCATCCCTATCTTCCTTACCCCAATCCCCGAGCCAGATCATAGAATATATTTTAATATCACCCTTCTAGAAGCATTGAATTACTACCTAACCAATTGAAATAAGCCTGATACTAGAAATTCCAGGTCAAGTGAAAGTGGGGTTTTATATCATAGCAAACTAGTGAAAGATAAATTTTGGGAGGACTTGAAGTTGACTTCCGATAATACTAGGGGGTACTTGCTCACACACTGTCTATACCTACGTAAAATTAGCCCTACTGGCAGTAAAAGTAAAGAAGAAATGGCATGATAAGTTTAGATAAAGAATAATAGACTCTCAGAATAAGTTGGACCTTTCGGAGGTATGTAATGCTGCTCTTATCTGAAACATGAATTTCCTCTTTATTATCCCCTACCCATGATCATCTGTCCTCTACTTAAAGACTTCTGTGGATGAGTAATTTGCTACTGGTCAAGAAAGTCCATTTCACTTTTTGAGAGTACCAATGAATGGAGAGTTCTCCTTCCTGCAGTTTCCATACACTGGTCCTTCTTCTGCCCTAGAATTCTAAGAAGGCAGAATCTAATCTTTGTTCACATGGCAGCCCTTAAGAATCTTGAAGATAAATTGTTGAGTAGATGGCTATTAAATATTTCTTGGATTGAAAGGAATACTTTACATTAAAGCTATTAAGAATAAAAAAAAATCATATCATTATAATTAGTAATTTTCTTCATACATTTTTATTTAATTGAATAGGTAATCTATCTTTAGCAAGGGAGATGGAAAGAGATGGAGATGAATCTATTTCTTTATTTTTCTCTGTCTTGGAAAACTTTCTTTTCTATCTTAGGTTCTAGTCTAACTCTTGTTATTGGGAATATCGTGTGATTCTAGGATGAGTACATTTAAAATAAAAGGAAATTAATTAATTTATGCTAGACCAGTGCAAGAGTATCTCTCAAACTATTGTAATAATCTCCAAATTAGTTTCTCTGTATCAAATATCACCCCCTCTCCAATCTGTGAGGGATAATTTATAGTGAAGTTTCCCCATTCTGAAAATCAAATCTAGAATGGCTTTAGTATTCACTAGGCCTGTTTAGAAGTCACCTGACTTTCAAGCAATCTGGGGCTTAGAGGAGTGGAGACCCTCCCCCAGAGCCAACTCAGCAGAAGATATGCCAAATAAGGTTAAGACTGCTTTCATTGGACACCCACATGTTTCCGGGTCCTTTGTCTCAGGGAAATTCCCACACTTAAGTTGTGGGACAGCCCCCCTACCAAAAAGTATGAAGGCCAGTAGGGGGGGAGGGGGTTGGGTTTCTGCATTGGAAGATTATATAACCATGGACTGTCTTCTACCTGTCACCCTCTCTCCCTGCAGATGCCATGTTAGGCGGCAGGGGCAGAGTCCTTTCTCATGAGAAAGAATAAAGACCTTTTCTGACCTTAGATTCAGACTCTGAACTCTTTCATCTCACACAAATCCATTCTCTACATAGCTGTCAAAGTGACTTTTTAAGGTTAAAGCCTCATTGCGCCACTCCCTACGTCTAATTTAATAAAGTCCTGTAGTTCTCCATTATATCTATGATGAAGTATATACTCCTTCATTTAGCATGTAAAGTTCTGTACCATCTAACTTCATCCTGCCTTTCCAACCTTATTACACATTATTCTACTCCACACAATCTCCAATCCAACCATAATAACCTTTTTGCTGCTTTTTCCATATGACCCTCCATCTTTTCTCCCCATGCCTTTGTCCTACTTATGCTCAATGCCTGGGATACACTCTCTTTTTTCCTCTCCCCCTTGGAATCCCTAATTTCCTTTAAGACATACACCAAGCTTCTCCTGGTTCCCTTCTTAGTTGCTATTTTTTTCTCCACCAAAGTTAACTTTATATCTGTTATCCACATGCTTTATATGTTTGTATACCTGTGTATATTATCTCCCCCCTCCATTCTCTGTCTCAAATATTTCCTATTTCCAATCCATTCTCTGTATAGCTGCCAAAGGGACTATTCAGATGTAAATTCCTCAGAGACAGGCATTGTTTTGTTTTATTTCTCTGTCTCCCCTGCATCCAGCATAGTACCTGGCATTGAGAAAGCACTTAGTAAATGCTTGTGGATTGATTGTTCTCTTGATTGCTGGAAACATATTTGCTTAGTCTGCTAAATTTTGAAAGAAGGATAAAGAACCTTTCAAAACAGTTCTTTAGCTTTTTTGTGTCACTGACCCCTTTGACAGGCTGGTAAAATCTATGGGACCCCCTTTCAGAATAAGTTTTTAAAATACTTTAAAGAAATATACAAGGACTACAAAGAAAGTCAAAGTTTAGAAGAAGGAAGGACGGAAAGATAGAAGGAAGGAAAGATAGAAGGAAGGAAGGATTTTTTTTTCCCATCCAAGTTCATGGATGCCCAGAAATCTTTCCAAGGATCCCTAGCCAAGAACTCCTCTTAAACTGTCATGCCCAAAATGGTCATTTAAGTCTTAAGTATATACAATGCAGAAATTTACTCCATTATAAGTACTTCCATCCAAAGTCTTGCCAATGCTATGAGCTAAGATCTTTGAGGATGGACACCAAGGAATACATTTTATCTTTCTTTTCTAACAGCAGCTAGAATAAATTGTTAATTTGAGTAAATTACATTTCATGCTGCTGCAAAGAGAACAGCTGTCTGTATCAGAGAAGTATGGCATGTAATTTGGGCTCAGAATCAGCAGATTCCTTCCACTTGTAATATAAAGACTACATTTCAGCCAAATTCCAAAGACAGAGAGTCCCAGATTCCATACCTACAGGTAGAAAGCTTACATTAGGAAATCTTGGTAAATCTCACAAGCAGACCCGAGATTCATGCTTTTGTATCTTTTCCAAAGAAAACACTGCATAGCTATATTTATTTATTTAAGGCTTAGACAGCAGTGCAATGAGATTTGTGACCTGACTTTAGAAATCTATCCACTGAATATTAAATGCCTGACTTTGACATCTATGAATAACAGTACTCCATTTCCACAATGTACAATAAATTTTCGGATTACATTAAGGCATTTGCTAGATGGCACACACTCTTGCTTTTCTTTCTTGCTTTCTCTTAAAATTGAAAGATGGTTTTGTGCAGTGGGGAAAAAAACATTGGTTCTGGGTTCAAATTCCACTACTGATGTTTACTGCCTGTGTGATTTTGATCAAGTCACTTATTCTCTCTGAACCCTAGGGTTTTTTGTTGCTGTTTTTGGAGGGGGTAAAACAAGGCAATTGGGGTTGTGACTTGCCCAAGGTCACACAGCTAATAACTGTGTCATGTCTGAAACCTGATTTGAACTCAGGTTCTCCTGGCTCCAGGGCTGGTGCTCTCTTCACTGTACCATCTAGCTGCCCCTGAACCCCAGTTTTTTTCATGTATAAAATTAAGGAGGTAGACAAAATGGTTTCTATGGTCCTTCTCAGTTCTAAGTATGCAAATCTATGATCTTACCACAGACTTCACCAGTTTAGGAATCTTCATACTCCATCCAGAGTAAGGCAATCTTGTGAGAAGCAAAGTGTAGAGGACAGTAGAATGACATAACCAGTTTTGTCATATCTTTTGTTGTTGTTAAACCAGTATCACCAAAATTTGGGGACAAAGGAAGGTAGTAAAATGAACTAGCATGTTGCTGATTTTCCTAGAGGCCATAGTGAATAAAAGAGTACACATGATAGGGGCGGCCAGGTGGTGCAGTGAATAGAGCACCGGCTCTGGAGTCAGGAGGACCTGAGTTCAAATCCAGCCTCAGACACTTGACACATTTACTAGCCGTGTAACTTTGGGCAAGTCACTTAACCCTGATTGCTCTGCAAAAAAGCAAAACAAAAACAAAACCATGTAAAAGCAGTATTGGTAGAGGATAGTATGGTTTACAAAATTCTTTCAAATACTGTATCTTATTTGGTATGTAAAACAACCCTACATAGTAACAGAATCCTCATTTTATAGATAAGAAATCTCATGCTTAGAGAACTAAGTAATCTATCTATGTAAGGTCACAAAGTAATAATTAGCAAGGGTGAATTACTCAATTTGGGTCTTTCAACTCCAACTGGGAGAATTTTTCCCTTCACACTTAAAAAGCTTTCACTTGACCCTGTTATCCAATCAATCAATAAACACTTATAAATTGCCTGTTACATTTCAAGCATAATGTAAGGATTAGGAATATAAAGAAGAGGCAAAAGATAGTCCTTGTCTGCAAAGAGTTTCCAATCTAATGTGGAGATAACAAACAATATGTCCAAACAGGCTAAATGCAGCTAAATAGAAAATAATTAATAGAGAGAAAGCAATACAATTAAAGAGGTTGGGAAAGACTTCTGATAGAAGATGGGATTTAAGTTAGGACTTAAAGGAAGCCAAGAAGGTTAGTAGTCAGAGTAAGGAGAGACAGCATTTTAATTATGGAAGATAGCCAGAAAAAATGGCCAGAGACAAGACAAGAGATGGAGTAACTTATTTATAGAAGAGCCAGGAGGTCAGAACCACTGGATTCAAGAATATGTGTTGGGGTCTAAGGTGTGAGAAGACTGAAAGGTAGGAGTAGGCTAGTTAATGAAGGACTTTGGGTGCCATCCAGAACATTGTGTATTTGATCTTAGAAGCAAGAAGAAGCTACTGGAGTTTATTGAGGAGGAAGAGGACATAATTGCATCTGTCTTTTAAGAAAATCATATTGATGACTGAATGAAGGATGGAGTGGCTTGGGGAAAGTTATCACATGCTGTGGCTATAACTGTGTACAGTGTTCTCTTGGTCTGCCCACTTCACTCAGCATCAGTTAATTTAAGTCTTTCCACGTTTTTCTTAAGTCCACCTGCTCATCATTTCTTATGAAACAATAGCATTCCATTACATTCATATATCACAACTTGTTCGGCCATTCCACAATTGATGTGCATCCCTTCAATTTCCAATTCTTGGCCACCACAAAAAGAGCTCCTATAAATATTTTTATACATGTGGGTTCTTTTCTCATTTTTATGATTTCTTTGGGTTATAGCCTAAGAAGTGATATTGCTTGGTCAAAGGATATGCACATTTTAAAGCCCTTTGGGCATAGTTCTAAATTGCTATCCAGATTGGTTGGATCAGTTCACAACTCTACCATTCATTAGTGTTCCAATTTTCTCACATCTTCTCTAACATTTACCATTTTCTTGTTTTGCTATGTTAGCCAATTTGATGGGTGTGATGTGGTACTTCTGAGTTGTTTGAATTTGCCAAAAATTGGTATTCTCAAAAGTTCTTTCTTGAGCTCTCTCCCTGTACTCACTTTCAATGATATTCTTGCAGGTTCCCTTAAGTTCAACTCACATAGCTACACAGAAAACTCCTATTCTCCTATTCACTTAGGTAACATGTAGACATCTCAAACTCAACATATCCAAAATAAAATTTATTATCTTCTTTAAAAATCTCCTGTATATTGTTATCTTTGTTTTTTTGAGGGTATTGCCATACGGGTCATTACCCATATTTGCAGCTTCAATCATCCTCTTCCCTTTCTCTAACTTCCAATCAATTGTCCAATGTTTTATTTTTTGTGCCTCCATAACTACTGATGCTTGCTTTTGTCTACTAATTTTGCCTCTATTCTAGTTTAGATTCTCATTTTCCCTCATTTTTTATTTAAAGTTTTTATTGATTTGTTTGTTTATTTTAGTTTACAAGATTCAGTTCCACAATCCCTTGAGTTTCAAATGCTCTCCCCTCCCATCCCCCCAGCCCATGGCAAGATGCAATCAAGTATAGAATCTGCAAATACTTTCACATTATATGTGTATATATATATATATATATATATATATATATATATATATATGTATATATATATATGTATGTATATCTTTTAATTTCTACCACTGAAAATTGCCTGTTCATATCCATTGACCATTTATCAGTTGGGGAATGACTTGTATTCTTATAGATTTGACTCAGTTCCCTATATATTTTAGACATGAGGCCTTTATCAGAGACACTAGTTGTAAAAAATTCTTTCCCAATTAATTTCCCACTTCCTTCTTAATCTTGGTTACATTAGCTTTTTTTGTACAGAAACTTTTCAATTTAATGTAATAAAGATTATCCATTTTGCATTTTGTAATGCTCTCTAGCTCTTGTTTGGTCACAAAGTCTTCCCTACTCCATAAATCTGACAGGTAAACTATTTCTTGCTTTCCTAGATCGCTTACGTTATCAGCCTTTATACCTAGATTGTGCACCCATTTAGACTTGACTTTGGGTTACGGCATTAGATAATAGTCTATGCCCAATTTCTGCCATACCATATTCCAGTTTTCCCAGCAGTTTTTGTCAAATAGTGAGTTCTTATCCCAAAAACTGAGGTCTTTGTTTTTATCAAACAGTAGATTACTACAGCCATTGACTACTGAGTCTTGTGTACCCAGTCTATTCCACTGATCCATTACTCTGTTCCTCAACTAGTCCAAGTAGTTTTGATGACTGCTGCTTTATAATGCAGATTAAAATCTGATGTGGCTAGGCCACCTTCCCTAGCATTTCTTTTCATTAATTCCTTGATATTCTAGACCTTTTGTTCTTCCAAATGAATTTTGTTACTATTTTTTCTAGCTCTATAAAGTAATTTTTTGGTAGATTGATTGGTATGGCACTAAATATGTAATTTAATTTAGGTATAATTGTCATTTTTATTATATTAGCTCAACCCAGCCATGAGCAATTGATGTTTTCCCAATTAATTAGATCCAATTAGTTAGATTAGTTAGATGTATTTGTGTGAAAAGTGTTTTGTAGTTATGTTCATATAGGTCCTGGATTTGTTTTGGCAGGTAGATTCCCAAATATTTTATGTCTACAGTAACTTTAAATGGGATTTCTCTTACTATCCCTTGCTGTTAGACTTCGTTAGAAATATATGGGAATGCCTAGGATTTATGTGGGTTTATTTTATATCCTGCAACTTTGCCAAATTTATTTATTGTCTCAAGAAGTTTTTTACTTGATTCTTTAGGATTCTCCAAGTACAACATCATATCATCTGCAAAGAGTGATAGCTTAGTCTCTTCTTGGCCTAATTTGATTCCTTTGATTTGTTTTTCTTCTCTAATTGCTACTGCTAACATTTCTAGTACCACATTGAATAAGAGGGGTGATAGTGGACATCCATGTTTCACCCCTGATCTTATTGGAAATACTTCTAGTTTATCTCCATTACATATAATACTTGCTGATGGCTTTAAATAGATGCTACTTATTATCATTTTTTTTAACTTTGAAACCAATTCCCTCACAGATACTTCTCTTCCCATAAACCCTAACTCACATTTTGGTTCCCCTTCATATATTATATTCCCCCATTAGAATGCAAACTCCTTGAGGGCAGGGACTATCATTCTTTTTTGCTTTGATTTGTATCTCTAGTACTGTAACGATACTGGGATTTGAAGATCTTCCACGCCCCTTGAGCTTGCTGATGTAGCAGGAAGGGGTGGAGCAAGAGAACGC
>CM053580.1:204388715-204425989 GCA_028627135.1 Pseudochirops cupreus | reverse complement strand
TGGGTTTTTCACAGCCAGGGGGCTCAACGGCTGCCCAGAGTCTCATCTGGCCAAATCACACAACTCTTCTCAAAGTGAGCCCCAAACCAAAACCTCACATCAGGGCGTATATATAGCCTTCTCCTGGCTTGGAGAATGTCACAGCCCTCTAGACCCACTGTCCAATCACAAAGCTACAAGGCACGGGCATTCCTGGAAAACAAGCCTGGCACCACAGGCTCCATGTGACCACATTCAGCCTATTAGGGAACAGAGTATACTTTCAAATATCCAAGGGTCCTCAGAGTCACGTAGCCACTTTAGCAAAGGGCCTAGGGGCAGGGAAGATCTTCAGATTCCCATAACAAATGCTTGGTATGTAATAAACAATTAATAAATTCTTGTTGAGTAACTTTCTACTTATGGAACACTGGGCAAACCTCAGTTTCTTCTTCCATCAAAATAGCAAGTTGGACTAGATGACCACCAAGGGTCTTTTAAATTCCATGTATATGACCTATAATATCTCTTTTTGTTTCTGCCAGACAGCAGTTCTCTTTCCCATCTTCTAGATTAGAAGACTAATTACTGTGTGGTTTTGAAAAGAAAAGCCCACATGAAACTCGTCTGTCTCTGTGTGTGTCTGTTTCTCTTAACTTTTTTCCTTTCATATTCTCCTCACCCTTCTCTCCATCCGTTTCCCTTCTCTTCTCTGTCTTTTTTCTCCCTTTTTTCCTCTCTCCCCCTCCCTTATTCCTCTCACTCTCTTATCTCTATTAAGGATTCTGAGTGGATTTAGAATAGTGTCCTTTACAGTGACAGCCCATTGAGGAAGAAAGAGAAAAAAAACTGTCATGTTTGGATGGCATAGTACAGGTGGGGGTGGGAAAGGATGAGTAACAAACCATAGCCTTATCTTCCTATTGTTGTTCCATTGTTTTTCAGTCATGTCCAACTCTTCGTGACCCCATTTGGAGTGGTTTGCCCATTTTACAAATAAGGAAACTGAAGCAGAACAAGGTTAAGTGACTTGCTCTGGGTCACACAGCTAATAAGTGTCTGAGGCCAGATTTGAACTCAGGAAGATGAGTCTTCCTGCCACTTGGCACTATATCCACTGTGACACCCGACTGTGACGAACCACATCTTAGGGTAGCCAAAGACTGACACCTGATATAAGTTACACTCTCTCCTTGAGGATCTTTTTATATAGAGCAATTAATGATGAAAATGGAAGAATAAAGTGTTTTGTGCAAGAGTTTGTATTTATTGTCAAAGGATATAAGATATTACCACTGTTGTGGAGGAACATTATGGTGTCTAATGAGTAGAAAAAGAACTTTGTTATAATGTAAACTGCTAAAATGTGTGTATGTATACATGTGGATACTAAGTACATTTGTGGAAGGGTATGATTTGGGCATATATATGTATTATATTTTCATTGTTTATGCATTTCTTTTAATATACATACACACAGCTTTCAGATGGGATTTTGGATAGTTTTGGATAGAAAATGACATGTGGTGTGAATTCAAGGACTTGAATCTCTGTTAAAACTGTGGCGTGATTCTTCACTTGTGTTTGAACAGTTTATTGTTATAAAGAAGCAAAGAAAGATCTTTTACTTATTAAAAATGAGAGGATGCAATTGTGAAAATATGTGGTTTCAAGGACACCAAAGAGACTACCATTTTGAGAACTCCAGGGCTACAAAGCATGATGGAATGTCAGCTAATTTGCCTTTATAGCAGTTTTATGACTAGAGAGGGTAAAACTAAGAGAATGAGAAATCATAAACATTTGGAAACTGAGACATCGTTGAAAAAAGACAGTCAATTTAACAGGAGAAATTTGGCGAGTTGTGACTTTTAAATTAAAAGGTAAGTCATTGAGAGTCAGGAGGGTCTTATTTAAACTACTGAATTATATTTGTTGCATCAAGGATAGCAGAAGAAAGGGAACTTCAGAACTGAACACACAGCAATGAGGGCTGAAAAGCTGTTCCCATTGGAACTGTGGCATTAAGGGGGAATCAGCTGATTCCTGACTTGTCTGGAAAAGAGCTCAAATGATAGTCATTGCCTTTTAGCCCACCCCCTTCCTCCTAAAACAGAGGTTCCCAAACTTATTTGGCCTACCACCCCCTTTTTAAAAAAATTATTCTGTACCCCCTTGGAAATCTCCTTTCTTTAACCTTTTAACATTTTTTTTTTTGAAATTTACATCACTTAAATACATACACACACACATATATTAAATGACATCTTAAATTTAATAATTTATTGTAAACTTGTGTGGCTTTTCTGCATTGAAATTTTGAATATGGAATATATTGTATCATGTAACTATATAGTATCATATTGTAAACAAGTCATTATACACACTTATTCCTGCCAGTGCATTCTGGACTTCCTGTCAATGCTTGCCTGACAACACCTGCTTGTTAAGACCTGTAGATGGACTTGACCACAGATGGGTTATAACTTGCACTGTGTGTGTTTATTTGGAAAATAATGTAATCACTATGACTTTAACTCTTTATACAACAGACAGAACACATACCAATGGTTTTTCAAAATTCTCTTCTCTTCTTTGCTTATGCTTCCACGTCCCCCTTATTTTTATTTAATGCCCCTCCAATTGCACCCAAGGCTACCCCACCCACCCCACCCCCAGATCTTTCCAGCGCCCCCCCAGGGGGTAGTATTGCCCACTTTGGGAACCTCTGTAGGTGAACTTTTTCATAAGGGATTTTTGCTCTCTGCTGCCACCTCTGGCTGAAAAGGACAAGTGGGAGGGAAGAGTTTACAGTCGCTGTGGTATACTGGTTTATGGAGTGAATCTGAGCGGCATTTCTGTAAGGTTCCTACTTACTGGCCAGCACACCATCTGCATGAGTGAATGACTGGTGAGATATAGCCAGTTTGATGAACTTGGCAATTCTCTGGCTTACAGAGAGATATATTATTTGAATTAAGAGCTAACCCAGTCTAAGTACCCTTTTATAGGTGATTGTTAATTGTTGAGGTTTTTTGTTTTTTTTTTTCTTTTTGGAGGGAGGAAGACAGGGAAATTGGGGTTAAGTGATTTGCCCAAAGTCACACAGAGAGTGTTAGGTGTCTGAGACCGCATTTGAACTCAGGTCCTCCTGACTTCAGGGACAGTGCTCTATTCACTGCGCCACCTAGCCACCTCAGTGATTGTTAATTGAAACAGTTAATAAAGATTGTTTTCCAATAGAGGAGAGTGATAAAGATGATGAGAATCAGCAATCATGTGGTAAGCAAAGAAGCAATGCTACAGATGTTCTCAAATGTACTCAAAATATAGAAGCCTGCAGTCTAGAATTGTGAGTTGACCTAAACACAGAATCTTTCAACTTCCTCACATTACCCATCATGTTCCTATAAATGTCCATTCTTCACTATGGATACTAAGTTCATGTGGATACTAAGTACATTTGTGGAAGGGTATGATTTGGGCATATATATGTATTATATTTTCATTGTTTATGCATTTCTTTTAATATAGCAATATCTCTAATATTGTTTCTCCTTTATTAAGCAAATGGTTATGTTTAAAAGTATTTTTATTGTGAATGGCTGCTTATATAGATAGAAAGTATTTTGGATGGGGGAATCCAGAGATGGAGTGGTGAATGGGTATAATATATTTCCTCTCAGAAAAGCTCTCCCAGAACCCTGAGAGAATGGGAATGTAATCCTATAATGGTGATCAATCTCTACAATTTAGCCCTACTAATGTGAAAGCAGATCGGAAGGGCAAGCTAAACCCAGAGAGAAATAGGTGTTTCAAATATGTAGGTGAGAGTATAAGGTCCTGAGTATTATACTGTGTAGGTACTGACAATATCACATTATAATTTGTAGACTCCACTGTAACCCATTTAAGTTGACTTGTGGGGACAGTGATCACAGAGTTCAGTATTGCTCAACACTAACATTTCTGTAACATTTTTTTTTTAAAAAATCAACATATTTTGCTACTTGGGAACACTTTGTTTCCTCCTCCTAACATACACATTCCCATGGGCTTAAAAAGGAGAGGAAAGATGAGAAGAAAGTGACAAAAAAGAAAGAAAATTTAGAAAATTTAGTGACAAGAAAAAAAGAATATGAAATAAGGACCTGATGTGATCTTTCTCTGCCTCCTCTTGGGTACTGTTCCTTTCTATCCAAGATAAGTCCTCAAAGACAGTAACTGGATGCATTCAGTGTAGTTATGCATACTTTTTTTTTCATTCTATTTTCTTTTTTTTTTGCCTTTCAGTACCTTTTAAAAAAATTTTTATTATTTTATTTTCTCCAGTTACATGTAAAAACAATTTTTAACATTCATTTTTTTAAAAACTTTGAGCTCCAGATTCTCTCCTTTCTTTTCTTCCCACTCCCCCTCATTGAGAAGACAAGCAATTTGACATAGATTATACACATATAGTCATGAAAAACATTTCCATATTAGTCATGTTGTCAAAGAAAACAGAAAACTCAAGAGAAATAAATTTTTTAAAAGTATATATTCAGACATCATCAATGGATAGCATTTCTCATAAGTCCTTCAGAGTTGTTTTGAATCATTGTATTACTGAGTATAGCTAACTCATTCAAAGCTGATCATCTTACAGTATTGCTGTTACTTTGTACACAGTACATTTGACTTGGCATCAGCTCAGGTAAGCCCAGGTTTTCTGAGAGCATCCTGTTCATCATTTCTTATGTAATGATCATAATCACATATAACAATTTGTTCAGTCATTCTCAAATTGATGGGTATCCTCTCAATTTCCAATTCTGAAGAAAATACTTCATCAGAAAAGTGCTGCTGTAAATATTTTTGTACATATAGGTCCTTTTGTGATTTTTTTTTTATCTCTTTTGCAATGCAGACCTAGTGATATTGCTAGGTCAAAGGGTATTTTTACAGGCCTTTGGGCATAGTTCCACATTGCTCTACAGAATAATTGAATCAGTTCACAAGTCTACCAACATTGCATTGATGCCACATTTTTCCCTAATTCCCTCCAACATTCATCATTTACCTTTTCTGTCCTATAAGCCAATCTAATACATGTGAGATAATACCTCAGAATTGTTTTAATTTGCATTTCTCTAATCAATAGTGAGAGCATTTTTTTCATATGGCTACAGATAGATTTAGTCACTTCATCTGAAAACTGTTCATAACTTGTAATCATTTATCAATTGGGGAATGGCTCTTATTTTTATGAATTTGAATCAGTTCTCTATATATTTGAGAAATGAGGCCTTTATCAGAGAAACTTGCTACAAAATTTTTTTCACAGTTACTATCGATAACTATATTTCCATCCATCCTGTTCCCCTCTCACCCATTTTATTCTATTTTCTCTCTCCTTCCAACCAGTTCCTCCTCAAAAGTGTATTGCTTCTACCTCCCTCCCCCAATTTTCCTTCCCTTCCATGATGCCTTCCCTTTTCTTATCCCCTTCACCTCCTACTTTCCTGTAGGGTAAGATAGATTTCTATACCCAATTGAATGTGAATGTTATTTCCAGAATGAGCCAATTCTGATGAGAAGATTCACTCATTCCCCACATTTCCCCCATCTTCCCCTCCACTGTAAAAGCTTTTTCTTGACTCTTATATGAGATCATTTACCCCATTCCACCTCTCCCTTTTCCTTTCTCTCAGTATATTCCTCTGACACCTTGATTTTATTTTTTAGTTATCATCCCTTCATATTCAACTCACACTTCTACCCTCTGTCTATATGTACTCCTTCCATCTGCCCTGATAATGGGAAAGTCCTTATGAGTTACAAGTATCGTCTTCCCATGTAGGAATGTAATTTTAACCTTATTAAATCACTTGTGATTTCCCTTTCCTGTTTACCTTTTTATGCTTCTCTTGAATCTTGTATTTGAAAGTCAAACTTTCTATTCAGCTGTGGTCTTTTCATCGAGAATTCTTGAAAGTCCTCTATCTCATTGAATGACCATTTTTTCCCCTGAAGGATTTTACTCAGTTTTTCTGGGTAGGTAATTCTTAGTTGGAGTCCTAACTCTTTTGCCCTCTGGAATATCATATTCCAAGCACTCTGATTCTTTAATGTAGAAGCTACTAAATCTTGTGTTATCCTAATTATGACTCCATCAATATTTGAATCATTTCTGTCTGCTTATGATATGATCTTCTTGACTTGGGACCTCTAGAATTTGGCTATAATATTCCTGGGAATTTTTATTTTGATATCTCTTTCAGGAGGTGATCAGTGAATTCCTTCAATTTCTGCTTTACCCTCTGGTTCTAGAATGTCAGGGCAATTTTCTAAATGTCTAGTATCTGTTTTTGATCATGGCTTTCAGGTGGTCCATTAATTTTTAATTTATCTCTCCTGAATCTGTCTTCTAGGTCTGTTGTTTTTCCAATGAGATATTTTACCATCTTCTATTTTTTCATTCTTTTGGTTTTGTTTTATTGTTCCTTGATTTCTCAGTCATTAGCTTCCATTTGCTCAATTCTAATTCATAAGGAATTATTTTCTTCAGTTAGCTTTTGTTCTTCCTGTTCTGTTTGGCCAATTCTATTTTTTAAGGAGGCCTTTTCTTCAGTGAATTTTGTCTCTTATTCCATTTGCCCAGTTCTGCTTTTCAAGACATTCTTCTCTTCATTGTATTTTTGTGCCTCTTTCACCATTTGGCCTTTTCTGTTTTTTAAGGTGTTATTTTCTTCAGTATTTTTTTGTTCCTTCTTTACAAGGCAGTTGACTCTTTTCTCATAATTTTATTGTACCATTCTCATTTCTCTTCCAAAGTTTTTCTCTACCTCTCTTACTAAATTTTCAAAATTCTTTTTGAGCTCTTCCATGGCCTGAGGCTAATTCGTATTCTTCTTGAAGTCTTTGGATGTAGGACCTTTGACTTTATTGTCTTCTTCTGAGTGTATGCTTTGATCTTCCTTGTCACCATGGTAACTTTTATAGTCAGAGGTTTTTTCTGTTGTTTTATCATTTTTCCAGCCTATTAGTTGACTTTTAACTCTTTGTTAAAGTAGGCCTCTACTTCCAGGGTAGAGGGCACACTATCCCAAGTTTCAGGGGTTTTGTGCACCTGTTTTCAGAGATACTTCTAGGGAGCTCTAAGTTTTCAGTTCTTCCAAAGTGGTATGATCTAAGGAAAGGTGTATTTATTATTCTTCTGGTCTGTGCTCTGGTCTATGAGCCACCATAAGCACTCTTTTCTGCCCTGCAAATGTGACCAGGGTCCCCACTCCACTGCATCTACAAGCTCTGGTGTGCTAGTGATCCTTCTCACCCTGGGACTGCCACCCAGACTACCCACCAGATATGAGTATGGGCAAAGCAACATAGCCCTGCCTCAGTGACAGCAAAGAGAACCTTCTAATATCCTTCTGTCCATTTGTTTGACCCCCTTACTGTCTGCGGGATAAGAGCTCTGGAAACTGCCACTCCCACTGGTAATTCGTTTCCTGAAGCCTGATCCATGCTGGATTGAGCTTTACTCTCACCTAGGTGTGATTCCTGTTGACGTTCCAAGTTGTGTTTGGCTGGAAAATTATTTCATCCCATCCTTTTGTGAGTTTTGCTACTACAGGAATTGTTTTATGGCATTATTTAAAGGCAGTTTCAGGAGAGCAAGTTGCTCTCTGTTCTCCACCATCTTGGCTTCACCCCATAGGTATAGGTTAGGATTTGAACTCAGGATTTTTGACTCTAGACTCAACACTCTCCACCAAACCAGTAGCGCCAGACACACAGCCTATGAGCCATAAGTGGCCCACAGCACTTTCAATTGTAGGGGAACTAGCTTAAAATGTAATTGGGAAATATGTAACAAAATAAATTTATAAAAATAATAAAACATGCATAATGTTAAAAGGTAGTTTTCTAAGACCACATATGCCCACCAGGATCCTTACATATGGTTTAATGCTCTCCTTTCCCCCCACTTCTACTTGAGTTTGACACCATTGTACTAAATCATACTGTCTGCATTCAGCATGGTACTGTGGAAAGAATACTGGCTCTGGAATCAGAGCATTTAGGTCCAAATCCTGCCTCTGATGTTTACTACTAGTGTGACTTTGAGTAGCTAGCCTTCCTGGGCCTCAGTTTCCTCATCTATAAAATGTGAAGAGTAGATTAGCTGACCTCTAAGGTACCTTCTAGCTCCAGATCTGTAAGCCTGTGATTGTTATTTTTGTGTATGAAACATCTGGAATTGACCCTTAATGAAGTTAAACTTACAGAGTAAGTATAATGACATATTTTCACTTAGAGTCTAACTTTCAACTTGGCAGTTTGTTATTTTATGACTGACGCAGGAGACGTCCTGTCATCTCTGCACAGGAAGGGTTCTCATCAAAATGAAAGGAAGTTGGAGTCAAAGCAGTTTAGATCTAGGATGAGAGTTTAATTCTTCTGGATTACTCCATGATCAGACTGTCCTGACCAGGAAGTGCCTGGGCAGAGCTGACTCTGCTCCCTTTCATGGATATTTCTCATCGTCCTTTAAAGCTGACAGGACTCATGTTGTGTGTGAATATGGTTGACAGGCAGATATATGACTAGCAATACTTTTCACACTGTGCACATGTGACGGTTGCCTCTAGGTAGGCAGCTTGAGTCCCTGTTTGTAGGCCCCATTGTTATTGGCACCTTTGCTCCTGCACACCATGTTCAACATAATACATTTGCTCAAAAAGAACTAGTTCATTTCTGATCACTAGGGTTGATAGACCTATTGCTATGGTTTCCAAGCATTCCTGTTTATTTCATGCTGATTCAAAATTAGAAGATCAATAGCTGAAAAGGACTGTTGGGAACATCCAAGGCTACCCCCTCATTTCACCAGGAAACTAAGGTCCAGGGAGGCTGGGATTTATCCAAGTCAATATAGGCAGCTGAGCTGGTGTTCAAACTCAGTCCTATAATTCCAAATCCACTGCCTTTTCTACTGTATGCCCTGTTGTTCTCTCAGATGCACTAACTGAGAGAATTTCCCTATCCTTCCTGCTTAGGTGTTCCACTTTGCTTCAACTATTTAGAGTCCATCTTCCTGCCTAGATAGAATCATTAATGGTGATGAAGAAGCAGCAGGTTTCTTGAACTCCTCTAGTGAGTCTGTCCTATCATTTAATGCTTAAATATGGCTTAAAATTAATTCAATGACACTGTTCAATACAGGCAGATTCTACTTTTTGTGGTCTCAAATTTGGATCCTTCTTTGACAATGAATAAGTGAAGATGAGATGCAGCTTTGGTGTTATGAAAAGAGTACTAGAAATGAAAACTTCTAGGAAAACTGGAAATGCAGTCTAATAGAAATTAGAGTTAGACTGAGGTCTTATGCCATATTCCATAATCAATTCAAAATGTATATATTGTCTTAATGTTAAAAATCATACCAACACATTTGAAAGAGATCGTATATTTTCATAGGTATGGGTAGAAAGTGTATTCTTAACCAAACAAGGGATAGAGACAATTATAAATCATCAAATAGATAACTTTTCATCTATTTTCATGAATAGGAAACTGAAAAGCTTCTATGTAAAATGAATTCATCTAATGAAACATTTAAATGGGTTAAATGGGAAAAAAAATCTTTGGCATTTTTTTAGATGACAGTTTGGTATCTAAGCTATAGAGACTATACACACACACATAGATATATCTATCTCTGCATAGAGAAAGATATACATTTATAGATATGTGTGTATCTATACATATACATAAACATTTGCGTGTGTGTGTGCATATATATATATATATGCACACACACAGATATATGTGTGTGTATGTATGTTTGCATATAACCAAATGCCATTCCCCAAAAAATAAGTGTTAGGATATAAATACAATTCTCAAAAGAATTGCCAACTATTAATAACCATATGAAAGAAAAATCTGAATTTCTAATAATCTCACACATCTCACAAAGATGGAAAATGAAGGGAATAATTAACATTGGAGGGGTTGTGGGAAGATAGGTACTCTAATACATTGCTGATAGAACTGTGAATTTATACAACCATTTTGAAAAGCAATTCAGAATTGTGCAAATAAATTAAAATATTGATATACTTTGACCTAGAGATTCTACTATGAGACTTAAATCTCAAGAAACTCATTGATAAGAAGAAAGTCACCATATATACAAAAAATATTTATAGCATCACTTTTGTGGTAGAAAAGAGTTGTAAGGAAAATCCCTATCATTTGGGGAATGGCTAAACAAAATGTGACACATGAATGAATAGAATAGAAATTGTAAATATGACGGATACAGAGGAAGGCCAGATTTACACAATCTGAGGTGGAGTGAAGTAAGCAAAGTTCAGGGAAAAAATTACACCAACAATAGAAGTAAAAAGAAAAACCACAAGAACATTTAAAAATGAATATTGCAAAAATTACAAAGAAGTAGTATGGTTCCAAAAAGGAAATAAAAGACACCCTCACCTGACTCCTTTGCAGAAGTGGAAAGTTCATAGGTGTTGAACATTGCGTACATTTTCAGACTTTTTGATGTATTAATTGATTTTTGCCAGTTTTTGTCTCTTTTTCCTTTAAAACTTATTGTTATATAAGATGGCTCTTTGAGAGGGAGAGAACTATTTTTTTTTTTTTGCTTTTTGGAGGGCAATTGGGGGTTAAGTGACTTGCCCAAGGTCACACAGCTAGTTTTTTGTGTGTGTTAAGTATCTGAGGCCGGATTTTAACTCAGGTCCTCCTGACTCCAGGGCCAGTGCTCTATTCACTGCGCCACCTAGCTGCTTCTAGGGAAAGAACTATTGGGAGAAATTCTGGTGATGTTTGAAAATAAGGTGTCAGCAAAATTGAATCCAAAAATTAAAAGAAAAGGACACAGTACTGCATTAGGACTTGAGAGATCAAGCTTCTAACCTTATGACACATTGTTTAAGTCAGTCCTTCCTTGAACCATGTTTTCCTTAGAAGTAAAATGGGCTAAAATACTTGCCCTATCTACAATGCAAATTGGTATCACTGGGGTTGGTGAGGAAAGTGCTTGGTAAACCTTAAAGTGTCATATACCTAGGACTACTATTGTGTCTACAACTTATTGGTTTTACCAATCCGTAAGTGTGTTTATCATCTATCATCACCTGAGGGAACTGTGTTATTTGTGAGTAATTTTTCAGTCAAGTCCAACTCTTCATGAGCCCATTTAGGGTTTTCTTGGCAAAGAGTAGTTTGCCATTCCCTTCTCTACCTCATTTTATAAATGAGGAACTGAGGCAAATAGCATTAATGACTTGTGTTGGATGACACAGCTAGTAAGTGTCTGAGGCGGATTTGAAGTCAGGTCTTTCTTGACTCCAGGCCCAGTGTTCTATCTACTGCACCACCTTGCTGTCCATGAGACCAATTTTATTTAAAGTCCATGTGTAAGTCAAAGGATTGGTTTTTGGTTGGTCTACTTAATCAATGAATTCTAGAATTTCTGATATATTTATGTTTTGGATTTTCTACATCTTTCTTTAAGAGAATAATGTGGTATTTAAAGATTTTCCTATATGTATTGACTCAATATTCTTATAAACTTCCTACTTTTTTCAACAGACTTTGAATCATTATCTCAAGTTGCTTCTGTCTTTGTACTATGCTTAGGCAGCTTGGTGGAAAAATAAAGTTCTGGCTCTAGAGTCAAGAGGACCTGAGTTTGAACTTGACCTCAGACATTTACTGGCTATATGACTCTAAGCAAGTCACCTAACCACTGCCTGCCTTGGTTTCCTCATCAATGGGAATAATGATAGCACCTACCTCCCTGGGTTACTGTGAGGCTAAAAATAAACAATATGTGTAAAGTACTCTGCAAATCTTAAGGCTCTAAGCAATATGGTTTTTGTTATTATTACCATTATTGACTCTTGGCCTTAGAATTATTCCTAACTCTATCTTCCATACCATGCACTGTTGCCCTAAAATATTTTTATACTTTCATATCCATATATCATATAAATGCGTTCATTCAGAATCAGAACACTTTAAAAATCTACACTGAATGCCATCTCCAGAAATGCTACCCATTAATGAAATGGCTGGAAAAATGCCAATATCTCAAATGATTTTAAAGAGAAGACAGGCATACTTAGAATGGAAATTTGAAAATTCTTTTTGATTTTTAACAGCACAAATTTAACCAGTAGTCCAATGAAGTAATTTTAAGATGGTGATGTCTTTTATTTGGTCAATGCACACTGTCTACTGATATACATGTTATAGTAGTGAGCATAATTTCACTATTTTATATGATATTAGAGGTGTGTCTTGCTTTTATGATACATTGTTAGTCATCTCTATGATTGCTTCAATACTGAGTCTGGAATCTAATCTCATATATTCTTGTTTGTGCTTCTAAGGTTTACCCATGGCTTAGACAATTGTGGAACAATACACTAAGAGCCCTGATGATAGGCTTAGCATATAGGGCTTGAAGAGTTTCCAAGAAGACTAGAATAGACCAGTGTCTGGGTTGCCATTTTATCTTAGACACAATTGCATCAGATAGGTTGGCTAAAATTCTAATTAGTACACAATATTCTGTTTGCTTTATTTGTGAAGTAGAATGGTTTAGATAATTTATCTACTACTCTGTTATGGTTGATGATATTATATTATGAAAGTCTCTGAATAGCCAAACAAGCTCAATAATTTCCATAATTCGGGATCAACAATAGTATATAGAGTCACCTCTGTCTGAAGTACATTTTAACTTCAGATAGTTGTTGCTGTTGTCCCCATGTTCTCTGGAGCTTTTATTTGTAAAAAAGAACAGGAAATGTAAGGATGACTCCTTCTAAGCAGGGGTTAACGAACTTATTTTCTTATAATTTTGATAACAGTATTTCAACATTATGAGTTTCCACTGTAATCCTATTTTATTTCATGCATTTTAAAACATCATTTTGAGAAAAGATCAATTACACAAAGATGGTTAAAAACTCTTTTTCTAATGTCATGATGTGAGGGACATGTTTTTAAAAAGAGCCACCATGCTTTACAAAAAAAGTAAATGTGTATATGCCCTAAAATAAGTAATAGATACTTGTTTTTTATTTTTAATTGATTTATTTACTTTTAGTTTACAAGATTCAGTTCCACAATCCCTTGAGTTTCAAATTTTCTCCCCTCCTTCCCGCTCCCTGTCCTCCATGAAAGCATGCAATCAAGTATAGGATCTGCAAATATTTTCACATTGGATGTTAGTCTGGTTGTAAAGAAGGGTTGTAACCAATGGAATGAACAATGAGAAAGAGGAAAGAAAACCAAACATGGAAAAGAAAGAGAGAACGTAGTTTGCTTCAGTCTCCATTTAAACTCTGTTCTTTCTAGATCTTTCTCTGAATGTAGACATCTTCTTCCATCCTGAGTCTTTTAGAGTTATCTTATAACCTTGCATTGCTGAGAGGAGTCCAGTTTATCAAAGCTGGTTGTCACACATACATTGTGTCTGTCATTGTGTATAACGTTCTCCTGGTTCTGCTCCATTCACTCAGCATTAGTTTATGTAAGTTTCCCCACATTATTATGAAGTCTGTCTGCTCCTCATTTCTTATAGCGCAATAGTATTCCATTACATTCATGTACCACAACTTGTTTTGCCGTGCCCCAATTTAGGCGCATCCCCTTAATTTCTAATTTTTTGCCACCACAAAGAGAGCTGCAATAAATATTTTTGTGCATATGGGTCTTCCTCCCACTTCTATGATCTCTTTGGGATACAATCCTAGAAGTGGTAGTAATAGATACTTATTAAGCCCTTAATATGTGCC
Source organism: Pseudochirops cupreus (assembly GCA_028627135.1). Lineage (NCBI taxonomy): Eukaryota > Metazoa > Chordata > Mammalia > Diprotodontia > Pseudocheiridae > Pseudochirops > Pseudochirops cupreus. Next base: position 204,412,187 of record CM053580.1, on the reverse strand, counting down.
AGGGAAATATGGGACCAATTTACTTGAACTCATTTAGAGTGGGAAATGTAGACTTTGATCAAAGTGAAAATAAATTCTCAAAGCCTCCTAAGATCCTTTGTACAGAGTGTGCAGGTATGAGACCCAGATGCAAGAACATAAAGTCTCTAAGGATTTAGAGACATTTTGATCTTAAGCATGAAAGAGCTTTAGCACTATCACTATTCTCTTCTCTGCCTACTTCAGCTTCTCAGGAGCTAGTGTCACTTCCTGGGGAAAGTTGACTGAGAACAATGAAGAGAGTACTTCAAATACTGCTGTCCCCAAAGTCTTAGTGCAGTTTTCAGCATTAGTAGTTTATAAGTGCACCAAGACTTTTGGACCATCCAGTTTAAAGAAGGACCCACAAAACCAATAAAGTAGAACTGAGGTTGTAAATTATGTAAGTTAAATGTAAATTATATGTGAAAATGTAACTAATGTAAATTAAATCTGCCCAATTTTTGGTGTTTTGTGAGACTTAGAAATGAAAAATAAAGCTGATGGTTACTGGTTGGGGAATGTCACATACTGGCATTCCTAGTTCCTCCCACCCCTGGGTGTGGGAAAATGAAACAGATAGAGTGAAATTAGTGAGTGGTGACCAGCCTTGAACAATGCTCCAGATACAGAAATTCTTCCATTCCATGAAGGTGGGAGCAGATGGGTCAGAAATGTTTAGACATTTCCTACAAAGGCTCTTCATGTCAGGAGAGAGCCTTTGATTTATAGCTTACATTAATTACATCAAGCCATATTCTTCTCTAGACTAGTCAAGTACCTTTCCTTATAGAAATGGTAGCACCTTGACTAAAGGTTACTGAAATTGTATAAATACGTGATGGCTTGTTGGCCATAAAAATCCCCCCACACACACACCTTTTCTCATTTCCATTTCAAGCACTCATGAAGCATCAGTTGCAGGTCTTCTCACTCTCACTGTCATTCTTTCTAATTTATTCTCTAATAGGTATAGTCCTCATCTGTCCTCCCTCAAAGTTTCAAAGACTGGATTCTTGGCTAAAATTAGATTTCTGTTGTCTGAAGTTCCAACAATGAAATGTTAAAATGGGAGCTCCTAGTGGGCATGGACCATTTTGTTTTCTGTCTCTGTATCCCCAGTGCTGGGGATAGGTGCTTAATAAATAAATGCTTATAAAAATAAGTAATTAATAATGCTTGTCATGGATGCTTACAATGTGAGCTCCTTGAGAATAGGATTACATTCTCTGTACTTGTATCCTCAGCACCCAGCACAGTGCTTAAAACAGAACAGGTGTTTAATAAATTGGTTGTTGCAAAGAACTTCATTTGAATGGTAGAGACAAGTACCCATCAAATATGTACATCCTCAATATAAAGTTAGCACTAAAATATGTCTGTTTCCTCTCTTCTTCCCTCATGTTCCTCTCAGGCACCCTTGTTTTTCTATAGCCAAGTGCCTATGATCCTTCAAAGTTTCTGGGTTACAGATGCAGCTCATTTGGCTGTGTGAATGTAACTGGATTCCTGAGATGTTTACATACTGCAGTATACTTAATATTGTATTTACATTTTATAGTAATTAAGGTTGTTAATATACTTTCCTAGCAACAGTACTGTAAAGTAGGTTATGCAAATATTGTCATTCCCGCTATACAGATGGGAAAACCTAAGCTCAGAGAGATTAAAAGACTTAGCCAGCAGTATATTACAGAGAAGTTGTAACCACAGTTGTAATTGTTAGATGAAGGTTTCAAACCCAAATCAAATGATTCTAAGTCCAGCACAACCTCCTACTTCTCCTTAACACCTCTCTAGAATAGAGTACTTCTATTGGAAAAATAATAACTTTAAAAAATTGTATTGATGTGCTTCATTTTTCACATCACCATGGTTTTGTTCAGCATCGCTCCCTCTTCCTCTCTCATAGAGCCATCACATGTAACAAATTGTATTTTTTAAGACTAAAAAAAGAGAGAGAAAGGCACTACTGATTAATACAACTAAAACAGAAATTCTGAAAATATGTGCAACATGCAATATTTGTGGACTCATTTGGTGGACTGAACTAAGTGTCTTTTCGTCTCTTCTTTTGAACTGTGCTAGCACTTTAGAATTCTGCAAATTTCACTTTGGATTTTTGTGTATGTCTCCCTCTTCCATTTACACTTTTGTGTCATATATGCTGTTTTCTTGACTCTGCTTACTTCACTCCATCAGTTCATATAGATCTAAATTTTAATTATTAAAATGTTTTATTTATGCTCTTTTTTCTTATCTTTCATTACCTACCAACCTCCCTCTCCACCCATTCACTCAGATAGAAGATGTTTGAAGCAAAAGAAATTAAGAGAGTGGCCATACATGAGAAGGCAAGTCTGGTACATCTAGTCTATCTCCTCTCTACCAAAAGGTGGAAGATATGTTTTACCCTTATTCTTCTTTAGTTTTGACTGCTTACTGTCTTGGTCAAAGTTCCAAAGAAGACTGGGGCAAGAAAATGGCAATCTACTCCATATTAGTTCAAGTCAGTCCATTTTAATTCAGCTTTAAAGTAGAGATTGCCACTGGTGCCTTAGGAAGACATCTATGGTCTTTAAGAGTTTAGGCCCAAAAAATGCTCCAAAAGAAAACTAGGTTTCCTAAGATATCACCTTCTCTGCTTCTTGCTTACAAAAACAGGCCTGGTCTTTACTTTCTTCTCTCATGTTTCTTTCAGGCTCTTTGTTTTTCTGTAGCCAAGTGCCTATGATCCTTTAAAAGATTTCTGGGAACAGAGGCAGCTCATTGGGCTGTGAGCATATGATTGGACTCCTAATATGTGTCCACTGCAGGTATTCCTCACACTAAAGCATCCTTATACAAAACCTTTGTGCACAGCCACGTTGCCTTTTTCCTATCCCTATTCATTCCTTGTCCCTAGAAGGACACTTGGGATCAATGGCACTTGTAAGACAATAAATGGATCTATATAACTTAATTCTGTCAAGCCTCAAAGTACTGTGCTTTGGAACTCCTGAATTAGAGTATAGTTTCATACCACAGTATCCTTGCTGCTTTAGGTAGAATGTGTTGTATGTACACTTTACATGCATTATCTCACTGGGTCCTTCATGACCTTGTCAGCAACTAGGGGTTTGGTTATCTCTATACAGATCCCAGTCCTAGTCTCTCTCCTGAGCTTCTTCTCTGCATCACATTTGCCTATAAGACATTTTGAACCATATGTTCTGTAAGCGTATCAAACTCAACATGTCCAAAATAGAACTTCTCTTTCTTCAGAACCTCTTTTCTTATCTTCCCTGTTATCGTTGAGGGTACCAGTTACCACAATTCATGACATCCGTATCATTTCCTCACTCTCCCTCCCATCACATATCCAAACCCTTACAGAACTGGGAAATGAGTGACAAATCAAATGAAAACTACAATGCTACTTTGGGCCTTTTTAAGCCGACATACAACCCCCAGGTAACCTTTTCTATTTGAATTTCTCATCACTGCTATATGCGACTCTCTAAGATTCTAAGTTTTAGAGAAAGTGCCAGTCTGCCTTGGTAGAGCTACCTAAAGGAAGAAGAATATTAACAAGACAAACCCAGTGAAATAGGGAGGGGGCAACTGTTAACCATCATATTAAAAAGCATTTATTAAGCACCTTCATTGTCCCAGGCACAGTGCTAAGATCTGAGTATATGGGAAAAAAAGGCAAAAAAAAAATAAGAAAAAAGAATAGACTTAGGGGCTGTCCTGAGCATTATATCCAATGTATATCTTTGTATACTTAATATACATATAATAAAAGAATGGTTTCATGATGAAGTAGTAGAGAATTTGTGTCAAAATTGCATGATCTCACCATCAGATCCTAACAAGTAAGCAATTACAGGAAAAGGAAGATGTATTATTGCCTGTTAAAATATTTTCAGGATAGTGACTGGAACTATCATCCCCTGTTACAGCAATCTTCCAGATTAAGGAAATCCAAGCTCATACCACATTATAGAGGAATTGATGTCAACTCTTCTAGCTTCCAGGTCACTGTGTTGATTTGACTTAATTATATTATAAACCATAGGTTTTCCATAGGATTTAAGCCAGATGAAGTACTCTGAAATACGTTTACCTCCAACTCTTGGACAAATTTCTTAATCTGTTCCCACAGTGTGTGAAATGGTGAAAAGTTGTGTTATGGAATTAAACCTCAATTTTGAAATTTCAGTAATTCTAGTATGTTTTGCTTCCGAATATATCAATCTATTTATCAGAATTCATCATTCTTCAGTGGAAACAAGACTTATCTATTTAATAGAAGTTAAAAATCATTGAAAGTGTTTTGGGATGGACATTTTACCAGTCAGGAAACACACCCCAATCTTACAAGCTCACATGGACTTTTCCTAACAATGATTTTTTTATAGCCATAAATTAAAAAGTGAATTTTGACCATAAAACTTTTCTTTTTTCTAATCACTCACTAAGCATTTATTGGATGCCTGCTTTGTGTCAAGCATTGGGATTGTTAGGGATACAGAAAGGCAAAAAACCCAGCAGTCCCTGCCACTCTTCCTAATGGGGAGACAAGATATAAACTAGGCCTGTGCAAAATATATATAGTGCAGATGGATAATAATCTGAAAGGGGGAAGACATTAATGTGCAGGGGAAAGGCCTTCTATAGAAGGTGAGGTTTAAGAAGGAAGCCAGAGAAATTAAGCAAAAAAGGGAAGAAGTCAAGCATTCTAAGCCAGCACAAAGGTGTGAAGGGTAGAGATAGGGTGATATGTTCAAGGGTCTGTTCTTAGTATTATCTTGCCCATTGTATGTGTGTTTTTCATACCATAATTAGCATTGCATCCTCCCTCCCATCACCAGTCTTGTCTTATTGCTATTCTTCCAAATTTAAGTAGCTTATACCACTGGGTAGAGGAATCAGTAACAATCCCTCTAGCTTCCAGGTCTCTGTGAAGATCTTGGCTTATTTTCGTGGATGAATTGGGCTATTTTGCAGCAATAGTTTGTCAGTTTGGGGAATTTATTTCTTTATTTTCTCCCCAGTGTTATTTTGAATTTTTCTGCAACTGATCCTGTTTTAATTGTGGGATTGAATAATCTTTGACGTGTCTGACTTTACACCAGCAGTCACTGCTTTTAACTACTATTGTAAAGCATGCTCTTGAAAAGCTACAACTTTCAAATGTTTGTTGAGTAAAAGTCATTCTTAAAAACCACAGAATTGTTATAGACCAATTTCCCTAATAAATATTGATGCAAACATTTTAAATAAAACACTAGCAAGGAAATTACAACAATTTATCACAAAAATTGTACGCTTGGACCAGGTTGAATTTGTACAAGGAATTCAGGGCCAATTCAATACTGGAGAAAATGGTACGCATAATTAACCATATCAATAAGAAAAACAGCAGAATTCATGATTATTCTCAACAGCTGCAGAAAAAAGCTTTTAACAAAATGTAACTACTAAGAGCAAACCCACTAGAAAGCAGAAGAATAAAGCTTTTCTTTCTTCAAATGATAAATAATAAAAATATGAAATAAACCAAGTGCAAACATCATCTGTGGTGGAGATGAGCTACAGGCCTTTCCAGGATGAGCAGGGGTGAAGTAAGGATGTCCATTATTGTCACACAGTATTCAATAGTGTACTAGAAAGGCAATATAGCAATAACACAAGGAAAAACTGAAGGAGAAGGTAGTGAGGAAATAAAACAAACACTTTTTGCCGATGACATGATAGCATGCTTAGAGAACCTTTGAGAATCAACTGAAAAATCAATCAAAACAATTAGTTTTAGCAAAGTTGTAAGATATAAAATAAATTCACACAAATCATGAGTATTTCCATATATGACTGACAAAACCCAGCAGGAAGAGATAGAAAGAAATTCCATTTAAAATAACTGCAGACAGTATAAAATATTTGAGAGTCTGCATGCCAAAACACAAACAGAATCTATATAAATGCAATCACAAAACACTCTTCATGCAGATCATGACAAACCTAAACACCTGAAGAAGTACTAATGGCTCATGGGTAAAGTGAGTCAACGTAATAAAAATGACAACACTATCAATTAATTTACTTATTCAGTGCCATGCTAAGCTAACAACCGATGAGTCACTTTGTAGAACAAGAAAGAATTATAACAGTTCATGTGGAGGAACAAAAAGTCAAGAATATTGGAGGAATCAATGGGGAAAAAAATATGGCCAGAGTGGGATGTGGGGGTAAAGTACTATCAGTACCCAATCTCAGACTGTCCTCCAAAGTGATAATTATCCAAAATGTCTGGTACTGAATAAGAAATAGAGTGGTTAATCAATGGCGTGGATCATATATAAAATAAACAGAAGCCAATGATCACAGTAACTATGTTTGATAAGCACAGAGGCCCCAGCTCTATGGGCAAGCACTCGCTATTTGGCAAAAACTTCTGTTAAAACTGAAAAGTTTTCTGCCAGAAACTAGGCATAGGCCAAGGTCTTGTACCATACACCTAGATAAGGTCAAATTTTGTACATAATTAGACAAGAAGGGTGATAGGAGAGCATAGAACTATTACCTATCAGATCTATGGATGGGGGGATAGTTCATGACCAAATAAGAGCATCAAGGGAGAAAAAATGAATAATATTGATTATATTAAGTTAAAAAGGATTTGCACAAACAAAACCAGGATAGCCAAAATTAGAAGGAGGGCAGAAACCTGAGGGGAACTAGAATTTAAAGGAAATTTCTATGATAAAGGTCTCATTGCCAAATATATAGGGAACTGAATCAAATTTATAAAAATAAGAGCCAGTCCTTAATTGATATGAACAGGCAGTTTTTAGAAGAAAAAAATCAAAGTTATCAATAGTCACATAAAAAAATGCTCTGAATCATTAATAGTTAGATAAATGTTAATTAAAACAACTCTGAGGTTCTACCACCTCACATCCATCAGATTGGCTAAGATGACAGACAATGAAAATGACAAATTCTAGAGATGTGGAAAAACAGGTACATTAATGAACTGTTGGTGGAGATGTGAACAGCTTTAACCATTCTGGAGAATAATTTGGAGCTTACTCAAAGGGCTATAAAACTCTGCCGAGCAATACAGCTACTCAATGCATACCCCAAAGAGATCAAAGGAAAAGGAAAGGACCCATATGTACAAAAATATTTATAGCAGCTCTTTCTGTGATGGCAAAGAATTGGAAGGTAAGGAGATGGCCATCAATTGGGGATTGAACAAACAAGTTATGATATATAATTGTTGTAGAATACTATTGGGCTGTAGGAAATAATGAAGAAGATGGTTTCAGGAAAACCTGAGAAAAGTTGATGCAAAGCAAAGTGAGGAAAACAGTGTGCATGGTAACAGTACCCTATAATGATAATCAACTGTGAAAGACTCAGAAACCCTGATCAATACAATGATCCATAATAGCAAAGGACTAGTGATGAAAAAATGCTATCCATCACCAAAGACAGAATTGATGAACTCTGAGTTCAGAATGAAGCATATTTTTGTCTTTACTTTTCTTGCTTCTTTTCACAACATGGTTAATGAGGAAATAGGTTGTATATGCCTTCATATGTATAAAGGTATCATAGAGGAGCTGGAGGGAGGGAGATAATTTGGATCTGAAAATAAAAATTAAATTTTAAAAAATTTAAAATATAACAGAAGAGCACAATGAAACATGGGTGTATAACATGAAATCCAGCACTCAACTTACAGTGAATTAAAGGTGGGCAAACTACATCAATCTAGTTGCATCACATCAAGATCAGATGTTCTGGCATGGCTTAGTGTCAATAAACACACACATGACCAATTGCCAACACAAAATGAAACCATAGTAGAGTTATTGTTTGTCCAAGTAATTCACGCAATTTAATATAAGTACACACCCACACTCCTCAATCAACATATAAGTTCCTTGAAAACAGAGATTGTTATTGTCTTTTTATCTCAAAGGCTTAAGACTGACTAGACCAGTGGTTCTCAACCTGTGGGTCGCAACCCCTTTCACAGGGGTCGCCTAAGACCATCAGAAAACATATTTTTTTGATGGTCTTAGGAACCGAGACACTGCTCCTCTATCCATCTCCAGGCAGATCCACCCACATGCAGATACGCCCACATATGAATATTAAAGGATCACAGCATTAGGAAGGTTGAGAACCACTGGACTAGACCATGGTGGATATTTTTAAAAGTGTGAACTGAGAAGTGATTTTATTGTTAAAAAAAAAAAAAGAACGCATAGTTAATCATGATCTGGTATTAGAAATAAAAGTCAAACTTGTTGATATGATTGGCTTTGAAAGCTAATAAAGAATTAAGAATATTGAGATTTTTATAAACAACCAAAAAATGCATTTAACGCATCCTGATAATTTGTAGTTTTGCATTTAGAACAAGGGTGAAGAAGGCCCACAGTGACTACAATAATGTAAATAAAATGCAAAACACGGCACTTCAGCTCCACTCAGCTAAATTCTAATGACCAATCTTGACGCAGAACAGTTGATGGAAAAAAGTGTTGGGATACAGAGATCTGGAATGACGCATAGCCTCTAAGACTTACTTGCCACCTTTGTTTTGATGAACTGTTTCTCTTGCAGATATAAACAAGCATTTATTAAGAAAGTGATTTATTAAGCCCTTTCTGCGTACAAGACACTGTCATAGGTGCTGGGGATACAAATACCAAAAAACTGAGACAATCTCTAATCTCAACAAACTCCTATTTTGACACGGCAAGTTTCGGTTAAGGTGAGACATAGTGGGGAGATGGGTATATTGAAAAATAACCACGGTAGAAAAAGCACCAGATTTTAATAAAATTATATATGTGTGTGCATTTGTCTATTGACACATAATATATATGTTCATGTACATATGTTAATTTATACATACATAGCACGTTCGAATATCACATTTTCTCAGTCATTCATTATTTTCGATCTTATAGTTTATTTCTACCTTTATAGATTACATTTTTAATACTTTCATATAAATGGGTCCAGGGAAAAAGTCATGAATAGAATTACTGGATCAAAAATATGAAAAATAATTATCCTGCTTTTCCTAGTTGTTTCCCCCCACTTTGAACTGTCCTATCTGTATTTTACTTTATAGTAGGTGTTTAATAAATGTTTACTGAATAAATGTTTCACAATGAGTGGTAGATTAGGTGCTGATCTGCGTTGGTAGATGGACAAGGGTTCCAAATTCCAATGAAATAGCAGATCTAGTATATTTTTTTTAAGTCATGTCAAATGTAGAACCTATTTTTTCTCATTTTTTTCTCATGAAGTAGGTGGTAGATATACCATCTCCTCATTTTCCAAATAAAGTCCAGAGACATAAAATTATTCAGCCTCAATTATGCAGCTATTGAGTGTCATAGTCAAAAGTTAAATATAAATCTTCTGACTGCCCTGTCAGTTTTAACTGACTTGGATGGGTGGTGTGGAATGGGAAAAGCTCCTCTAAAATTAGCTACTGTATTGGTTTAATAAATCAGTATGTTATGGTGATTAATATTTATTCGATACCATGCTATGGAGTTTCTACTAGAAGGAGTTCTTAAGTGATGGATTTTCAATAATGGTAAATGCATTTGAATGGTAATTAAATAATGTACTCATAGAGGTTTGGTTACCAGTTACATTCTGTACTCTTAATAAAGGGAAACTAATTAGTAGTGATCCACAGCCAAATGGGGGGGGGGGGGGGTTGGGAGGGGAATAACATTATGTTTCAACAGAGCACATTCATATTTAGAAATTTGTGGCAAGGAAGTCACTTCTAATTTGTGTTTTCAAGAATTAATACCTGACCATTTTGTGGGGGAAATCCAGATCCTTATCAGAATCCAGATTTGTCCTAGAAGTCTCAAAGGAAAGCATTTCTTTTGTAGGTTAAGTCAAAACTCCAAAGACTGTATTAGTCAATATCAATCTGGCATGGTGGCCAAAGACAAAAAGACTTTAATTCTGAGTCAGAAAGACCCAGCTTCAAGTCTCCCCTCTGACATATACTGGCAAGATTACCCTGAGGAAATCATTTAATCCCTCAGTCCTAAAACAATGAGTGGTAGATTAGGTGCTGATCTGCATTGGTAGATGGACAAGAGCTCCCAATACCAGTGAAATAACAGATCTAGTATGTGAATTTTTTAAAATAATGTCAAATGTAGAACTTTTTTTCTCATTTGTCATTATGTCTTCTTTATATTTTACTGTATTGCATATATATTTCTTTTTAAACTAAATGTGATGTTTTTCTCATAATTTTTCAGTAAGCAGATTATCAGGAGGGCCATATACACTCTTCCAACAGAACAGAACCTTCTTGGGAAATATTTTGCAGAGGTTTAATTTCACATTCTTAAATCATTAAACAGCTTGATATAGTTAATGTAGTTTTACTTCAGGCTCGGCTGCATTTTTACCTTGCTTCCTGGAAGGCTTCTTTCCCACACATTGAGCTAACAATGTCTAGAGAAACTTTCTAATTAATTGAGTTCAAATGAAATCTGTGACTCTAAACCTCATAATGTGTTGTCTTAAATAGTATTAAGCTAAAGCTGTATTAATATTCTATTCATGGATATTCTGTTGTCCTCCAAAGGCAATATAAAAAGTGGCGGGCTAACATCAATGTATCATACATTTACAGCTAAAAGGGGCATCAGAAACCATCTAGTCTGACTCTTTTTTTTTACATAAAAGGAAACTAATGTTCAAGGAGTTTGTGAGTGAATTGCACAATTCACACATACTACTTAGCAAAGGCATATTTGAAAGCAGGTCTTCTGAATCTAGTGCCAGTGAAACAAGGAAATAGGATACCTGGATTCTAATCTAGACTTTATCATTCACTACTCACATGACCATAGAACATAGTCATGGCATTTCCATGGCTGTGGTTCCCTCAAGTATAAAAGGACAATCACAACGTGAACTAGACCTGCCCCACCTCACAGGCTTGTTATAAAGATCAAATGAGATAATGGGCATGAAACTGTTTTGTAACTAGGGAAGACTAAAATTGTATTAATAGAAACAGTGGATCAAAAAACAAAAAGAAAAGATGTAAGGATTTTTTAGAGTCTTGTTGATCTTTCCATCAGCCAAAAAACATTTAATAAGTACCTATCATGTGCAAGTCACTATGCTAAGCACTGAATCGTTAAAAAGGTTTCCCATTATAGTCTGTCCTCTCTCTCCTCCCATACGTGTGTGTGTATACACACACGTATGTTCTCAACCTGTGGGTCACTACCCCTTTGGGGTCAAACAACCCTTTCACAGGGGCCACAGGGGTCGCCTAAGACCATCAGAAAACACATATTTCCAATGGTCTTAGGAACCAAGACACCACTCCTCTATCTATCTCCAGGCGAGTCCGCTCACATGCAGTTATGCCCACATACGAGTATTAAAGGGTCACAGCATTAGGAAAGTTGAGAACCACTGGTGTATAAACACATATATACATATGTGTATAGATAGATAGACTCAACAAGAATTATGCTGGGTGTTAATGATAGAAATAATAAACATTATATAATCTTTGCCCACAAGGAGCTTATAGTCTCTCAAGAAGACAACATGCCCATACTCTAAGTACATACAGAATAAATATAAAAATACAAGAAAGTTTTGGGGGGAGGGTGCTACAAGTTAGGAGGCTCAGAAAAGCCTTCAAGTAGAAAGTAGTGTTTGACTTAAGTCATGAGCCAAGTAAAGCTTTCTGTGAGATGGAAGTAAAGAAGAAGTGCATTGTGGGCAGGAGATGGAACACTAGGATTTAGGATTAGAGGAGACAGTTTGTCTGGACAGCTATAGAGGGAAATAACATGTAATAAGTTTGGAAAGATAGGTTAGTGAAGAGCTGGAGAAGCTGACAGTTTAAACTAGAGGCAACAGGAAATCATTTGACATGTATTTCTTTTACTGTACTTGTCACCTTCCTCTGAAACTATTAAAATGTTAATGAACTTCATAAAACATCTGTTCCAGTTTCCTCACTTTATAAATGAAGAAACTGAAACCCATAGACATTAAGTGACTTGTCAAGAGTCATACAGGTAACAAGTATGAGAGGCAGAATTTGAACTTGGGCCCTCAAAATCCAAGAAAAAGCCAACTAGTGTTTGTGTGTATATATATATATATGTATATATAATATATAATATATATAATATATATATTATATTAAATATATATTATATATATATTTCCATATATATAAATATGGAAACACTAAAATTATACAGTGAACTAGTCGATTAATTTAGATATTCAGCAAAAAGCAGTAGATGATATTGCAGTAGAGATAGCACCTTGTTAATGGAAAATTACCAGCATTTTGTTTTTGCTGCATCATTATCATCTTGTTCATCCTTAATTCTTGAAGAGGACCAATGACATCACAAGAGTGATGTCTTGACTTGCTTGTGAATTAGATTTAAGTGAGGTAGAACTTGGCAAAGTCATTTCCTGATATAGAATACCTCTGGAGACCTATTCAAAAATCTTTACTTAATTTGATCAATCTATTGATCTTTTACCCTATTGAGATTAAAAATCCTCCCAGTTGCTCTCTTACCGGGTATTCTCTATGGTCTTATCCAGAAGCATGGCTACAGAAAAATTTGTATTCACTAAAATGTGACCCTTGAATGATAGAGAGACGGAGAAGGAACTAATTAAAGGGTTTGCCTTTCTGGAAAAGATGACTTAAATCTTAAACACTTCAAGCCTCAGTTACCTTATCTGTAAAATGAATATAATTGGGAGGTGGGGGAGGATTGTGTCAATCTCTGTGTCCTATGTTTTTAATTTTTTTTGTGATAAATTTTCTTTTAGCATCACCTAGATTTCCCCTTGTATCTCTCCTACTCCTACTTCCCAGCATTCATCTCTTATTTAAAAAAAAAAACAGAAAAAAATTGTAGAAGGAAGTAGAAAAAAATCCACAAAAACTGATCATTGCACTGAAAAAAATCAGACATTACATGCAATGCTTTACCTCCATGGCCTGCAATCTCTGGAATGGAACAGGGGAAGGTATCTCCTAAGGCCAATTTTGTCCTTTATAGTTTTACAACATTCATTGTTCATTGTTCTATAATGATCATTCTTTCTGTTTACATTGTTGAAGTCATTATGTATAATGTTCTCTTGGCTTTACTTCAGTTTGCATCAGTTCATGTACGTCTTCCCAGACTTCTCTGCATTCATCATATTCATTGCTTTCTATAGCACAGTACTATTCTACTATATTACTATGCCCCATGTGTGTGTGTATATATATATATATATATATATATATGCATATATATATGTATATGTATATACATGTACATGTGTATACACATATATACATATATATAATATATATCATATAACATATACAACACACACACATATATATATAACATATATATGTAAACCCTAAAATTATACAGTGAACTACTGGATTAATTCAGATATTCAGTAGAAAGCAGCAGATATTACAATTCTGGTAAAAATTATTCTTTTCCTGCTTTTAACCATTCCCCAATCAACTAGTATTGGCTTTGTTTCCAAAACTTTGCTAATCTAAAAAATGCTGCAATAAATCTTTATATAATTCAAAATATGACCTGATTGGAGCATATGCCTAGCAATGTCCTATCTGAGTCAAAGGGAAGCATTTTAGCTGTTTGATTTGCCTAGTGTGTTTTTCTCTGTTTTTGGAGTTCTTGTGAGTCCTTTGTATCTTTTTCATTTCCTGTGGAGTGAAATAGTCGGGCTAAAATTGAGTATTTGGATAGCAGATGCAGATATAGTTGCCCATACATATTTTTGAAGATCTAGATATGAGTGATCCTAAGAATATAGTAGAGTTGTGGTTGTTTGTTTTGGAGTAATTCTGAGTTACATCAAAGAGAGATAATGACCATTTGGAACAAGGGCTCTTTGCCTAGGGTCCACATGGATAGATTTCAGGGAATCCATGATCTTAGATGGGAAGAAATTACACTTTTATCTTCCGTAACCTCTTTTTTCTTTAATTACGAACATAGTCAACAAATATTATTTTGAGTAGTGGTCCACAGGTTTCACCAGACTACCAAAGCAGCTCATGATACAATAAAGGTTAACAACCCCCGCTTTTGAGAGTTAACCTCTATGACTAGACTAGGTCCATGTGAACACAGTCTTGGTGGCTCTGATTCACTGCTTATGTCCAAATAAACTGAGGCTAAGGATGAACAAAACAAAGGTATTTTTTAGATTTTGTGGGAGACAAAAGGAAAATCAAAGAAAAGATAGCACTGCTATTCAGTACATGTCAGATTATAACCAACAAAGAAGAGAAGCAGGGCTTTCCAATGGTTATTTTACTTTTCCCCTCTCTACTAGGAACACTGATATTTGGACTAGACAACAACAAAAAGATTGGTTAACTGTGAAGTGACACTAAAGATAAGAGGAAAAATAGGAAAAAAGCACCTTCAATGACTAGATTACTTACATCCCAGAGAACAAAATAAATTTGAAAATAAATTGCAGATATTATTACTGAGCTAGAGTCAATGGCCTTTGAGAAAGTATGAGAAATAGAAAAGGTTCTCTAAGATGAGAGATGAGTGATTCTCTGATTTTTAAAAAGTGAAGAAAAGTAGTTAAAAGGTTTCATGTTGATTACCAAAAATACTATAGGACTAAATGAATGAGTTTTGAACATTTATCAATAGGAGTTATCACTAAGAACAAATATAACTTCAACAAAAACAGATCATTCCAGAAAAGATGGAAATAATCAACATGGGAGGGACTACGGAAAGAGAGGAATACTGATTCACTGTTGTCACAGCTTTGAATTTGTTTAATCATTCAAGAAATAATTTGGAATTATATGGGGAAAATGTTACTAGAACATCCCAGGGATCCTCCTTCTGGTTATAAACTCCAGAAGGTCAAAGACAAAAGGAAGTTCCCACATACACAAAAAATACAAATTGCAGCCCATTTATGGTGGCAAAGATCTGGAGACAAAACAATGCCCCTCAATCAAGGTATGGCTAAAGAAACTGTAGTATGTGACTATAAGGGAATACATAAGAAATTCAGAGAAACGTGGAAAGATATAAACTAATGCAGAATGACACAATCAGAACTAGGAGAACAATATGCATAGTGACTCCAGAAATTTAAATAGAAAAAAATAATAGAAGAGTACCAAACACATAGTACAATGTGGTCAAACCTGGTTCCAGGGAAGAGATGCAGATGACAGGTATGGAATGTCACATATAATGACAGTGTCAATGTGCCGCTTAGTTTTACTGAACTTAAAAAATAACTGTTATAAGGGAAGTTTGAACTAGGCAGGGAAAGGAGTTGTATATTTGGGAATTAAAGTTACATAAATCAAAGAAAAAAACACCTATATAAAATGAGATAAAAAGAAGAGTTCATTCCAGGCTAATGGCAAGCTAACTTCTTTTTTCACAGGTTTACTAAATTATACCAGGGAATGTCAGGCTGCTCTTATGGAGAAATAGAGAAGTCTTGGTTAAAGTATGGATGGATGCAGAATCTGGTTGAACTAAACCCCAAGAGTACACATTAATTTGGGGATGTGGACTTAAATGGCGCGTTCTAGTAGAGTACCCCAAGTATGTATCTTTGGACCTGTGCTGTTCAGCATTTTTGTCAGTAACTACAATTTTCTCATCAAATCTGAAAATGGCATGAATTTAGGAAGAAGAGTTAATATACTGCATGAAAGACTTAGCATTCAAAAATTTCTCAACAAGACAGAACAATTATAGATGTGAAATCTCACACTCAAGTCCAGAAAATCACCTTTCACAAGTACAGGATGAGGGAGTCATAGCTAGCCAATAATTCACATAAAAAATTCTAGGGGAGTTAATTCAATATGAATCAATGGTATTACAAGACAATCCAAAAAAAAAGTTGGTATACCCTTAGGAACCATTGAGTAGCATAGTATTCAGAACAAGACAGGGATGGTTCTACTGTAAGCTTCTCTGTTCAGACCATTATGGCATACAGTTCTGGACAGCAGTTTTTAGAAAGGACATAGATAAATCAGAGTTACAGAAGCACAACCAGGTTGGAGACTTGAAATCATGTGACTTGAGGACTAGCCAATTGACCTTTGGATGTTTATTCAGGAGAAGAGCAGACTGAGAAAACTGATAGTTATCTCCTAATATTTGAAATGTTGCCTCTTAGCATAGGGTGAGACTTGTGCTTATTCTCAAAAAGCACAACTAGTTTCAGTGGGTGGAAGCTATAAAGGGGAGGAAGAAAAGTTTAATTTAAAGAAAAAAATTCCTAAAAATTTAAGTTATCTGGCAATAGAATGGTATCTGCTGGAGGATACTGTGAATTCTCTTTTACTGGGAGGTCTTGAAACAAAGGCTGGATGACAGCCTGTGAGGATGGTAGAGGATGGATTCTAATTAAGGTGTGGTTTAGCATGATTTCTGAGACTTATTTCAATTCTAAGAACCTGGATTCTGATCTATTAGAAGATTCTTGGACCCTTTCTTTCTATCTGACTGGGGGCAGATCAGTGTCACAACAGGAGTCAGCTACCCTCTTAAAGCTGGGTAGCTATTTTTAAAAATTGTGAAGGGATTCTCAAGTACAGGTTCATTAGTCAGATTCATTTCCAATGACTAAACATTTTCACTGGCTATCTCCCATGCCTATCATGCTTTCCTTCCTCATCTCCACATCCTCGCTTGCCTGATTTACCTCCAGTCTCAGCTAAATTTTCCCTTTTTGCAAGAAGCCTTTCCCAGTTCCCCTTAATCTTATTGCCCTCCCTCTCAAACTAGCCCAATTTATCCTGCACATGTCTTCATTATACATAGCTGCTTGTATATTGGCAAATGCTGTCTGACCGATCACCACTAGTATATCTGAGATTATGCCTTACCACATCAATTACCAAAAATACAGTGGTTTTATTACTGATATAGCATAGTAATTATATAAGAATATTTGTCACAACGTAGCCACTAAAGTTCAAAAGCATCTCATAGATTACCATTAATCTGGTATTTATCCCACCACCTACATCCTCAAGTCTGCATACAATAACTTCTTTATGATCTTCAGGATTCAGCATTTTGTTCATTTAAATGACCAAATCTGCACAATATTTTTGGTGTTTAGCATGGCATACTTTATTATATTCACCTTCTTTAGCATATATACCACCTCTCCAGGTGGTATAGAGGTGGCGTGACGACCTGAGGTCACACAATAAGTCGGTTACAGAATAGAAACTGGAACTCAGTCTGCTCCTAAGTCCTATGCTACTTCTGTTCAGAGTCATATCCCAGAGAATGGCTCATTTAGATGTTTTTCTACTATTTGGAGGGCTTTTTCCTATAGCCTAGAGGCATTAAACAGTGGAGCAGAGGGTTTTGCACAGAGGAGGCATTTAATAAGTATTTGTGAAATGAGCCAGTCCAACTGGAGCCTGGATGGGCACTCCCTCACCAAATTGTTCCCATGACGATGATGATGATGAGAGGCAGCAATAGCAAAATAAGGTAACGCCAGCCAGCCACAGTGATTTATAGTAGAAGCTCTGTGGGCTATGAAATCTCTGTATGAGTATATGTGAAGGCCTGCTGGAAATCCCGAAATGCTAGCTGGTTGCTCACTGGCAGTACCCCTGATTGCATTAGTGTGAATTTATGAGATAAATTATATGGCATAAAGTTACTGCAGGCTGGCCATACTCAGAACACATGGTTATCAGCTTGATGTGGGAGACAAAAGACTAAGTGGCATTCCTTCGTGTTCTGGCACCCCAAGAAGGCAAAATACAATTAGAACAAATAAGGAATACCAATAACCTCACCTGCTGGGAATATTTCAGCGAGTGCAGATTTAAAGCTAGAAAATGTCAAACATTCATGAAATGAACTAAAGGAAAGCAGGAATGCTTTCATAACGTGCAGTCCCTCAATAACAAAAGTGAAACATCTCACAAGGTATAGACCAGGGCTCCATAATGCTTGTTTTCTTGGTCCATGGTATCTACTGTTCTAAGTCAAACAGCAACGTACTATTGATTATTACGAGACAACCAGGAAAAATAACTTTGTCTCTGAGTCTAAGCCTGTGGTTCTCAACCTTCCTAATGCCGTGATCCTTTAATACTATGGGTGTACCTGCATGTGGGCAGACCCATCTAGAGACAGAGGAGTGGTATCTTGGTTTCTAAGACCATCGGAAATATGTGTTTTCCAATGGTCTTAGGCAACCCCTGTGAAAGAGTCGTTGGACTCCCAAAGGGGTCGTGACCCACAAGTTGAGAACCACTGGTCTAAGCCAAAATTCCATATATGTAAAAAGGGAAAGTTAAAGGTGCTGAAGTCATCAAAAGTTTTCACTTCATACATACTCCAAAAATTAATAATGAAATGGATGACAAAAATGGCACCAAGATCCCACATGATTTTGAAAAGGAGATGAGCGTACTTTAACTGTATCTCCAAAAGATCCAGAGTCCAAGAGTTTGACAGGGTGAATGCAACTAGCAGACCAATTATACCAAAAGAGATGAATTCAGAAGAACTGATATTTGTTTAAAAAAAACATTCTACATGAACAGAACCTTCATAGTATTTTGCAGAAAGCATAAAAACATTTGAGTCCTATCCATATAACTATATGCAATAACCACAGAAGAATCTCAGCAGGAAATGTGATACTAACAAAGACCATACCTAAGGACATTGGTTAAACACCACTATGGCAGAAGGGATTTAAGAGAGCTGTTGAAAAATCGGTGGAAAGGCAATTAGATGTTCTTGAACTAGCTAAACTCCATTGGCCATGAGGATGAAAAGTCTAAAATAATAATAATAATGCCCCATTTAAATAACTTTTTTTACTGTGATTTTTTTTTCTTACAACAACCCTGTGAATTCTGAAACCGAACCTTATAGAGTTTAAGTACCTTGCCCAGGATCACACAGGTTTAAGGGTCCAAATCAGGGTTTGACCCCAAGTCTTCTTGACATCAAGTTCAACAAACTTTCTACAGATCATAATGATTCTATAATAAAATTCCACACTTATATCATACTTAAAGGTTTTAGAGATGTCTTCTTAAAATAACCCTGTGAAGTAGTGTACTGTTTTCACCATTTTACAGATGAGGAACTGAGATTTGTAGAGGTTACAAGACTTATTTAGTGCTCTTATGCTAATTAGTGTGGGAGTTCTTTGTTGTTGTTCAATCATTTTCAATTGTGTCTGACTCTTTGTGACCCCATTTGGGGTTTTCTTGGCAAAGATACTGGAGTGGTTTGACATTTTTTTCTCCAGCTCATTTTACAGATGAGGGACTTAGGCAAACAGGGGTAAGTGACTTGCCCAGGGTCATGCACTAGTTAAGTGTCTGAGGCCAGATTTGAACTTAGGAAGACTAATCTTCATAACTCCAGGCCCAGAACTCTCTGCATTGCACCACCTAGCTGCCTCTACTGTGGGAGCTGAGTTACAGTCAAACCCAGGTTTTAAGAGCAGAGTTCTTTCTACTACCCATTGGAGCTATGGAGCTTCCTGAACTATATAGTATATCCTTAAAACACTAGGGCTCTAAAGCCCTAGTGAACTACATGATGGCTTCAGCATTAGTAGAGAGTAGTGCTAAATGACTTGATTTCATTGGCAATTGTCAATGTGTATTGAAGAGGAGGGTCCATTATTAGGAGCATAGAATAGTCCTGAACAGATGGGTTTGACCTGGGGACAAAGAAGAGAAGAGGAAGGAAAGAGGAATAAGTAAGGGAAGGAAAGAAGAAAGACCCCAAAGAGAGGAAGAAATGATGGGAATTCTACCATATAACTCCAGGATTACATACAAGCATACACCAAGGCTTATGTTACCCCCAGGGAAATTCTCAGGCAACATCCTTGGGTTATGATCAGAAGTTCTAGAGCACTTCCAACTCTGAACCTGTCAGAGATTTTCTATAATAGGTCTTCTACAATTTTTCTACAGTAGGTTTTGTATAGATATAGTGGTACTGATTCACTTCTGTCCCTGCTTCAGCTAAATGAGATAGGCTCTATAAGTACCAAAATCCAACAGTAGGCAAATTTTAAGTAAGTGAAATTCATTGTTAGCACCCTCCCTCCCTCATCCTCAACCAAGTGATACATATCCCCTTTTCCCTCAGCACCTAATAATGCATTCATATAGGACCCCACCTACATCAGAATCCATTTTTAGTATCTAAATTCACAATATAAGGTATGGATGACTGGTAATTACTTAATTCCTTTCTTTTCCCAGAGATCATCATTTTAAACTGAAGGGATAGTGTGCTAAACAACTATAGCTTTACCCAGGAAACTGGAGTGTATTAAAGTGTTGTTGCAATTACTCTAAAATCAATGGTAGGTGGTCTCACTATGAAGCTGTCTGACATCAAATAACTCCAAATGTCACCTCGTATTAGTTCTAAATACTATCTATTTCATAATCTTTAATGAAACTGGGATAGATCACAACCAAATGGCAAGCATAGCTTTATAAATATTTTTCCTTCCTCTTTCATATATCAGAAGATAGATAGCAAGAATTTACAGCCAATGAAAGTGTTGTTCAAGTACTGTTCACTGCATATTTTTAGATGCTTAACCAATAGGTGGTGCTATTTGGCTAAATTTGGAGATTTACAATAGTAAATAAAAGAGAAGAGAAGTACTTGTGCCTCTCTCTGGCCCCTACCCTTGGAATTGAGAACTATAACCATTCTTTTCAAACTATATTTTTCTCCTCCCAACAGGTAGAGCTACTCCTCAGTCATTACCTTCTATCCACTAGGCATGACTGAGAAGAAAACATCGTGGAGCTTGGGGGAGGATAAGTGTGAAGACAACAAATTTTCCATGTGTCAGCCCCTCTCACTAAACCACCATGGCTACCAAATCTGAGGTTTGGGTTTTTATTTTTTTTTTGAGACTGGGGGTCAGAAGACAATTTCAGATTCAGTTTAAGCTTTCCTTTGAGGGAGTATATAAAAATAATTAGTAATAAAAATAAATTATTTATCACAATTATATCTACAAGCTTGGAGCCTCCATGCCAACATGGGGGAAGGGAACCTCATTTACAGATGAGGGACTTAGGCAAACAGGGGTAAGTGACTTGCCCAGGGTCATGCACTAGTTAAGTGTCTGAGGCCAGATTTGAACTTGGGAAGACTAATCTTCATAACTCCAGGCCCAGAACTCTCTGCATTGCACCACCTAGCTGCCTCTACTGTGGAAGCTGAGTTACAGTCAAACCCAGGTTTTAAGAGCAAATCTCTGCCCTGTTTATCTCAATGTACCACATACCACTTCATTGGCCTGCTTCAGTGAAGAGATTTAATCACCATAATTGTGATTAAGAACAAACATATGAGAGCTAAGACCTATCATAGCTTCAAATCATGAAATTAGACATTTAAAATATCTTGTAGATAGGAAAGAAGGGCCTGTGTGGCAGGCAGCAACAGGTTATTGATATGAAAATCATTTCAGAATTGGTTTTGTAGTCAGTCTAGTTAGAACAGAGGTCAAAATTTCAGCAGTCTCACTGTATTTTTAGATGGGTCATGAAGTTGAAGACCTCAGTGGAGTGTTGAGGCTGAGTCTAGCCAATCACCTGCTTTCCTGTAGCCCAACTACTGTATATTTCTGGGTTTTGTTTTATTATATAATTACTATACTGGAGATGCAGTGAAGCATCTGCATAGAGAGTTGGCCTCAGAGTCAGAAATACCCCCAATGAAATTTTGCCTTTGATATACGCTGGCTTTGTGACTGGGCAACTCACCTAATTTCCCAGTGACTTCAGACAACTCTTAAGACTCTACGTTGCTAAGCAATTTGCATTGATAGGAGTCTTCTCATTTAAAAAACAAAACACTATATATTTATTTTGTGAACATGTTGTTTCCTCCTGATAGATGGCAGGTTCCTTGAGGACAGAGACTGTCATGTACTTGTATTTGTGTCTCAGGTACCTACCCCAGTTCTTAGCATGTAATAGACATTTAATAATCTTGATATCTCACATTGCTTTGTATCATTACCATACTTTTTTAGATAAACCTATTTCAAGCACTACTTGCCACTAATCCTAAAGTAGTAACCATCTGCCCACTGACTAAGGCTCATCTTTCTATTCCACATGCTCAAAAACCCAGGAGAAACTTTTGTTTCTCCTCTATCTTGCCAGTAGTCTTACCATATGCCCTGACAAATAGTCAAACTATGGGCATGTGATTTTATGGAAAATGTAGCCTTTGTTCTTTTCCACTGCAAACTGGCCCTCTGCACCCAAACATCCTGGGAAATGAAGTTCTTGCCTATTGAACATTCCTGTTATGCTCATATAGTCCAAAGGAAAGGTTACTAATGACCAGGGAATTAGTGAAGGCTTTATAGAAGAACATGATAGTTGCATTGTGTTTTGACAGTAGTAGGATCCTAAACTCTCTCTTCCACTCCATCATTTGTATATAGGAAACAGGAAACTAAAAATCATGTAATTTTATTTAAAAAACTACAGTTTTTGTAGTTTGTACAAAACCTAAAAATCAATGTTTCAGACTATTTTTGAAGAATAATTTATTTGTGATCTTACCGTGTAACCTTTATTTAATGTCCAAGAAACTGACAAACAAGTGAGGAAACTGAACTATATCCAAATTGACATTCTTGCTAAAAAAATAAAGTTAGAAGACAAAAACAATTTAAACCTGCCTTCCTGCTTTGAAATCCAAGATTTATGACATTTTAAATATTTAAATATATTTATGAAATGCCAACAGTTTTCATTTACTCAAGGCCTGTAATCAAACTAGAAGCTCTTAAAGCAATAAATAAATTGGGGAAGACAAACATAAAGAGTTCCACGATCGATGAATTATCTATTTGTTTTCGTCCCTGCTGGGGACCCAAGCAGGACTATAGCCTTCGAAAGTATCTTGTGCTGGCCAGGAAGTTTGTAAACACACACGTGCATATTTCTGATGTTATGCAGGTTATATATTTTTCCTTTATAGCTTAAAAGGCCGTTGTAGTCATAGAAACTTGACATTTGAATTATAAGTCATAATCACATTTTAAGGTGCAACAGCAGTGTATCGCAAAGATTATACATTGTGATCAAGGGGGATTTATACCAGGAATGCAAGATGGTTCAACATAAGGAAAACTATTAAGGTTATTGATTTTATATCAATAATAAAGGTAACAAATCTCTTATGATTATGTCAAAAGATGCAGAAAATTTCTGACAAATTACAACACTCACTTGTATTAAAAACACTTGAGAACATAGGCATATTTTCCTTAAAGTGATAAGAAGCATCTACCTAAAACCATCAA
>CM053580.1:204353356-204379892 GCA_028627135.1 Pseudochirops cupreus | reverse complement strand
ATTTCAGAGTCTTTGTCTTTGTAGCCTGCTTTTTTCCCATTTAAAGGCAGGACCTTAGCCATGCCCTTCCTCCAGGGTTCCTAAGACTTTACTGTTTAAAATTTTTCTCTGGGGCAATAATTACTGTGTTTTCAGGGTCAGTGGTGGGAATTGGAGCAGCTGGGGTTCACTCTGCCATCCTGGTCCTTGGAAGTTCAGATAGGGGCTTTTAAAATTTCCAGGCTGTGGATTGGTAGTCCCAGGAGTGGCTGCTGCCCCTGCTGCAGGCCCTGCCTTTGTCTCTTACCCTGCTCTGTCCAATCCCCAACCTGTGGTGATAGGCCTGGGAATTGCCCTTGTACTTCAGTGGATCAACTTGCTGCCTCATTGACCAGGCCTCATCTGGGCCTCGTATAGGCCTCCACATGCCAATACATTTTTTTAAAACCATTAAAGGGTTAAAGAAAGTAGATTTACAGGGGTGTCTGGGGAGAGTAAAAACTTCTCAGGCAGTTTTGGATTAACTTTCCCCCCTCCAATACTGCTGTCAATTAGCAGCGAACCCTTTCTGATTTCCCACCTTTGTGGGCCCCTCCTCCAGGCCGGTGGGAGCCAGGGACAGCCCAGGCTCATTCCTCCTCCCTTGCTTTGGGACTCTTCCCTACTTTCCCTTGCTGTCAATCAGCATCCTTGTTCTTTGTTAACCCATTTCCCAGCCACTGGGAAATAGTGGTGGGCTTCCCTGTGATTTGCCATTGAAGAAGATTTTGGCACCAAGACTTAAGTGCCTCTCAGCCAACGAGAGAGGAAACAGTCAGGGAAGGGAGCTTGACTGCATTAGGGTATAAATTCTTGTTCTGTCTTTTGTAACAGGCCTATTTCCCGTGATCATTCATGGGGAAGACCTCCCTCTTCTCCCGGGGAAGAGAATAAACTCCTGTTTTTATCCTAAGACATCTCCAAATTGTTAATTAAGTTTTTGGATGGGGTTTTTCATCCCAAACAGGGAATTGCTGAGTAATTTTTTTAAAGGGGGCAATAGGCCAAATAAGTTTGGGAACCTCTACTCTACAGTTCTTCAAATACCAGAGGGTTCATTTTTCTCCTTTCAACTTTCACCACAGCCATACCTAGTCTCCAATCAGCACAACTCCCTCTCAAATCACAGAGAGAAGTAAAGAGTAATATAAGCAAATCTCTGAGAGGCTATAGATGGTGCTAGAGGGAAATATTGCCTTTCTCCAACTATTCAGTTTATGGCAAAGCAATGAATCCCAGCATAACAGCTGAAAAGCCTGCCTAGAAGTTCATCAGTAATGGGTCTTCTGTAAAGTGCTATCCTTATAGCCTCTTGTGTATTGTCTTGAATCCATTTGCATTCAATTTATTTTCCTATTTTTATCTTCATCTGGTTAGTCTTGACTCTCTTCTTTAGCTTCTCATGCTTCTGACAGAAACTCCTTTTAAACAATGACTCTTCTCCAATTTAAGAAATGAAACTTTGGAAAAACTATCTTTCATTCAGGTATGACTTTATATACATAATAATTCTAGAATTCCCAGTTGATTTATAAATTTGTTGATTACAAACCTCAAAAATCTGAAAGTAGTAACATGCAAATGAGCTGATGGACCACAATGTTAAAATTCTTCCTTTAAAAAGGTTTCTTCATCTAAGGGGTCATATCCCAGGTCCTCAAAAACAGTCTGTGTCTCCTTGAGCATCTTTACCTGCTGCTTTCTATGTGGACTTTATCAGTATTTCATACAGAAAAGTTCTTTTCTTATCCCTTTGAAGAATATGTAAAAGGAACAATAACTTATACATGAATATGGATTGTATACATGTGAATTCTGTGTATGCTCCAAACGGACAATGAACTAGATGCAGAATTGAGGAAAAAGAGAGCAGGATGGACTGCATTTGAGAAAGATCATATCATTTTCAAATAACTCCAAACTATTTGCTACCAACCATTGTTCTCCTTTCTAGGATGTGATATGGTTTTGAGTCATGGAATACCATATCTCAGGGGAATCTAAATTGTTAACTAACCCAAGGGGCACATAGTGAACTTCAACCTGCTACAAGCATAAATGCCTCACGGTTATATATGACCAAAAAAGGTAGAATGGGCAGTCACACTGGGAGAATGAATGACAACAAATTGACAACCTGAGCAGGTAGTGCCTTTGACATACAAAAAAAAAACAAAAATAGGGTTGCCAATGCTTTGTTGGACCTTCTATGATTTATTAAAGAAAGATGTAATCAAGAAGGCCAATGAGGAAGAATGCAGAGAAGGAGGAATTGTTATCTGCACTGGTGGAGGGCAGATGTCACTGATGAAATTCAAGATCTGTCTGAAGAAGGATAAAAAATTGAGTTGGAAGGATTCAAAGAGGACGAGAAGGGGGGCTAAGGAGAGAAGAACACATTGCGAATATTCATTGCCTAGTGATTAAGGGAACAATGTAATTTTCTTGTTGTTAACAGAATACCATTAGGAGGTGGTAAGTGCTTTTCAACTCCTTTTGAATTCATAAAGCATTTAACTAAATTTATACCAGTAAGTTCCTCAGCATAAAATAGCTGTTTAACAGCTTGAGGTTCGAAATGTTGCTGGCTTTAAGGAGTTCAATTTAGTTTCTGGTTTCCTTCAGAATGACCCAGGTGGGGCTTTTAAACAAATATACCAGCTGTACTCTGCCAGCTCTGCATCACAATTGGCTCTTCAGAAATCAAAGCAAGTTTCTTGCTAAATGAGAGAGTTCTTAATAAGTTTGTTGTTGTTAGATTTTTTTTATTAGTCCACAGAGTGGCAGCCATTTGCTTTGTGGTTATCAGGGAGAATCAATCCACGGAAAAGGCAAAGGGAAGGAAATGGTGAGATATGTTTTCATAGAAGCCACAGGGCTGGGAGACAATTGGAAATCCTTGTCTAGTCTATTCCCTTGCTTTGCAAAGGGAGTACATGGAACCATCTAATTTTATCCTGATTTCATGGAAGCTTTTAAAAAGTAAAAGTTACGTAGGCCAACAACCTCTTTGAGCCATTGTAAGACAGGCATTTGATTAAAAATATAAGTTGTAAAAATGCTATTTACATAATAAAATAGAAGCAGCTGGAACAGTCAAGCAAGCTGGCCACTGCATGGATGATTCATACTGCTAGGCTGAGAGTCAAGACAAAGTTAACTCAACAAGCTTCTATGAAACACTGTATGTGCCAGGAACCACATTAAATGCTAGGGATACAAAGAATGACAAAAACAAATAGTCCTTGCCCTCAAGGGACTCACGGTCTAATGAGCAATATAATATGCAAACCACTATTTACAAATGAAACATGAACAAAATAAATTGGAGATAATCTCAGAGGAAAAACTCCACTATTAAGGAACATTACTAAAGACTTCTATACAGAAGGTGGGATTTTAGCTGAGACCTGAAGGAAGCCAAGAAAGCCAGGAGGAGAAGATGAGAGAAAAAAACTCCAAACATAGGGAACAGCCACTGAAAAATGCCTAGAATTGGTAGGTGGACTGTTCTATTGGAGGAACAGGAAGGAGGCCAGTATCACTGGATCCTACAGTAGGTGGAAGGGAGTAAAGATGTAAGAAGACTGGTGTGCTAGAAACACACAAATTGTTCAATTTTCAGTATGAGCATTTACAGCTCCAAAATGGACAAATACTGCAAATAAGGGCTTCATTTGATATTTTGTAGACTGTCTAGACTTCAGAAAATGATGGAGAAAATATTCATAATGGAGATTAAACCTAAAGGCTTGTTATGAATACTTTTTTTTTTCTTCAGAAAGCCAGTTGATATACATTTACCAGTGATGTGGATACAAAGGTGCCCTAAAGGTTGAGTTGCCCTTTCCCTGGCTTATCCTTTAAAGATGCCCTAAAGAACAGAGGTGTCCTAAGGGTTGAGTTGCTTATTCCCTGGCACCCTAGTCTCCCCTTATCTTGAAATACCACAAAACTTCCCTTTATCCTGGACCATAAAATTTCTTGTCTCCCCCCATCCTGGGTCATAAAAATTTCCTTGTCTCCCTTATCATTCATCATCCTCATCCTGTGTCCTTATCTTGAAAGATTTATCTTGTCCCTAAATCTCCAACCCACTTTAGAAACCCTACAAAAATTATAGCATCATCCTACAGGCTGTATAGCTTTCTGTCTATATAAGTCTAGTCCTTGTCCTATAGCAATGCCTTTGTTTTAGCACCTTGCTAAATTTCAGGCCCAGATGCTTTTGTGTCAATAAAGTTCTCATTGGCTAAAGAGAAGGTCTAAGTGAATTCTTTCAAATCTGAACCAACTCTCTCAACTCTGACCACAACACCAGCACACTCCTGAAACTTGGGTTCCAATTCAGACCCTGACACCTCCTACTTTGATAACAAGAGGCAAATTACTTCCTTTCTCTGAGACTTAAGTTTCCTTATCTGTAAAATGGGAACAATGATACTTGCTTTCTCCATTCCACAGGGGTGTTGCAAAGGAAAGCATTTTAGAGACCATAAATGCCATAACACCCTAGAAGCTTAGTCTTGAAGGGAAGTGACAGAAAATCATGAATCTAATGATGGAAATTGTTCAAACAAAATGAAATGTGAACTTTCACTCCCTTAAATGATCCTAATCTCAGAATTTCAGTAATATCCTTATATTCCTACTCTCCGATTTTTACTCTTGATTGTGTTGTGTGGAATCATATCCTACGTCCACCACCCATGTATTTTGCCTTTTGGGGGAGCCCAGATTGAGCTGCATCTCAGCTTTTAGTGTCCTTGACTCCTTCCTTTAGGCTTCATGGCATAACTGACAAAACAACAATAATGAAGTGACTTTCCTTCCCCAGATTTCCAAGGGCCACAGGGGTCTTATGATCAGATCTTGCTACCTTATACTGCCTTCTCCCCCTCTCCTCCTATAACTATAAAAACTTTTGATGGGTCTCTGGTTGGGAAATTCACTGGACATTCCCAAGGGTGGCAGGTTTGCTACCCTTATCACAATTAGACATGCTTCATTCCTCAACTCATGGCTTTGATTTATTTCAGGACTTGACAGAAGTAAACAAGGAAGAGGGAGTATTCAAGAAGCAGAATGGTACTAGGCTTGAGTATGACAAAGTACATGAACATGAACCACAAACCACTGCCAAAGAGATTCAGAAATAAGGAAAGGAATGGCTATGGAAACAGAGAGCCAATTCAGGGTTCCCAAGGAAGGGAAAATTCAGAGTGGGAGGGGCAAAGGCAAAAAGGGAAATGAAGAGAAGCCCCTTAAATTAGGGATGAATGCACCCCAACTATTGTCATTGGTGTATTGGTTTTATGGGCAAATGCTGCCCCTACTGTCCCCTCACAAGCTATTTGACCAGTCACACCTGCCAGTGGTTCTAATATCACCTTAGTTTTCCTGAAAGGTAGAACCATTATCTCTTTTAGAGAGGCATAGGCGATGAGAAAGCTAACCTTAAAGCCCAGAAGACCTGGGTTCAAGGCTTGCCCCTCACATATACTAGCAAGGTGATTCTGACCAAGTCACTTAACCTCCCAATGCTTTTTGAAGACTATGAGTTGCAGAGAAGGTTCCAAATGGCATGGTAGAAGGAGTTTCCTCACCTGGGAGTTCTTTGGACCAATGGAATTATTGGTCTAATTCCCAACTTTTTTTTTAATAGATTTACAAATTCAAAATAACATAGATAGAAGGGATCTTAGATGTTATCTAGTATAAGTCTTTCATTTAGCAGAATGAAGCTCACAATTATCTAGAAGAAAGCTACTGAAGGACAGATAAGACTTCAAGTTTCAGGTATGGTAAATAATCCAAAGCCAGTAGAAGAAGGGGAGACAATTGTGCTGGAATTATCTGCATACAATGATAGCTGGGAAGAACAATTAGCAAAGGCTTTTTTTGATACGTGTCTATTTGTTTAAGTTGCTACTTTTATTTTTTTTGTTTAGAGCTGTCCTTAAGTGACAGTGTTAGCTTAGAAATATTTCATGGGCTTGGATTCTTGGAGTGAAATATAAGGCTTGTGATGATGCTCAAGCAGTCCCATAACATTACTTGTGAAATACAAACACATTTTAAACTACACATGACTTCAAAGGATCTGTAGATCATTGGTAAAATAAATATCAATTGGGGGAAGGAAGGAAGGATACTGAGAAAGATCATAGTTTATAATATTATCCATCTAGAATTGGAAAAGAGCTTAGAGGTGTTCTAGTCCAATCTGTTCATTTTAAAGATAAGGACACTCATGCGCAAAGTCACAGAGATCGTAAGTACCAGAGTTCAGATTCAAATTCAGGTCCTATGATTGCAAGAAGTTCTTCCTACCATTGAACTGCAATCAATTTGTTAATTGTTTTTGCCACGGACATTAGTCTACAATATTTCTTTGGCAAATCTTTTTTTTTTAAATAATTTCACCTATGAGGACAAGTGTCCTATTTTCGTCTGAAAAACTTTTAGAAATATACTACAGAGTCTTAGGATTAAATGAGACCTTTTATATCTCACAGCATTTTGATGCTTGAACTTCCACATTTTGCTTTGACTAAAAATGCTGGCAACTATTTGATAATTATCACAAGTAAGTATTAAGCGAGATTCAAAAGAAAGATAAAATGATATTTTTCACATATGAAATGGAAAGTCAGGGTCTTTGTGCTAAATGTATCTTAAAATTTGATTGTTAAAATATAATAAGGCTTTTATTATTAAAAACTTAAATGACCATTGACCTCTGAAAGCCTAACAGAAATATGGGGTACAGCAGTCTTGTAGCCCAGAAAGCTTAGGGAACTAACAGGAAAGGCCACTCTCACTCTGGGAAGGGGAAGCAGCACAGGATAGGAGGCATCCCAGCAAGCCCCACCTCAGCAAACTAGGGGGAGATCCTGAGCCTCCAGGGGGGTGGAGCAGGCAAGTGATAACACCAGAACCTCTTCCTGGCCTCCCAAGTGCCTCAGAACAGGCAGGGGTAGCCGCAAATACCAACTTGGAAAACTACCATGCATGGCAGTGTTCTCCAGCAGACAGATCTTCTACTGCTTCAGCACAACTCTAGGAAGCACAACTCCAGGCAGCAGGCAGCCATCCTCAAGCAGCCAAACATTCAAGTGCAAAGTCCCTGGTGGGCAGGAGTCCCCCAGGGGCCAGACTACATACCCCACCCTGAGAGTTCCAGTATTGCTGATCCCAGCTCAGCTCCAGGTAAGCTGCCAGACCCCTAGAGCCTCTAGCTGCCAGCACCTGAGGGCCCAGCATACAAAACCAGTAATCAGGTCCCAGGTAGAAGACAAGAAGCTTGGGTCAGTGCCCCCTGTGCTCCAGCAGGAGAGCTCAACTCTAAAAGCCAGGAATTAAACAAACACTATGAGCAAAAAGCAGAATCGGACAATGACCATAGATTCTTATTAGGGAAGGGGAAGATCAAGGCACAAATGCAGAAGAGGACAACATTGTCCTCACTATACACCCACATCTTAAGTCTCAAAGGGGAATATGAACTGGTCCCAAGCCCAAAAAGCCTTCTTGGAAGAGTGCAAAAAAAGATTTTAAAAGTCAACTAAGACAGATAGAAGAAAAATTGGGAAAAGAAATGAGAGATGTGAAAAGAGAATAAATAGCTTGAAAAAGAAAGGCAAAAATTGACTGTAGAAAACAAGTCCTTAAGAAGTAGAATTAGCCAATTGATAAAGGAGGCACAAAACTCACTGAAAAGAAGTTCCTTAAAAAGTAAAAGGAAATACAAAATCTAACAGAAGAAAACAATTCCTTAGAAATTGGAATTGGGCAAGTGGAAGTTAATGGGTTATTGAGATATCAAGAATCTATAAGATAACAAGAAACAGTTAAACAGAAACAATAGAATGAAAAAAAGAAGAAAACATAAAATATCTCATTGGGAAAACAACTGACCTGGAAAATAGATCCAGGAGAGACTTTAAAAATTATTGGTCTACTTGAAAACCATGGCAAAAAAAAAAACTGCACTGAGGTCATAGAACCAGAAGGTAAAATGGTCATTGAAAAAATATGCCCAATCAACTCCTAAAAGAGATCCCAAATTGAAAATACCAAGGAATATCATAGCCAAATTCCAAAATTACAAGGTCAAAGAGAAAATATTGCATGCAGCCAAAAAAAAATTTTAAATATCATGGAACTACAGTCAGGATTATGAAGGACCTTGCAGTTTCTACATTAAAAGATTGGAGGGAATGGAATACAATATTCCATTAGGCAAAAGAGCTTGGATGACAACCAAGGATCAACTACCTGGTGAAACTGAGCATAATCATTCAAGGGATGAGATGGACATGCAACAAAATAAAGGACTTCCAAACCTTTGTGATGAAAAGACCAGAACTTAAGAGAAAATTTGATCTTCAAATATAAGACTCAAATATAAGGAGCAAAAAAAAGTAAACAGGAAAGAAAAAAACAAAAACCTGTTAATAATAATGGCAAACTGTGTACATCCCTACAAGGGAAGCTGAAAGGGCTATACATAGACAGAGGGCGTGGATATGTGATTTGACTTCGATGTAATGATAAAAGATCTAATTAAGTGATGAAAAGGGATTGTACTGGGAGAAGAGGAAAGCAAGAGGGAGACAAGGGTCTGCCTTTTAACATGAAAAGGCAGAAAAAAAACCATTACAATAGAGGGAAAGAAGAGAGTGAGATGAGCATTGTTTGAACCTTACTATCATCAGATTTGACTTCAAGAGGGAATAACGTAATTGGTGAGGTATAGAAATCTAATTTACCCTATAGGAAGTAGAAGGGGAAAAGGGAAAGGGAGGGTGTGGATAGAAGGGAAGGAAGAAGGAGTAAGGGTAAAGGGGAAGATAAGGGAGAGGGCTAATAGAAAGGAGGGCAGACTGAAGGAGGTGGTGGTCAAAAGCAAAACTCTAGTGAGGAAGGAAAAGGAGAAAGGAGAGAGAAAAGCAAAAGTGGGAGAAAATAAGATGGAGAAAAAGACACAGATAGTAATCATAACTGTGAATGTGAATGGGATGAACTCTCCCATAAAATGGAAGAGGAGAGCAGAGTGGATTAAGAATTATAGTTCTACAATACGCTGTTTACAAGGAACACTTTTGAAGCAGAAGAATATACACAGAGAAAAAGTAAAAGGTCAGAACAAAACATATTATGCTTCAACTGAAGTAAAAAATGCAGGGGTACTAATCTTGATCTCAGACAAAGCAAAAGCAAAAATAGGTCTAATTAAAAAAGAGATAAGGAAGAAAACTACATCCTGCTAAAAGATATCATAGACAATGATGGAGTATCAGTACTAAATATATATGAATCAAAATTCTTAGAGAAGTTAAGAGAGTTACAGGAAGAAATAGATAACAAAACTATTCTAGTGGAAGACCTCAACCTCCCCCTCTGAGAACTAGATAAATCTAACCAAAAAATAAACAAGAAAGAAGTTAAGGAGATGAACAGAATTTTAGAAAATTTAGATATGGTTGATCTCTGGAAAAAAAAAATGAATAGGAATAGAAAAGCTTATATCTTTTTCTCAGCCATACATGGCACCTACACAAAAACTGACTATGTTTTAGGGCATAAAAACCTCACGATTCAATGCATAAAGGCAGAAATATTAAATGCATCTTTTTCAGATTATGATGCAATAAAAATTACATGTAATGAAGGGCCATGGAAGGACAGACTAAAAATTAATTAGAAACTTAATAATGAAATCCCAAAGACTGAGTGGGTCAAACAAATCATAAAAACAATCAATAACTGCATCCAAGAGAATGATAATAATGAGACAACATACCAAAACTATATGCAGGGATGCAGGGAAAATGGTTCTTAGGGGAAGTTTTATATCCATAAATGTTTCCATGAATAAAAAAGAGAAAGAAGACATCAATAAATCGGTTATGTAACTAAAAAAGCTAAACAAACAAATTAAAAATCGCCAACTAAATAGCAAATTAGAAATTCTGAAAACTAAAGGAGAGTTTCATAAAATTGAAATCAAGAAGACTACTGAAATAATGAATAAAACTAAGATCTGGTTTTATGAAAAAATGAATAAAATAGATAAACCTTTAGTTAATGTGATTTTTAAAAGAGAAGAAAACTACATTACCAGCATCAAAAATGAAAAGGATGAATTCACCACCAATGATAAGGAAATCAAAATAATATTTTGCTATTTTGCACAATTTTTTGCCAACAAATTGACAATTTTAGTGAAATGGATGAATATTTACAAAAACATAAATTACCCAGATTAACAGAAGAAATAAAATACTTAAGCAACCTCATTTCAGAAAAAGAAATTGAACAAGCTATCAATGAACTCCCTAAGAAAAAATTGCCAGGGCCAGGTGCATTTACAAGTGAATTCCATCAAACATTTAAAGAACAACTAATTCCAATACTGTATAAACTATTTGGAAAAATAGGCAAAGAAGGAGTTCTACCAAATTCTTTCTATGATACAGCAACTGTGCCGATACCTAAACCAGGAAGAGCTAAAACAGAAAAAGAAAATTATAGACCAATTTCCCTAATGAATATAGAAGCAAAAATTTAAATAAAATATTAGCAAAGAGATTACAGAAATTTATCTAAAGGATAATAAACTATGACCAGGTAGGATTAATATCAGGAATGCAGGACTGGTTGAATACCAAGGAAACTATCAGCATAATTTACCATATCAGCAACAAAACTAACAGAAATCACATGATTATCTCAATAAATGCAGAAAAAGCATTTGACAAAATACAACACCCATTGCAATTAAAAAACACTAGAGAGCATAAGAATGAATGGAGTCTTCCTTAGAATGATAGGTAGTATCTATCTAAAATCACCAACAAGCGTTAGATGTAATGGGGATAAGCTAGAAGCATCTCCAATAAGATTAGAGGTGAAACAAAGATGTACATTATGTACTAGAAATGTTAGCTTTAGCAATAAGAGAAGAAAAAAATTGAAGGAATTAAACTAGAAAATGAGGAAACAAAGTGATCACTCTTTGCAGATGACATGATGATATTTACTTAGAGAATCAAGTAAAAAAAAGTTATTTGAAATAATAAACAAATTTAGCAAAGTTGCAGGATACAAAATAAACCCACATAAAATCATCAGCATTTCTATATATAACTAAGAAAGCCCAACAGCAAGAGATAGAGAAATTTCATTTGAAGTTATTGTAGGTATTATAAAAACTTGGGAGTCTGCCTGCCAAAACAAACCCAGGAACTATATAAATACAATTACAGAACAGTTCACACAAATAAAAGTAAGATCTAAACAATTAGAAAAATATCAGTTGTTTATGGGTAGGCTGAGCTAATATAATCAAAATAACAATTTTACCTAAATTAAATTACTTATTCAGTGCCATACCAATCAAACTACCAAAAAATTATTTTATAGAGCTAGAAAAAACAATAACAAAATTCATCTTGAAAAACAAAAGGTCCAGTATATCAAGGGAATTAATGAAAAGAAATGCAAGGGAAGGTGGCCTAGCCATACCAGATCTTAAATTGTATTATAAATCATCAATCATCAAAATTACTTGGTACTGGCTAAGAAATAGAATTGTGGATCAGTTGAATAGGTTAGGAATACAAGACACAACAGTCAATGACTATAGAAAAATACTATTTGATAAACCCCAAAACTCCAGTTTTTAGCATAAGAGCTCACCATTTAACAAAAACTGCTGGGAAAAGTGGAAAATAGTATAGCAGAATCTAGGCATAGACAAATATTTTCTACTCTATAGCAAGATAAAGTCAAAATGGGTACATGATTTAGATACAAAGACTGATACTATAATCAAGCTAGGAGAGCAAAGAATATTTTACCTGTCAGATCTATGGAGAAAAGAAGAATTTTCCAAAACTTTTTTTGGAAAAACTACTTTTACAGTCAGTGTCTCTGATAAAGTTCTCATTTCTAAAATATATAGAGAACTGAGTTGAATTTATAAGAGTACAAATAATTCCCCAATTGATAAATGGTCAATGGATATGAACAGGCAGTTTTCAGAGGAAAAAAAATAGAGCTATCCATAGTCATATGAAAAAAAATACTTTAAATCTCTATTGATTGGAGAAATGCAAATCAAAATGACTCTGAGATACCATATCACACCTATCAGATTGGCTAACATGACAAAAGAAGAAAATGGTAAATGTTGGAGGAGATGAGGGAATATTGGAACACTAATGCATTGCTGGAGGAGTTTTTAATTGATTCAACCATTCTGGAGAGCTATTTGGAACAATGCCCAAAGGGCTATAAAATAGTGCATACCCTTTGAACCAGCAATATCACTTCTAGGTCTGTATCCCAAAGAGATCATAAAAAAGGGAAAAGGACCCACATGTACAAAAGTATTTATAGCAGCAATTTTTGTAGTGGCAAAGAACTGGAAATTGAGGGTATGTCCAGCAATTGGGGAATGACTGTACAAGTTGTGGTAAATGAATGTAACGGAATACTATTGTGCTATAAAAAATGATGAACAGGCAGACTTCAGAAAAACTGGAAAGACTCATATTAACTGATGCTGGGTGAAGTGAGCAGAATCAGGAGAACATTGTACACTGTTACAGCCACAGTGTGTGATGATTGATTTTGGTGGACTTAGCCCTTTTCAGCAATGCAAGGACCTAAAACAATTATAAAGACCTCATGATAGAAAATGCCATCCAAATCTAGAGAAAGAACTGTGGAGTCTAAATGCAGAGCAAAGCAGGCTATTTTCTTTTTTGTTTCATTTTTCTTTCTCATGGTTTCTCCCATTCATTATAATTCTGTTATTCAACATGACTAATGTGAAAATGTGTTTAATTGGAATGTATATGTAGAGCCTATATCAGATTGCATGCTGTTTGGGGACAGGAGGAGGCAAGGATGGGAAGAAAATTGAAAACTTATAGAAGTGAATGTTGAAAACTAAAAATAAATAAACTAATAAAAGAAAACAAAAAACAAATGGTAAGCAGATAAACTTCAGAAAAACCTGGAAAGACTTATATGAACTGATGTAGAGTGAAATGAACAGAACCAGGAGAACACTGTACATGGTAACAGCCATAGTCTGCGATGAATAACCTTGACATATTTAGCCTTTCTCAGCGATGCAAGAATCTAAGACAACTCCAAAAGACTTGATGATGGAAAATGCTATTCACATCCAGGGAAAGCTCTTTGGATTCTGAACACAGATGGAAACATACTATTTGCTCTCCTTTTCCTTTGTTGCTTTGTTTTGTTTCTTCTTTCTTGTGGTTCCTCCCGTTAGTTCTAACTCTTCTTTACATCATGACTAATGTGGAAATATGTTTAATATGAATATATAAGTAGAACCTATATCAAATTGCATGCTATCTTGAGGAACGGAGAAGGAGAAGATGGGGAAGAAAATTCAAAAATTAAAATCTTATGGAAGTGAATTTAAAAACTAAAAATAAATAAATCATTTTTAAAAATTTACGTGACCTAATGTTCTGAAAAGTGGCAGCTATATAGTTCACTGGATAGAGTGCTGGGCCTAGAGTCAGGAAGATCTGAGTTCAAATATAGTTTCCTGCACTTACTATCTGTGTGACACTGGGCAAATCACTTCTCTGTTTGCCTTAGATCCACCAGAGAAGGAAATGGCTGACCATTCCAGTATCTTTGCTAAGAAAAAGTTGTCATAAAAAGGCAGAAACAACAACAATGTTCTGTTTTTTTATGGGTATTTTGGGGTGGCTATGTGAGAGCTGCGATGTGTTGCTGCTGCTACACCGCCATCTTGGCTATGCCCCCCCATCTTGGCTCCGCCCCCCAACAACAATGTTCTGAAAATAGAAGGAGAAGCCTGTCTTAGCAGCATAAAAGTCACTCACTCATGGAATTTTTCATCAT
This sequence comes from Pseudochirops cupreus, assembly GCA_028627135.1. Lineage (NCBI taxonomy): Eukaryota > Metazoa > Chordata > Mammalia > Diprotodontia > Pseudocheiridae > Pseudochirops > Pseudochirops cupreus. The sequence continues at coordinate 204,365,954 of CM053580.1, read as the reverse complement.
GGTCAAATTTAGTCTTAAAATTAGTATTATTTCTATTCCGTAATTGTCTCTTAATTTTAGACAAAAGTAGAATCAATGAATTTTAATGATTCTTGTTGTTCATTCTTCATTCTCAAAGCCCAATGACATGTCTTGACTTGCTAATGAATTGGATTTAAGTGAGACAGAGCTGGTTCAAAGTCTACAGTGGCCATGCTTTCCAAACCAAAAATAAGGACAAATATGGTCTGACAAAGGTCTTTCCTTTCATAAAATCACATAACAAATTTACCTTTGAAACACGAGATAAGTAAAATAATGTATTTGCCCACAGATTAGCTCATGCTGAGTGTCTTAATTTTGCGAATGAGGAAAATGAGTCCCAGAAAAAGAAATAGCATGGTATAGCAGGAAGAATATTAAGTTTAATATCAGAGAACCTGAATTCCAATCTCATTCTACTACTTACTACCTGTGTGACCTTTGAAGCATGATTTATCTGCACTGGATCCCAGTTTCTTCATCTGTAATTAGGAAAGCTGGACTGTATGACCTCAAGTCACTTCCAACTCAAAATCTTAAACTCTTCTAAATTATTTGTCCTTCCTAGACCTGTGTTGTCATCTGTAAAATGAAAGAGTTTTACTAAATGACCTGAGATGTCACTTCCAAATCTGCATCTCTGGACCTAAGTTACTTGCTGTGGCAAAGTTCACACAGGTACTTATAGCAGTACTACTAGCTTTACAACCTAGATCCCCTGATTTATGAGTATGGGATTCTAGAGAGGCTTCCAGGGGGAAGAGAATAAAGTTTCCATATTCTTGATGGTCAGTCCTCTATGTCTAGAATTGAAATAGAAGATCTTAGAGCAGGAAGGACCTCAAAAAATCAGCCAGTCCTGCACGTTGACTTTCAGATCAGTTACTATTACCCTCATTTTACAAACACTCGATTGTTGTTGTTGTTGAGTCATTTCAGTTGTGTCTGACTGTTTGTGAACCCATTTGGAGTTTTCTTGGCAAAGATACTGCAGGGGTTTGCCATTTCCTTCTCCAGCTAATTATATGGATGAGAAAACTGAGGCAAACAGGGTTAAGTAACTTGCCCGAGGTTCACATAACTAGTAAGTCTCTGAGGCCAGATTTGAACTCAGGAGAATGAGTCTTCCTGACTCCTCTAGCACATTACCCACTGTGCCACCTGCCAGTCCAGTTGATTCAACCACAGTCAAATATCTACTAAGTACAAAGGGGTGAAATTAAGGGGCAGTGAAGGAGAAAAGTTAATACAGTGCTGGGCCTGATCTGAGTTCAAATCTGGTCTGACACTTACTATGTGACCCTTTAATGACATGACACTTTAATCCCTATTTGCCTCAGTTCCTCATCGGTAAAAGGAAAATACATTGGAGAAGGAAATGGCAAACCATTCCAGTATCTTTGCTAAGAAACCTCTATGGACAAGTTCATTGAGTCATGAAGAGTTAGGCATGACTAAAGAACAACAGTAACAACTAAGAGGTAAAATAAAAGTCCAGATCTCCTGCCTTCTAGCCTAGTGGTCTTTCTTCTACACCATCCAACCTCTCTTACTTAGACCAGTCAGTTTTGTTTTGTTGTAGAGCCAGAATGGATCTGAGAAAGAGCTTTGTACAATGCTTTCATTTTTATAGATTTATATGTAGCTCTAACTTACTAATTCTTCACTCTTAAGAAAATCAGTTGATCAAAGCACCATGATGCCACCATAACAAGTGTAGAAGTATCATCATAGGATCCTAGATTTAGAGGAAGAAAGGACATTAAAGGACAGTAAGTCCATGCTTTTCATTTTACAAATGGGGAAACTGAGGCAGACAGCAGTTAAGTGACTTGCCCAGTATAACAGCAGTAAGTATAAGAGGCAGGATTTAAACCCAGGTGTTTCTGATTCCAAGTTTAGCACTATGTCCACTATACCACATTACCTCTTTCAATCAGGGCTCTACTGTTCTTTAGCAGCCATCTCCAGTTGTCCTGATCTGTATCTCACCACTGGACCCAGATGGCTCTGGAGGAGAAAGTGAGGCTGGTGACTTTGCATAGACCTGCCTCACTTAAATCCAATTTACTTTCAAGTCATGGCTTCACCTTCCTGATGTCATGGTCCTCTTTGAGAATGAAGGATAGACAACAATTGTTCATTTCCCCTAAAGGTGTTCATATCAGCCAGTTTATGTACTAAGGCAAGAAAACTCAGATTATAAATTATTGTTTATTGTTATTGTTACTTAAAAGACTGGGTGTCCCTATCTCTCCCAGGCCAAAAGTGCAGTGGTTATTCATGGGCCCAATTTCATTATAGATCAGCACAAGAGCTTTGAAATTTTTTCCATTTCTGACCTGGGCTGCTCCTCTTTAGGCAACCAATACCAGAGACCCACCATATTAACGCAAACTTAGTATGAACAACCCACCAGCGTAGCCCCCTACAGCTAAGAACTTCCAAGCTCAAGAAACCTACCAATCTCAGGCTTCCTGTTAGCTGGGATTATAGTTATATACCAATATGTCCAGCCTAAGAAATCTCAGATTAACACTGGCAAAGCCCTCCTTGACACAATACTTAAAAATTATCATTGTGGGGTGCCTAGAGAAAAGCCAAGCAACGTTTTTGCTGCAACTGGAAACTATTACATAGTGATTTTGTCTGGTCCTAAACCCTTCCATCACCACCACTACCAAACAAAAAAAACAAACCCTCAGATGAAACAACCTTCAGGCCCTAAGAAAGTTATCCCTTTTGCAAGTAGATCTGTGATTCACATTGTTTCCATTGATAAACCTATCCTAAAGTCAGGTCTCACAAAGCCAAGAAGAAAGACCCTTCCTGTGTCTTCAATGTGTTCAAGAACCCTGTGAAATATTCCTTTGGAGGAGATAATCACCAGTATATTGGCAAAACATCTACCATTCAAAGAGATGCCTCAGCTGGAAACAGGTTCAGCCTTATTGCTGTTCAATATACCAGTTGGCTCCAGGAATAACAAGACTATACAGGGAGAGATCTAGGGTCTAGAATCCTAACAATAAAAATTACTTTGAAAAAAGGGTTATTAATAAGAAAAATAGTGAATACTTAAGATGGAATTATATGATTACTATATAGTACTCAAAGTTTACTGAAAATAAGTGAATAAGGGATTACACTCCACAAGAATTTACTCCAGTCTCTGTGAATGTGACCCTGTATTCTGAAAGAGTAGATGTCAATAGAACAAAAGCATTGCCAGGCTCTACTAAGATGAGAAGGCTTGGAGTATAGTCCTGACATAACACATAACATGACAGAATGGCATGGCATTACATGATAGTACAACATGCCAAAATATAATATATAATATGATATAGCATGATGTAACATGATGTGGCATGTCTTGGACTGGAAATACCATTGACATGGCATAATACACAACATGCCACAGACATGACATAACATGACACAGCCATGACATAGACATGATAAGACATAATATATAGCACAACATAGGATGGAATGACATGATGCAGCATGACATTAATAAGATGGAGTGGCATGATATAACATGACACTAACATGACATAACATGGCCTAAACACACTGTATGACATGACACAACATGACATAACATAACATAGACATGACAGAGACAAACCATAATGTGTAACATGAGAGACGTGCCATAAGCATGGTGGACATGACATAGACATGTCGTTGACATGTCACTGACATGACAAACCATAACATATAACATGAAGTGCTGTGAACTGACATGATATAACATTATGTGGACATGATATAGACATGGCCTAGCATGACATAGATATGTCATTGGCATGGTACTGACATGGCATTGGCATGACATGGTGTGAAATAACATGGGCATGCCCTAGCTTGACATAGGTATGGCATTGTCATGACATGGCAAGGCATAACATTGCATAGCATGGCACATACATGACATTTACATGACATGACATAGACATGATGTGAGGGAAACAGTTATTAGAAACCAATGATTTGGAGAGATCCAGAGTTTCCCCTTTTTTCTAAAGTCCTGACTTAAAAGTTTGGTTTCCTGAAGGCCTTTCCTGATAGTGAGATAGGGCTACCTTTCCTGTTCAGACTCTACCCAGGTAGAGAAACTATGGTGTTTGGTTCAGTTTTGGGTGGGGCATAAATTCTTTGAATAGATTGTCCAAGACTGGGGGTGATCTTAGTATTCAGAAAGTCTCTTTGTCCAAGGGTGACATGATACCTTCTCAGCTTTTCATTATAATATTCATTCATTACTTGCTAACCAATCAGGGTTGAGTCACAGCCTAGGGAATACCTACTCTTCAAAGGATATATAAACTGTGAGCCTATTGCCATGATTATCTTTTTGTTTAAGAGGGATGGCCAAAAGTCCTTCCTTTTGTTTATAAACATGCTGGCTTTATAAATAAAATGATTAAATTACCCAGAAACTATGTTTCTTGAACCTTTTTTAATCACCACACCTGAAAAGTTTGAAAGACAACTTAAGTTCTTTATGGCTTCTAGCTCACTACCGATATCAATTGAGGACAGGGGAAAAAAGGGGTAAAAATAGAAATGACATACAAGAAATTATGACATTTTCTTCCCATAATTCAGCTGATTATGATAGGCATCCTTTCTCCTTATCCAACCTAAAGAATTAAATTCAGTATTTTCTTCTTTCAAACTCTTGCTAGCTCGGCCTATTAGTCAATGTGATTTTTTTTCTCCTGGCAATGGTGTCATTAAAGGTATGGAGAGGTATGGAATGCTCTTGGGTCCTCTTATCCCCTCTACTGAATGGGAATAATTTTGAAAACTCACTCTGATGTGCAAATCTTATGTGGGAGATATATCCTGTTTCAATTTGCCAGTGGGCAAGGAAGTAGGCAGGAAGCAATATATAATGGGTGAGGAAATGGTCCAGGCTTTTGAAAGCTGGAGTGATATGTAGTCCCAGTTGATGAAAATGCAAATATGGTCAAAGGTGCCTGAGGAATAAACAGGGCTTTTGGAGAATGTTGATTGGCAGTGAATAGTTGGTAAAGTCATAGAAGCTGTCAAAGATGAGGAAATGGAAATCACTAATCCTGGTTATAAAAATCAGCCTTGAGAAGCTGTGGTATTCCATAGGCCATGTATAATGTTTCATTCTCTCTCATTTTTTCAACTCTTAGAAAAATGACTTTTAAAAAGTAAAGCAATATGGGCAGCCTTCACTCTTTCCAGGAAATACACATCTCATAATCCTACTTGTGGCTTTTTTACTTTTAACTCCATCCACATTTGGAAAGCTATCTATTCTGTAGGGAAGGTTCTATTTGAACAAACTCATGGGATTTTGAATCACTTTGTTGTAGCAGAATTCTGTTATAACATATCTTGTAATGTACAGAAATTACATTCCAAGTGCTCAGGACTGAAAACTCTGCAGCTGATGGCAAGGCTCCAGAGTAATCAGACAAACCAAATGAAATCCTTTCAGCCCAGGAGGGGTAAAGAAAAGGAGAAAAACATAGGACTAGATTCAGAGGATCAGTACAGCTCAGTTACCTATTAGAAGACATAGATTCAGTCACTTAAAGTCTCTCACCTTAGGCAAGCCTCTTGATCATTCGTAAAATCCATTGTATAAATAGGGGATAGAGGCCATCTAGTCTCCAAACGTTAATTTTATAGTTGAGTAAAATGAGGCACAGGGAGCTTACATGATTTGCCCAAGAACACAGAGGTAGTAGGCTTCAAAGACAGCATTAGAATCTAGTTTTTTTCCTACTCTTTTCACAATAACTGGCATTCTATAGTTTCCTCATCTGTAGTTAATCAATTATTCAGCTGGTTATATAGCAGGCATTGTGCTAAGTGCTAAAAATATAAAGCCACTAGAGCCATGATCAGTCTATGCTTCAGGAAAATCACTTTGGCAGCTGAGCGTAAGGTGGACCAGATTGGGTTTCTTAATCTGGAGGTCCAAGGATTCATGGATAGATTTCAGGAGGACTGTGAACTTGGGTGGAAAAATATTACTTTTTTTTTACTAACTTTTAACTAAAATGCAGCATTTTCTTCAATTATGATGTGTTTAAAAATTGTTCTGAGAAGAGGACCATAAACTTAATAAGAATATCAAAGGAGTCTGTGAGATAAAAAGGTAAAAGAAACTGTCAATGGGATAATTAGAGATGCATTGGAATAAATTATCTCTAAAGTCTCTTCCAATTCTAAAATCCTCTCATCCTATGATCCTCTTATATCATCCAAACATTTGTTTCCTTTTCTAAATTCAGGAATATTTTGGTACATTCTTTTGGGAGTTTTGAGCGGTTTTTTCTGCCAGACAATAGTTGGTTTAGTTGAGGTGGAGAGGGAGAAATGGAACTATATGGGAGCAGAAGCAAATAGCACCTAGGTTTAGCTTAGCCATTATCTCCATATCTTTATCTCTTCTCTTATCTCCCTTCCTGATCTCAAGATAAATAATATGCAACCAAAAATTGTCTTTATAGGAAAGGATTATTAATTCATTAATATTATATATGTGTATATATATATATATATATATATGTTATACATATATATAATTATTCATTATAGGAAGGGTCATTATCCTGGAATCTCCATTCTTCAAATCCCATGACCTTTGTAACCAATCTACCAGAGCCGTGAATACTTGCTCATCCCTTAGAGATTCTCCTTCCCAACTACCACCCCATTTCCAATTGAATTTTCCACCAGGTACTAGAATTCCTGGCTACAATTAACCATTGAAGAGGGCTTAGAGAAGACCACATGTCGTAGATAATTACATACAGGAGAAGAGAATATAAAATACCCCTTCTGTAGTATATATGCAGAGGCTGGTTGTCAGACATTAAAATCTATAAAATGTTTTTTTTTTCTTAGAACAGTCCTTTAGGGAAATAGTCTAGAGTAGTTGTACCCCGCTTTAGAAATGAGAAAACAAAAGCCTTGGGAGGTGATATAACTTACTCAGGTTCACAAAGATAATAATCACCTGAGACAAAATTTGAAACCAGGCTTCCTAAATTCTATGCCCAGCATTCTATCCATTTCACCACACTGCCTTTTGCTTATGGATAAATTGGTCTGGTCAATTATTTCTATTGGAAATTTATGGTTGAAAAAAATGTGGCAAGCTTCTCCTAAAAACGATCTGTTCAATTGAGTGAACCAGGAACCTTTGCTGCCAAAGAGTTGGAAACATGTTCTCCTAGGTCATTTTTAAGGGTCAGTGCTTTTTCTTAAAAAACTTGCCCATTCAGCCTTGGTTCCAAGGAACAGAGCTTCATCTTAGTGTTTTCTCCTTAGGTTAGAAATCGTAAGTGAAGCCTCACTGGGGGGGTTTGATGAGGGACTTGAAGAGGTACTAATTATTGATCAGTTGAAAAGGAAAACTGTTCTCATAAAGATAACCTCTAAATAACCTAGTTGTTACTTAGAATAAAAAAGAATGGTAGCTGACATTTATGTAGCTTTTTAATGTTTACAAAGCATTTTAAATAATGTTATCTCATTTTATCCTCATAATACCCTGTGTAGTAGGTGTATTACTATCCCTGTTTTACTGATAAGAAAAATGAGGGGCTTCCAAGTCACCTGAGTGTATCAGCAACGTTTTGGGAATCTGAAGATCTTCTCTGCCCCTAGGCCCTTTGCTTAATGGCTTAAGTGGCTCTGAGAACCTTCCCCTATTTGAAAGTATACTCTGCCCCCTAATAGGCTGAATGTGGTCACATGGAGCCTGTGGCTGGAGGCTTGTTCTTCAGGAATGCCCATGCCTTATTACTTTGTTATTGGGCAGTGGGTCAAGAGGGCTGTGACATTCTCTGAGCCAGGAGAAGGCTATATATATGCCCTGATGTGAGGTTTTGCTTTGGGGATCACTTTGAGAAGAGTTGTGTGATCTGGCCAGATGAGACTCTGGAAAGCTGTTGAGCCCCCTGGCCTTGAAAAACCCAGATGTTGGTGCTTCCCCCTCTGGTAATTAACTAGGTATGGATGTAAGGGTCAGACAACTGGAAGCCCATCTGTTGATCTGTTTCTCTGTCTGCTTGTAACTTCTGCTTGTTAACTTGTATTTGTAACTTGTGTTTACATTCTCTCAAGTTCAGGGTGCTGACTTTTCCCCTGAACTAGGCAAATGATATTTGTTTAATTGATTAAAGTAAGATTGTTAAACCTTTTTGAGTTGCTTTCCTTTAGAAAAGCAGATATAAGAACCTGTGCTAGCAGCCACCCTGGGTATGCTAGGGTGCTTGCTGATACACTGAGCAACAAAATGGAGGACTAGACATTTTCCCTGATCCCCACAACTTGTCAAACCTCTCCAAAACAGAAATTGTGCATTGAACAAAAAGCAACTTCAGTTATCTCCATGGTCTAGGAAACCCAGAGTGCAAAAGAAGGTTAAAAAAATGAACTGATGCTCATTGACCCTGAGCTCACTCAGCACTCCCACCCACTTCCCACATCATTGTCAGTGAAGCTGCACTAGCAGAATCTGAGACCCAACATAGTGGTTGGGGCTTGCAACAAAACTTGGTCTCATACTCTGGTCTCCACTCTTTTTCCAGCACTAAGAACTCAGCACCAGACTGTTGGAGCTCGCTTGGGCAGTGCAGCCAGCCAGCACAATAGGCAACTGCCCTAAGGAACAAAAGTCTGATGGGGGCCACAACTCCAAAAAAAATGGCAGGTGAAAGTGCCAGAGCAAGGGCAGAAAACCCATAATATCAGCATGACAGCTCTCTCAATTGCCCAGGGGGAATGGGACAGGATACGGAGACAGAACACTGTGGGTGAGGGGGAGGAGCAGTGTTCAACACTCTGCTAAGCCTGAGGGAAAGAGCACAACATCTAGCAGTGATCAGTTCTGACTCCCCCAAAATCATTAGACATAGAGACCTAAACTGATGAATCATTAATTGCCCAGTATAGGAGGATGCTTTGAGATTCAGCCCTGAAGGAGGATGCTGTGATGCTTTGAAATCTGGTCCCAAGAGGGAAACACCATCAGAGGGGAGTGAGAAAGTAATTAGTAAAAATAAGGGAGAAAAGATTGAAATTACTAAAAAAAAAAAATCATAACACAGGAAAAACAAATCTAAGAGATAGAGGAAAAAAATAAACTTAATTCATAATTTTAAATGTGAATGGATTAAGAAATCCAATAAAATGGAAAAGTGGCCAATTGAATAAGAAAACAAAACTTTACATACGTTGCTCGCAAGGAACACTTCTAAAAAACAAACACACATGCAAAATGAACCTGAAGGGATAAAAAAAATATTGTCTACATCCATCAAGTGAATCGAAAAAAGCAGAAGTTGTGATCATGCTATCTGACAAAGCAAAAACAAACATTCACAAAATAAAAACTGATAACCAAGGAAACTATATTATACTAAAAGGAACCAGACAAAACAAATCAATATCTGTAGTAAATTTATATACTCCAAGTTACTTAGTACCCAAATTCATAAATGAGCTACAAGAAGACATTAACACACTAGCAACAGAAATTGCAATATCTCTCAGTTTTGATTAAGTTTAACAGAAAGATAAATAAGAAAAAATATGGAACTAAATAAAAGAAACATGAACTAATAGACAATGTCTTCTCAACAGGTCAGTAAAATATAAACATATTTTTCAGCAACATATGGAACTTTTACAAAAAAATTGACCATGTATTAAGGAACAGAGATATTGTAAACAAATGTGAAAAGACAGATACTGTTAATATATCCTTTACAGACCATAACAATAAAAAGGAAAATTGGTTCCAAGACCACAAACAAAAGATACAGGCCCAAATGGAAACTTAACAATGAAATCTTAAATAATGAGGGGGTCAAAGCACACATAATAAAAAGAATAGCCATATATATAAAAATTACAATGATGAAACCACATGCTAACATTTCTGGTATGCAGCAAAAGCAACCCATTAGGGAAAATCATATTCTTACAAACATATATTAAGAAAAAGAGTATTAATGAACTAAATATGCATTTAAAAAATTAGAAAGCCAACACATAAAAATTTAGAAAGCTAACATATAGACACATAGCAAAAAAGAGAAGAGATATTAAAAATGAGAGGGAAAATAGATTGGAAACAAAAATATAGAAATGATTAGTAAAACAAAAAGCTGGTTTTTTGAAAAAAACTGACAAAATTGATAAACTCAGCTAATCAGATTAAACAGGAGAGAGCAGAAAACCAAATCAATAAAAGAACAAATGAGCAAGATGAAATCCTGGTAAGATGAAAAAGAATTAAAAGAATAATCAGAACATATTATGCACAGTATGCTAACAAAACTGAGACCACAAAAGGAATAAAAGAATAATTTCAAAAATATAGAACACCTAAACTATTAGATGATCAGTTAGAAATTTTAAATAATCTAATCTCAGAAAAGGAAATGGATGTAGCAGTAAAGCAACAATAAAAGGAAAACTATTCCTGATCTTAATGGATTCCCAGGAGAATTCTCAGTACCTCTACTTCTCATTATTTCATAAATTGAGAAAATACCCTACAAGGATCCTTTTCTGAGATAAATATAATACTAATACCTAAACCAGAGAAAGATAAAAGACAGAAAAAACTACGGGACAATATTATTACTGACCATTGACTCAAAAATTTTAAACAAAATCCTTTCAAACAGACTAAAATGATTTATACAATAAATCACCCATTAAGATGAACCAGGATTTATATCTGAGATGCAAAGATGGTTCAGTATTAAGAAAACAACATAATCATTAAAAACTAAATCATATAAAACTTCACAATCATCTTTATAGATGCAAAAAACCCCACTTTTGACAAAGTACAATATTCTTTTATGCCAAACATCCTACAAAGTATAGGCAAAGAGAAACCATTTTAATAGCATAAATAGTACCAACATAAAAACCAAAAACAAGCATCTTATGCAAAGGGGATATACTAGCACATTTTCCAATAAATATGGGAGTAAAGTACTAATGCCCACCTTCCCCAGTGTCATTTGCTGTCATTCTGGAAATCCTAGCAACAGCAATAACACATGAGAAATAAAATGAAAGCATAAAAATCGGTAGAAGAAAAAAAAACTATATGTAATAATAACTTAGTGTTTATTTGGAAAATTCTAAGGAATCAGCAAAGAAACTGATTGAGATAAATAACAGCTGTAGCAAAGTTGCAGGCTACAAAGTAATTCCTCAAAACTCAACAGCACTTATATTTAATTTTTAAAAAAGATTACAAGAAACAATAATAGAAAGTTAAATTTCATTCCAAATAACGCTAAAATGCATCGGCCTACCAAAGCACATACAAAAGACATATGGATTCAATTACGCAGTGCTGCTTAAATAAAGAACAACTTAAGTGGCAGGAAGAATATTCATTGCTCATGGTTAGGCTATGCCAATATAATAAAAATGACAATTTTAACCTAAATTAATTTATGATCTCACTCCTATACCAAGCAAATTGCAAAGGGGATGCTTTATAGAACTTGATAAAACAATAAAATTAATTTGGAAAGACAAGAAAATCTAGAATCCTAAGGGAAGTGATATAAAGAAGGAAGGTCAAAGAAGGAGTAACATCTCCAGACTCTAAAATACATTGTCAAGCAGCTAACATCAAAACCATCTAGTACTGGTTAAAAATTAATGAGATAAACCAATGGAACAGATGAAATAAGGAGGAATCGGAAACGGCAGAAGTCAATAATCCAGTGTTTGATGAAGTGTAAAATATGAATTACCTATGGAAAAAAATGCCTTATTTGATCAAAAAATACTACTGGGTAAACTGGAAATTTTTCTGGTAAACATAAACATCAATTAGAAAATCTAAGTTACCTAAGGAAAAAACTCTTTATTTGATTTTTAAAATGGGAAAACTGGGGGGCAGAGCCAAGATGGTGGCATAGCAGCAGCAACATATCACAGCTCTCACATAGCCACCCCAAAATATCCATGAAATAGGACTCTAAACCAATCCTAGAACTCCAAAACGCACACAAACATACTTCCCACTAAAGTCAGCTCAGCTACGAGGAACCATATCAGCACTGCAAACCGAAACCAGCCTGGCCTGAAGCTGTGGCTGTGCCCCAGGGACGGCTGGACGGGAGGAGCAGAGGAGCCTCAGGTGAGCAGATTAGTGGCAGCTGTGAGCAGCATTCAGAAGTAGCTCAGTGGGAACTGCGAATCTAGGAGAGTTAAGCAGTCTGGCCAAAAGACCTCCAGAGCGGAAAAGCGAAAAGGCAGAGGTTTTGCACCCGCCCCCACATTGCAGCTTCCCGCCCACAGCCTGCAGACAGCAGGGGGACTAAGCTATTGTTCTGAGGCCAGTGCTCTTGCGTTGAGCAGCCTGGATCCGGATTGCCGTCTTGGGCCTCGGTCCTGGAGTCTTCATTATCCAGTCAGCTGGAAGTAAGTAGGAAGAGTCCCAGCATCTTCCTGAGAGCTACTTCAGCCGGGAGGACCCCAGCAATTTGGGACAGAGCTTTCCCTTCTGGAAGCAGAGCCCCACAGAGATTTT
>CM053580.1:204315116-204352856 GCA_028627135.1 Pseudochirops cupreus | reverse complement strand
TTTCTCCTTTGACCCTGTCCCTTTTCAAAAGTGTGTGCTTCTAACTACCCTCCCCCCCACAATCTTCCCTCCCTTCTATCATCCCCCCTCTTATCCCCTTCCTCCCTACTTTCCTGTAGGGTAACATTCCCAATTTAATGTGTATGTTATTCCTTCCTTAAGCCAAATTCAATGAGAGTAAGGTTGACCCATTCCCTTTTGCCTTCTTGTTCTTCCCCTCCATTGTGACAGTTTTCCTTTGCCTCTTTAATATGAGATAATTTACCCTATTCTGTCTCTCCCTATCTCCTCTCTCACCTCTTAATTTTATTTTTAAATATCTTCCCTTCCTATTTAATTGATCCTGTGTTCTCTGTCTATGTATACCTGTACACACACACACACACACATATATATATATATATACATATACATACACACTCACATATGTATTCATACTCACATATACCCTTCTATGTAGACATATATATGTATGTATACATACATACATTTATATTCCCTTCAACTATCCTCATACTGAGAAAAGTTTCATAAGTTACATTTATCATTTTTCCATGTAGGAAAAAAAAATAGTTCAACTTTGATAAGTTCCTTATGATTTCTTTTCCCTGTTTACCTTCTCACGCTTCTCTTGCTTCTTGTATTTGAATGTCAAATTTTCTATTCAACTCTGGTTTTTTCATCAAGAATGCTTGAAAGTCCTCTATTTCATTGAATACCATATTTTCCCCTGAAACATTATACTCAGTTTTGCTAGGTAGATGATTCCTGGTTTAAATTCTAGCTCCTTTGACCTCCAGAATATCATATTCCAAGCTCTTCAGTCCCTTAATGTAAAAGCTGCTAGATCCTGTGTTATCCTGATTGTGTTTCCACAATATTCAAATTATTTCTTCTTGGCTCCTTGTAATATTTTCTCCTTGATCTGGGAACTCCAGAACCTGGCTATAATATTCCTAGGAGTTTTCTTTTTGGGATCTTTTTCAAGAGATGGTTGGTAAATCCTTTCAATTTCTATTTTGCCCTCTGGTTCTGAAATATCAGGGCAATTTTCCTTGAGAATTTCTTGAAGGATGATTTTTAGGTTCTTTTTTTGATCATGGCTTTCAGGTAGTCCAATAATTTTCAAGTTGTCTCTCCTGGATCTATTTTCCAGGTCAGTGGTTTTTCCAACGAGATATTTCACATTGCCTTCTATTTTTTCATTTGTTTGGATCTGTTTAATAGTATCTTGATTTCTCTTAAAGTCACTAGCTTCCGTTTGCTCCAATCTATTCTCTTCAGAAAGCTTTTGAAATTCTTTTTACATCTGGCAATTTTGGCTTTTTAAGGCATTCTACTCCTCATAGGCTTTTTGGGCCTCTTTTGACAATAGAGGTAGTCTATTTTTTTAAGGTGTTATTTTCTTCAGTCAAGTTGTTGACTCTCTTTTCATGATTTTCTTGCATCATTTTCATTTCTCTTCCCAATTTTTCCTCCACTTCTCTTATTCAATTTTCAAAATCCTTCTTGAGCTCCTCCATGGTCTATAACCAGTTCCTATTTTTCTTGGAAGCTTTTGGTGCAGGAGTTCTGACTTCATTGTCTTCCTCCCATTCCATGCTTTGATTCTTTTTGTCCCCAAAAAAGGAATCTAAGGTTTGATTTCTGTGCTTGCTTTGCTTCCTTTGCTTGCTCATGTTGCCACTCAATTACTTGACTTTTGAGATTTTTGCCACAGCAGAACTCTGCTTCCAGAGAAGAGAGCTTTGTTCCAAATCACTGGGGTTTTCACAGCTACTGGAGCTATTAGTTGGGTGCCCTCTCTGCAGCCCCTGCAAGCTCTGGCCCATTGACCACATACCCCAGTACCTCCACCCAAAGACAACAATGCAGATCCAAGCAGGTTAAAGCAAGAGCAATTACTCTCTGAATGTTTGATTCCCCTAAGTTCTACAGGCTAGGAGTTCTAAAGCAGCCACATAGAGCTGGCTACATGGCCACTCCACTTCTGCCACTTCCCACCCTAGGAGCAGGGGCCAGACCACACACCTTGTCCCCCTCAGTTCCAACAGAGTTCCACACTGACCTTTTACTTTGTCTTTGGCATTTATGGGTTGATAATTCTGAAAACCACCACAGCTGCTGGTGATCCACTGTCCTGAAGTCTGCTCCAGCTGCTGCTGGTTGGGGCTGCCCTGGGGCTAAAACCATGGGCTCACATGGGGCTGGGCTCAGCTCCCAGTGTGCTGTGATGGGCCCTGCCTGTAGGCCTGCTGGGATGCCTTCAGTGGGAGATTTGTTTCTCTCTTTCACTTTGTGGGTTCTGTAGCTCTAAAATTTGTTTAAATTCCTATTTTATAGGTATTTGAGGTGGTTATGGGGGGAGCTCATGGAGTTTTCCTTCTTCTATGCTGCCATCTTGACTCTGCCCCCAACACTGTGACTTTTAATTTGCTACTTTTCCTTGGACTGAGATCTATGAAATGTGCTCTATTAACTTTAACTGAATCTACATTTAAGTTTGGGCTTTGTCTACCATTACAAATCTGCCTCTAACAAATGATCTCAAGGATGTTATCTGTGTCATAGCCATCCAACCTGAAATTTCCCTGAGGTGTTCCATTAGCAGAGTTTTATCCTGTAAGACTATTTGTTGGTTACAATCGATCAGGTTGATGTGCCTTGTATTCAAAATACAATTAGATGGATTGATGATGGTAATAGCTCTCATTTATACAACATTTCACCAGCTGTTTTTATGTGCTTTACTGTTGTTTGATCCATACATCAACTCTATGAGGAAGATAGCTTTAATATCCTCCATCAAGGCCACTTAATTTAAATTACAAATCAGAACAGAACTTAGAAGAAACAAACCATAGTCAATAATATATTTTCAAATGGCTTAAGAATAAGTCATTAATTGGGAAGGACTCTGATAAAATTTAAAAAGAAGGGGGCAGGGATGTCCTGTAACTTTATTACATTCTCAGTCTATCTTCTGAAATGTTCTCTACAAGCTAAATCTAAATCTAATAACTTCTCAGAAACACCAAGAAATTTAATGTTAGTGATCTCACATAGATGCTTTACCCTGAATGCAGACAGCTAAGACTAATGTTCTAATGCTCCGTCCTCTGAGAGAGAGAGGGAGAGAGACAGAGATAGAGTTTATGTGTATATATATATATACATATATACATATACACATACAAACATACGTATGTGTACAGACATCTTAAAAGATATATCTGGGTCTAATTTCCCTGACAGGTCAGAAATTAACTTAAAAGTTTGCTCAAGAAGTACCATTTAGAATCACATTATAGTAACTGATATTTGGTAACCTTGGACATTTATATGGGATAGACACTATAGTGTCTGATCAAAGACAGTGTCATTTGATAGTCCTTTCTGATTTGCTAAGCACTCACTTACTAAGATTTATTTAAATACTCCACTCATTGAAAAATTTTGATATTATGGATAAAGGAATATTATAGATATAAAACAGTCCCTTTTTCTCTGAGAATTTATAGTTTAGTTAAGTAGAAAAGAAATACCATTACAAAACAATTAAGTACTACTACAAAGCAATATAGGAATAAATATGAAAATGTATAGTTAATATGTATTATGGAACTTCAGAAAATATGGGTGATTGCTGCCAACCAGTGCAATGAGGGAGAAATTGCAGGAGGAGGTAGGGCTTGTCCTGAACTGTGCATAATATTATGGGGAGGTAGAAAAGCAGAGCCATTGTCAGCAATTCTGGGACCCAGGGCAAGAACCATGAAACCTGCCTGAGGCTACCAGCATGAAAGGACTTCTTATATGAACTTTTGAGGGCCAGGGAGGAGTTTACCTGGGGTGTGGCTAATGATGGGGGGAGGGGAGAAGCAGAAGGAAGTATACCATCTTGTAACTTCCTATTTTAATTAATTATTTTTAACTATTTGAATGTTAATCTCAGCTGTTTCTCTCTGCTAAAAATAATGACTGTCAGCACCTTCACAATTTAAGATTCACAGGAGAAACCCTTAGTCTATTTAAGGGCCTCCCAAGATCTAGGCACTGTCCTGGGTGCTGAAGATAGAAGCATAATAATTTAAACAATTCCACTGGTGAGATTACATTCTTATGAGAGAGACAAGTATCTCTCTTTCTCTCTCTCTTTATGCATAGCACGCGGTTGCCCGACTTTGGGAAAATCCAGCTTTCTGTATTATAGTTTACATTGACAAAGAAGGAAGTTGAACTAGATAGTTTAAAGGGCCCCACTTAATAGCTAGGTAGTTCAGTGGATAGAGTACTGGTAGACCCAAGTTCAAATCCTGACTCAGACACTTACTAGCCATGTAATCCTGGGCATATCACTTAACCTTTTTTTCCTCTGTTTCTTCATCTGTAAAATGAGCTGGAGAAAGAAATGTCAAACCACTCTGTTATCTCTGCCAAGAAAACCCCAAATGGGGCCAGGAAGAGTGGGACATGACTGAGACAACTGAGGAACAATATATCACATTTAGTCATTGTTTGGGATATTAGACTGGGTGTTTTTGAATGTTTTTTTTTTCTTAAATCTTAAAATACTATGTAATCTGATTTTATAGTAAGCAGATTGAGGTGTGATTTAAGGCAAGGCCCACCTGCCCCAAGATATCTCCCTCAGAGGTATTTAAAGGTACCTGAAGTACCATCATTAGAAATTCATTCTTTTCTACTTTTCAAATGACCTTTATTAAAGAACAAATATTCATGGAAAAGGTCATAACTTAAATTCTTATCAACTATGCCAACAACTGGGTAGTTAAATGGCTAGAGTCCTGGAGTCCAGAGCACACTAGTTCAAATTCAGCCTCAGACACTTAATAGCTGTATGATGCCAGGTAAGTCACTTAACTTTTTTACCTTCTGTTTTCTCATGTAGAAAATGGGAGATGTTAGCAGCATCTAGCATCTATCCCTCAGGATAGTTTTTAGGATCAAATGAGATAGCATATGCAAAACTCTTTGGAAATCTTAAAGCATTTTATAAATTCCAAATATGATTTTTGTTGTCATTGTTATTAATTTACTAATGGGAACAGCTATTTTTTAAAAATCGTATTTGATATTTTATATTTCCCCACCACTTTTTGCCACCACCAAAAGAGTTGCTAGAAATATTTTTGGATATATAGGCATTTTTCTTTTTTATCTCTTTGGGATACAGACCTAGTCATGTATTGCTTGTTCAAGAGATTTTATAGCCCTTTGGGCATAGTTCCAAATTGATCTCCAGAATAATTATGAATCATCATACAACTTTACCAATAATACATTAGTGTTTTAATTTTTCCATATCCCCTCCAATATTTGTCATTTTCCTTTTCTGTCATTTTAGCCATTCTGATAGGTGTGGGGTGGTACCTCAGAGTTGTTTTAATTTAGATTTTTCTGATCCACAGTAATTTAGAGCATTTTTTCATATGATGATAGCTTTGATTACTTTGTCTGAAAACTGCCTGGTCACATCCTTTGACCATTTATTAATTGAGGAATGGCTCTTATTTCTGTAAATTTGACTCAGTTTTTTATATGTTTGATAAATGAAATTCTTTATCAGAGAAATTCACTATAAAATTTTTTTCATAGTAATGATTACCAACTATGCATTCCCCTTTATCATATTTTCCCCATTTATCCTACTTTCTCTCTCTCTCTCTCTCTCTCTCTCTCTCTCTCCTTTTACGCTGTCCATTCTCAAAAGTGTTTTGCTTCTGACTTTTACATCCCACAAACTGCCGTCCCTTCTATCAGCTCCTCCAACCTTCTTTTATCTCCCTTTCTTCTGACTTTGCTGTATGGTAAAATAGATTTCTACACCCAACTGAGTGGGTATATTATTCCTTCTTTGAGCCAATTCTGAAGAGAGTAAGGTTCATGTGCTTCCCTCACCATTTCCCCCTCCACTGTAAAGTATCTTTCAGTCCTCTTATATGTCAGATAGTTTCCCCCATTTTACTTCTCCTTTCCCCCTTCTTTCTGTGCATTCTTCTTTCTCATTTCTTAATTTTATTTTTTTAGATAATCATATCATCACATTCAACTCACACCTCTACTTTCTCTGTATACTCCTTCTAACTGCCCTAATGATGAGAAAGGTCTTACTGGTTATAATTGTTTTACCTTCTGATTTCTCTTTTCTATTTACCTTTTTATTGTTCTTTTGCATCTTTTATTTAAAAGTCAATTTTTAAATTCAGTTCTGGTCTTTTCATCAAGAATGCTTGGCAGTCCTCTATTTCATTGAATGTTTATTTTTTTTCCTTAGAAGGATTATACTCAGTTTTGCTGGATAGGTGATTCTTGGTTGTAGTCCTAGTTCTTTTGCCCTCTGGAATATCATATTCCTTACCCTCCAATCCTTTAATATAGAAATTACTAAACCTTTTGTTATCCTGATTGTGGTTCCACAATATTTGAATTGTTTCTTTCGGTCTGCTTTATGTATTTCCCCTTGATCTGTGAATTCTGGAATTTGACTGTAATATTTCTGGCAGTTTTCATTTTGGGATCTGTTTCAGGAGGTGATTCAGTAGATACTTTCAGTTTCTTTTTTTTTAACATCTGGTTCTAGAAAATCAGAGTAGTTTTCCTTGATAATTTCTTGAAAGATGATGTCTAAGTTCTTTTTTTTTTATCGTGACTTTCAGGTAGTTCAATAATTCTTAAATTATTTCTCCTAGATCTATTTTTTCAGGTCAAATTGTTTTTCCAATGAGATATTTCACATACTCTTCTGTTTTTTCATTTTTTTGATTTTGTTTGATGGTTTCTTGATGTCTCATAAAGTCATTAGCTTCCACTTGCCCAATTCTAACTTTTAAGGAATTAATTTCTTCAATGAACTTTTATGCCTCCTTTTCCATTTGGACAATTCTGCTTTTCAAGGCATTCTTCTCTTCATTGAATTTTTGTGCCTTTTTTTTTTTTTTTTAGCTATTTGGCTTAATCTGTTTTTTTTAAGGTGTTATTTTCTAGTATTTTTTGTACCTTCTTTACCAAGGTGTCCACTCTTTTCTCTTGGTTTTCTTGCATCACTTTAATTTCTCTTCCCAGTTTTTCCTCTAACTCTTTTATTTGATTTAAAAACCCTTTTTGAACTCTTCCATGAACTGAGACCAATTTATATTTTTCT
The DNA here is from genome assembly GCA_028627135.1 of Pseudochirops cupreus. NCBI lineage: Eukaryota > Metazoa > Chordata > Mammalia > Diprotodontia > Pseudocheiridae > Pseudochirops > Pseudochirops cupreus. Next base: position 204,345,691 of record CM053580.1, on the reverse strand, counting down.
TTGAAGCTTTGGATGTAGGAATTTTGACTTTGTTTTCTTCTGAGTATGAGTTTTGATCTTCCTTGTCAGCAAAGTATTTTTTTTTCTATTGTTGTTTGATCATTTTCCAGCCTATGTCTTGACTTTTAACTCTATGCTAAAATGGGGTTCTGCTTCCCAATTGGAGGGGGTCAATGCCTTAAACTTCATGGTTTTGTGTAGCTGTTTTCAGAGGTAATTATGGGGACCTATAAGTCTTTGGGTCTTCAAAGGTGGTATGATTTAGGCAGAAGTGTGTTTACCATTCTTTTGAATGACCACAAGCACTCTTTTCAACCCTGAAACTGTGACCAAGGTCCTTGTTCCTCTGTGGCTACAAGTTTTGCTGTGCTTGTGGTCCTCCTCACACTGGAACTAAGACCCAAGACTGTGACCCAGATACAAGTATAGGCAATGCAACAGAGTCCTGCCCCTGGTGGTAGCAAAGGGACCCCTGTAAATCTCCTTCTCACCTGTTGTCCAATCTCCTTATCATCTATGGGCTAAGAGGTCTGGAAACTGCCACTGCCACCACTGATTCAGTCACTTGACACTTGGTCCTGCTTTGCTGGGGCCTTGTCTACATTGGTACAGCCTGTGCTGGACTATGCTACTCTCTCATCCTGGTGGAACAGACTTTTTCTGCCAACCTTCCAAATTGTCTTGGGCTGGAAAATGTTTCACTCTATCTTTTTTTGGGTTCTGTCACTCTAGAATTTGTTTAGAGTCATGATTTAAAGATATTTGGGACGGTTTGGGGGAGATCTCGGGAGAATCCCTTTCTTTATGTGAAATACCTAAGATTTAGGAGGGGCACTAGGGATGAAGAAAGAAGAGCTAAAAGTAGAAAGACACAAGGAGAATTCCAAAGACATTTTCATACTTTATTGTTTTTTCAAAGGATCTGTGACCTTACTAGCAAGCATGGTGTCTGACCTATCACCAGAATCTACTTGGTCTTCTCTTACCTCTTCCTCCTATCCTGGTCCAGCCAGTTTTAGGCTAAATTAATTTTCTATCCCAGCATCAACAGAAGAAAAGCAATATAGAATGCAGAAGGAAAAATGTAAGTTTATTTCTAAAAGCTAAAATGTGGATATGACTGCATGCTTATTTTACTTGAATTGCCATTTTAGAGTCACACAAATAACTTTGCTCCATAATTCATCTTATCAATTGACTAAGCATACCTTCAATAGTAATGGTTTCTCTAGTCAAAGAAATGCTAGAAAATCCCATATCTGGTTGTAATAAAATAAATGAGAGCCAAGTGGAAGAAATTTGCTTCTCTTGTCCTTTTCAGGGCTTAAATGGACTCATTCAAAACTATAGTTGTTTCTCACAGTTATTCATTTTCATCCTTCTTAAAAGAATAGCATTCTAGCTATTCCTGGCTTATAGGAGGGAAAAGTGGAAAGCAAATAGACTTTGGAATCAGAGGATCTGGCTTTGAATCTGCTTTGGAATTACCTGTATGACCTTGGGCAGTCCTTGGGTCTCAACTTCCTCATCTGTAGAATAAGAAGATTAGACTGGATTCTTTTAAAGTTTCCCTCTGTCACTAAAGTTTTAATCCTATTAACTGTCTGTATTTAGCTATTGGGATAGCTTCTATTTTCAGGTTTCATGATGCTTCTCCAATTGATTGAATTCTTCTATTTCTGACACCACTTTTCTCAATTCCCTGATCACATCATTCTGTTTATTTCCAGTGTATTTTTTATGCTTGGCAGATTATTTTAAAGATCATTTCATTCACAAAATTAATAAGGTACTAAAGAAGTATATCAATAATAGAATTAATTGAAAAGCTGCATGTTAGTATTCTAGTGACAGTCTCAGAAACTTTTTATCTTGAAGTAGAAAGTACATCTCTGAATTTGATTTGAATTTTTAAAACAAGAAAAATAAATAACACTTCCCCTCAAAGACCTTACACTCTCATGAAAGATACTGATAACTGATGCGAATTTAGTATTTTAAACACAGAGACATGAATTTATTATTAACAAAATGCTAAAGATAGATTATCCTTTTACTCATATTTTGTTTTAATCAAAAGAACTTTACTCTGAGACTTCATTATTGGGAATTTATTGGGTGATCTACTTTTAAGCAGTATAAGCAGATTCATGAAACATCTCACTATTAGACAAGCTAATCCTTAACATGCAAACAGAGACACATATCATAATTTACTTACTGACTTTCATTTTGGTCTCAAATATAATTTGCTCATATGTCAGGTTTTATTTATATACTTTAAAAATTTACTTCTTTATTGATGAGTTCTTTTCTTCCTTCCTTCCTTCCTTTCTTCCTTTCTTCCTTTCTTCCTTCCTTCCTTCCTTCATTCCTCTTTCTCTCTCTCTCTGTCACTTTCTTTCTTTCTTTCTTCCTTCTTTGGGCAATGGGGTTAAGTGACTTGCCCAAGGTCACACAGCTAGTAAGTGTTAAGTGTCTGAGGTTGGATTTGAACTCAGGTCCTCCTGACTCCAGGGCTGGTTCTCTATTCACTATGCCATCTAGCTGCCCTGATATGAGTACTTCTCAACAGTTTACTAAAAACACATGAAATGGACTCTGAGGGCTTGGGTCAATTATTTTACCTTTCTGCTTCTACTTCCTTCCCACTCATTTCTAAGGTTCCATTTCTGTCCCCGTAAAATAGTAGAATTAGACCCCTTCTTGCTCCAAGATTCTATTTCCATGATTTCTCTATTCTGTTGCAGTGATAAATTCCTACTGGACCTCCAACTTGCCAAGCAAAGTGGAGAATTGAGATAATTATCTAGACTACTAAAACTAACAAATTGAATTTACTTGAAAATTATTTCAAATTTCCTCTTCACTCAGTTTGTGATGTTAAATTCTGTAATTTTCAAAATTAGAATGGCCAGCTGCAAAACTAGTACAAAACTTGTACAACAACCCAGATTTATTTGACTTTGAATTGACAATTGAATCTGACTTCAAGCCTTTAAGAAGAGCTCAGGTTTTGATAGTTTGGTTTTATACCATTTATATTATTCTGCTCTCAGAACAATCCTTAAAATCAGAATATAAACTACTGCCTTCACTTTTTAATAACATAGATCCCTCCCTTGAAATACTATATTGAAGGACACATACTTTACTCCATTTGAAAATGACTGAATGGAATGTAAGATCAGTTTGTGAGAATATCTCAGACTGCCCTGAAGAGAAATTTTTAAAAAATGTCTTCTTTGTCAACCAGAATATTCCTTTGAAAATTAGTAGCTTTGGGGTTTCTAGGCAGTATATACAGAGTTATCATATTTAAATACTGAAGCTATTATTAAACTCTTTCACTTTATCTGATTTTATTCCTGAGACATTTAAAGCTCTTCAAATATTGCATTGTAAATCATTGTGTTGTGGATGATTAAAACTGAATGCTTTAGAATTCTTTTTAATGAGCATTTTGATTGGGAAATGAATCAACATCACTTTCGATTTTAAATGTTGTAGCTACAGAAACAATTTATTGAAAAGGTTCAAAGATAATTGGCAGGTTCTTTGAACTAGACTGGAATTAAAGAGTGATTGTGTGTGTGTGTGTGTGTGTGTGTGTGTGTGTGTATGTGCATACATGCACACAAAAAATTAGCACTAATTTTCTTTATTTAATTAAGTTATTTTTTAGTTCTAAAAGAATTATTTACATCAATCATTTTGTAATCATTTATAATTCATTTTAACCTTTCTGACACAAAAAAAACTGTATTAACCTGATGCTGAGCCAAACTAGCTAAAAGTGAAAAGTTCAGTCAAATTCTGTTTCTCCTTTGAATTGAATGTAGACAATAATAATGGTAGCTCATGTTTATATAGTAGTATATAGGATGTAGGTCTGAGGGGAACTGAACTAGATATGAACAGACCATCTACTCTAACTTGCGTATTTTAGAGGTGACGAAACTGAGGTCTAAAGTGGTTGAAGTAACTTTCCCAAGATTGGTTAAGTAGTATGTAGCAGAGCCAGGATTTCAATTCAAATCTTCTGACTCTCATATAGCACTTTAGAATTTCATGTACTTTTCTTGCAATGTCTTTGAAAAAATATTTTATTCTGAACTTAAGAAATAAACACTTCCATAACATAGTAGAATAGAAAAAGATGATTGTATATCAAATTGTAAATCTATTATATACAACTTTTATTCCTTTTAAATACATAATAAAATTATCATATAACTTTCTTTCCTCCTTTTTTTCTTCCCTCCCCAACTCCTGCCTTAGAGATGGCTACCATAAGACGTGTGTGTGTGTGTGTGTGTGTGTGTATAAACAAAACTATTCTATACATACATGCATACATAACATTTTGAAGTGAGGAACGTAAATACTATTATTCCCATTTTACAGATGAAAAAATTGAGGCTCAGAAAAGTTAAATGATTTGACAACTAATCTCTTAGGGCTTTCAAGTACATTGCCCTTTCTTCTACACCATACTGGCTTCAAATGTAGCCTTTGTAATATGTACCTCCTCCCCTTCTTTGCAGAGTCGGGGAACTATGAATGTGGATCAATACCATGATAAGTTCATTTGCTGGTTGATTTTGCTACTCCTATTGGATTTATAAAGTAGGAAAAAAAAGTTTTTTTTGTGGAAAAGAAACGTGGACAGTACAAATGGAAATAAAACAAATGTTAGTCAATAGAAGGCCCTACAACGTGCAGACATATGCAGGACAGTGTGTTACGAAGTTAGAGTATTAGAAGCTAATGTGCTACTCATTGAGCTGGATATGGACAGATTTAGTTGTGAATCCATTTAGTTATGAATTCATTTTTCAGTTGTTCCTCTTCATAAGGTGTATATAATTTTCTCAAAGGCTTTTGTCCTATCTCTCTCAGCTGTCAACTCCCACCCAACCAACTCTCTATAGGTTCCTTAAAGTCAGGAACCATGGTCAATTTTTCATTTCTAGTTCCACACAAGTAAAGTGCACATCATGTTCTATAAATATTGATAAATTGACTATACAGTCTCCATTGTAAATATAATGTTGTTTGAGTTATGGTTTCAGCAATTAAAATGATGATGGTGATGATGATGATAAAGGCAATTGCCTGCAGAAAAAAGCAATCTGCTGTAATGAATAGAGGTGTTAGATTTGGAGTCTAGAAGATCTAGATTCATCTTTGGTCTGTAACACTTAAGTGCTTCAGGTTACCTGGAATGGGGTGAGGATGGGGATAGAATTGCCTGATACATTTAAATATTACATTCTTCTCCCTTATACACTTATGGACTAGGTCTTCAATTGTGGTGTGATCTATGTTGGTAGAAGAAGTTGTCATAATGGAAGTTTCCCATAATGTAATAGTATAAGTACTTTGGGTATTCTTATTTGCATAACTTCTATAATAAAAAATTTAGAGCCATGTTGTGTGACATTTCTAAATATGGAAAGAGCACTGAATTGGAAATCAAAGGAACCATGTTTCAATCTTAGGTCACCTACTTCTTAATTTGTGTGAGACCATGGAGAAGTCGATTTTCCTCTGAACTTTAGTTTTTTCACCTGTAAAATGGAGGTGATAGACTAGATGACTTTAAGGTTCTTTTTAGTTATAAACCTGTGAACCTGCTTTCTACTGACATTCTTCAGATTCAGATTGAGCTGTGAATATACTACCTGGAAAAAGTTTTTGAGACACTCATCTATGAGTTAATATGTTTGGCAAGGTTGACAGAAAAGAAAAATGACAAATGTTGGAGGGGATTTGAGATCACAGGCACATTAATTCACTGTTGGTGCAACAATGAGTTGGTCCAGCAATTCTGGAATACAATTTGGAACTATGCCCAAAAGTTTACTCGTATGCATTCATGCCCTTTCACCCATCAATAAGACTGCTGAACCTATATTCCCAAACGAAAGAAGAGGCAGAAGAAAAGGATTCATATATACAAAATATTCATAGCATTTCTTTTTGTAGTGTCAAATTAGAACTAAGGTATTGCCCATCATTTGACTGTGCAAATTATGACATAGGAATGTAATGAAATACACATGAAACACTTAAAGGAATGGTTTCAAAGAAATTTGGGAAGCTTTATGAACTGATGCACAATGAAGTGATCAGAACCAGAAGAATAATTTATACCATAACAATAACATTGTAAAGACAACTCTGAAAAACTTAAGATCTTTGATAAACTCAATGACCAGTGTGATTCCAGAAGATGGATGACAAAACATACTGCCCACCTCCTGACAGGTAATGGACACAAGATGCAGAATGTAATATATTTTTGGACTTGGCTAATGTTGTTATCTGCTTCCCTTGGTTATGCATGTTTATTATAAGGGCTTTCTTTTTCTCTATTTTTTCCAATGGAGGATGAAGATGAAAGAGGGAGAAAATATTTTTTTGTTAATTAAAAAAAAAATTTCAACCCAACTGAAACAGTATGTATATTAGTGAAATTCATTATAGGAAACTTGACTGTTTGAACAGACTTGCGATCTCCATGTAAAATAGAATTTTGCAAATTAAGACATATTTGGTGGTTTTTTTTTATCTCTTTTTGAATTAAAGTTTATTTTCAGATCTACATTCTCTCCCTCTACCTCCCTTTGAGAAAGGGAGAAAAACGAAACTTTAAAAAACATATGTGGTCCAACAAAACAAACCCCCTAATTGTCCATGTCCAAAAAAAAATTTTCAATCTGTGCTCCAAATCCATCACCTCTGTATCAGTAGAGGGTGAGTAGCATGTTCCATCTTGAGTCCTCTGATATGATTGTTCATTATATTGATCCCATGTTTCATCATTTCCTAATGCATGAAAGTACTGTATCACATGCATGTACCAAAATTTGTTCGGCCATTAACCAATTGATGGGCACTTTCAGTTTCCAATTGTTTCCCAATTTATAAAGAATTGCTATAAATCTTTTTTTGGACATATATATTCTTTTCCTCTTTCTATGATCTCTTTGGGGTATAGACCTGGTAGTGGTATTGCTAAGGCAAAAGGCTATGTAAAATTAAGTAGTTTGGGTAATATAGTCCCAGATTACTTTCTAGAATGGCTGAACTAGTTTGCAGCTTCACCAACAATGCTTTAGAGTACCTGTTTTTTCACCATCCCTCTAGAATTTGTCATTTTTATTTTTTGTCAACTGTTAGGTGGAAACTCAGTTGTTTTAATTTTAGTTTCTCTAATTGTTAGTGACTTAGAACATTTTTATATGGCTATTGATAGCTTGGATTTCTTTTTCAGAAAATGTCTATTCACATCTTTGGAACATTTTTTTGAATTAGAGAATGGCTCTTATTCTTATAAATTTGAACATGTCTCTGTATATCTCAGAAAAAAAGATCTTTATTAAAGAATTTTGCTAAAAACATATTTTCTGGATGGTGGAGCTAAGATGGTGGCATAGGAGCAGCAACATATCGCAGCTCTCACATAAGCCACCCCAAAATGCCCATAAAATATGACTCTAAAAATATTTTCCCATTTACTTACTTTACTTCTAATTTTACCTGAATTTGTTTTTTCTTGTGCTCAAACATTTAAAATTTATGTAATTAAAAGTGTCCATTTAACCTCTTGTGATTCTCTCTGTCTCTATTCATGAACTCTATTCATAGAACTGACAACTCATTTCTTTTTTGTTCCAATTTGATTTTTGATGTCACTATCCTAAGTGACATAACTGTTGGAACTCGTCTTGGATTTCGTGGTGAGATATCAGTCTATACCTCAGTTCTGTCAAACTGTTTTCCAGTTTTCTCTATAGGTTTTTGTCAATTAAAAGTTCTTGTCTGAATAGTTGGCATCTTTGAGCTTATCACAAGGTAATGTATCATTTAAATGTCTAAGGAAATTCTGCCCAATCCTCTCCAAGTTACCTGAGGCACTTAAGTCTTAAAAAATGTACTCATTTGCTTCAATATAGTGTGTGCCTAATCTGTTCCTCTGAACAACCTCTGTATTTCTTAACATCTACCAAATTGTTTTGAGGATTATGGGCAGCTAGGTGGTGCAGAGTACCCAATTTATAGTACTCTATCCCAATTTATAAAGAATTGCTATAAATCTTTTTTTGGACATATATATCTTTTTCCTCTTTCTATGATCTCTTTGGGTATAGACCTGGTAGTGGTATTGCTAGACGATGGGGACTTTGAATGCCAAACAGAGGATTTTGTATTTGATCCTGGAGGCAATGGGGAACCACTGGAGTTTACTGAGTGGAGTGTGTGACATGACTGAACCTGAACTTTAAGAAAATCATTTTGTTGACTGGGAGGATTGATTAGAGTGGGGAGGGACTTGAGGCAGGCAGATCCATTAGTACACTATTTCAATAGTCCAAGAAAGGTGATGAGGGCCATCACTAGGCTGGTGGCAGTGTTGGAAGACAGAAGGGACATATACATGGGATGTAGCAAAAGTAAAATAGATAAGCCTTGGTCACAGATTGGGTATGGGTGTATGTGAGAGATAGTAAGGAGTTGAGAATGACACATACGTTGTGAGTCTGGAAAATTATATTCTCCTGTACAGTAACAGGGAAAGGAGAAGGTGGAAAGAGTTTGAAGGGAAAGATAGTGAATGCAGTTTTGGACATGTTGAATTTAAGATGCCAACTGGACCAGTTTGAGACATCTGAAGGACATGAGTGATGGGAGAGTACGTTTGAAAAGAATGAGTGAAATAATTGTCAGGAGAGAAGTCTTTTAGTAGCTGGAAGATACTGGACTCCACTTGGTTTTTGGTTCTGGGTATTCTCTGGTATGTTATTGCTATAGACTGTATTGGGTTTCATGTATGGGGATCTGCTCTGAGAATTGTATTGATTCTGAGCCCACATAGTATGGACACTGGTACAACCAGTAAGGTATGATGGAGTTGTGATAGTTGATGCAGTCTACTAAGCCTGTCTGAATGGTTTCAATAGAACTTGCTATTTATTCTTGTTGCTAGGACAGGGTATCAGTGGTAGCATTAGCCTGTTGTAATCTGGAAAACCTAGAATTGAAATATTTATCTGTACCTTAGGAAAAAGAGCATTGCTTAATTATTGATGTGAAATGGACAATGGCCTTAATATGATGCTACCAGTGAGGGTCACCAGTCTGTACACCTCAAGGATTTCCAATATCTTCCTGAAACTTTAAGACAGTTTGTATAAGCGGGCACTAGTTACTTGGAAAGATAAAAGGAATTGAAAGGACAAATGAAGAGGGAAGCATATATTTGCCCTTAGTCTCCAAATAATTTCATGGGCAAAACTTACTGACCATTGTGGAAAGGTTAAGGAGTAAATGAAATTCAGTCACCCTAACCCTGTTAATAGTAAGAGCTGAGAATCTTCTACTAAGTGGAGCAAGAGTGGGAGTCTCAGAACTGCCTGAGTGATCTATCCCTTTTAAATTGGGCAGAAACTTTGAAACTGACAAGGGTTCAGAATGTAGAGCTAGCCCCAAGGTTTGTGGCATAGGTAGTGTCCTCTAGAGAGCTATGATATCAATCTTGAAGCCTCAGCAGCTACCGTAAGAAACAGGAGAGTGAGCAGATGGCAGCAGTAAAATGACAGAGAAGTAGCAGTAGCAGGTGAAAACTTAGGAGGGTGACGCTTAAACTGATAACACTTAAGTCAGCAGAAAGGAGCAGCAGAGGGACAAGCTTCTCATCCATAAGGAAAGCACAGCCAAGGAGGAGCAATGATGCTTGGATCTTCTCTTTTTTTTTCTTTTTTGCTTTTTGGAGGGCAATTGGGGTTAAGAGACTTGCCCAAAGTCACACGGCTAGTAAGCGTGTCAAGTGTCTGAAATCGGATTTGAATTCAGGTCCTCCTGACTCCAGGGCCAGTGCTCTATTCACTGGGCCACCTAGCTGGATCTTCTAATTTTGAGTCTAGCAGTCTTTCTCCTAGAGAGTTTTAATGAACACCAGCACACCATTTACACCTCAAAATTTCTTATATTTTTGGGGGAGTTACAGCTATAAAATTCTAGAATCCAAGAATTACCCCCCCTTTCTATGGTTTTTCTCTCGGTTTGTTTTAAAGTATGTATTTGGGAGAAATAAGTTATCTTTTTCTTTTCTGGTAAGTACAACCTGCCTCCTTTTGAAAACAATGAAATTGTCTATTATTTTAAAATTTAGCAATTTTAAACAGTTGTTTATCATCAGTATTATTTAACATGTTATTTGACATCAATGTTATTTAACATCAACAACAATGAAATAGATCCTCAATTTCAAACAAGTTCCAATGTATGTTGCAGAATTTAAAATAATTCCATGCATATAATCATATCTTGAAGTTTGTTTCTTTGGCACCAAAGGAGCTTTGTGGATCTACCCATGGCATTAGGATAGCTTATATTCCAAACATTTTTCAACAGGAGTGACTCAATCATTTATTTTTCCCCCATCACTTGAGTGTATGCCATCAGTGTGCACATTAATTTTAACTAATTTAACTTCTTCTCTTCAATCATTTTCTTCTTTTATGAAAATTCCATCTTCTAAAATTGAAACAAAAAAAGAGGAAAAGGTGGAAGGTCTGTATTTATATAGAAGTTCTCATTTCAGCACTGATCAGGAATGTTCAGCTGTGATATGTCAGAACAATCACAGTTTCCATCTTCTTTGTAACTTGTGAAAATAATATCTGTAAGAAACATGGGATTTGATTTGCTTCAACACATCACTGGGCATTTAGTCAATTTCTCTTATAAAGGTGTTTCAGGATGGCATTTTCATCTATTGATCTACCTTTGGTCCCAACATATACAACAAAAAGGAATGGCCCCTTTGATCACCAAAGGTCTTTAAACTCTAAATTCATTTCTTCCTGCATAATGACAAAGAATATTGTATGGTGCTTACATCATCCATTTTTCTCTCCTTGCTCTCTTTTTCCTTCTCTTCCTCTGCTTCTCTAATAAAGAAACACTGTCGTATTGTCAGATTAATCTGTTTTTTCCTCCTGGGAAATACAATTTGCATGTAAGACTGACTAAGCTGGGTTCAGTTTCCCAGGAGTCTGTTCAAAATGCCTTCCTGAGTCAACATAATAAGAGTAGAAACAAGGGTACAAGAAAAACTGTTTGGTTTTTAACTATACCTCTTCTACTTTCTCTTGATTGGGAGAAAATGCTTCTTTAAGTCGGTCTGCTAAAGAACTGTCCAGAATAAGCAACTTGTTGCCTTCTGCTTCAAGCACGTGCTAGGGCCAGCTCTAAACAACTTATGGCCTGTGAGCTGATTATTAAATTTTCACTGTGAGCATGGACACTGCAGAAATCAAAATAAAAATCAGGGCTTGATTTTTTTTCCTGTAGATTTTCTAGAATCCACAAAGTGTTAATAATGCAGATTAAATTTGAAAGTGTGTGTGCATATAGCCCTTCCCTCCCCAACTCACCTGGCCTAGGTTGCATTAAACAATGACCAGCCCATCTTTTTACTACTGTATAAATATTGTCTGAGCTGCAGGAGGGGAGTAGAAGACTCAGAGGACGAAGTCATCACCAGACTGAAGGCCTCTTGGCTGTGGGTTAACAATAATATTAATAACAACAATAATTGGTGTCTACAAAGTGCTTGAAGGTTTGCAAAGTGCTTTAAATCCATTATCTCATTTAAGCCTCATTGACACTCCTGCTTGTAAATATAATAAGTCATATTCATTTAGGCTTGATTTTATGATATTAAAAAGGCTAATTATTTAATGCATGAAATGTATTTTATATCAATCCACAAGTAATTGGTTAGGGCCTACTATGTTCTAGGCACTACACTAGACACTGAGGATACAAGTATAAAAATGATATATTCACTGCATTCAAGGCTCTCATATTGTACTAAGAAGTTAAAAAACATTCACAGAGAAGTAAATGGGGAATATATACCAAAAGATGTAGAGATTGAGTTGAAGCACTAAGAGGGAATCAGGAAGACTGCCTTAAAAGAGGTGGCGTTTGATCTTACCTTGAAGGAAGGTAGGTATTCCAAGATGTGAAGATGAGGAGGGAGGGAGGGAGACAGATCCAGGGGACGGGGGTGGGCGGGAGACAGAGAGATAGAGAGCAGCAGAGACACAGAGACAGAGAGTACTATGTATGTATGTACCTTTGCAAGTATATTCCTTGTATTATGCATGCTTGTAGACATAAAGTACGTCTCACAAAAATGTTGAATGTTAGACCTGGAAGAAATCTTAATAGGAGAATTTGAGTGCTGAAAAGGCAAAAAAAAATTGGGGCAGCTAGGTGGCGTAGTGAATAGAACACCCGCCCTGGAGTCAGGAGGACTTGAGTTCAAATCCAACCTCGGACACTTAACACGAAAACTAGCCAAGTGACTTTGGGTGAGTCACTTAACTCCAATTGCCCTCCAAAAAGCAAAAAATAAAAAAAAATAAAGGAAAGGAAAAGAGCATTTTAAAAAAGGCAGAAAATATACCTCTGTGTGAAGAAAAACACAAACCAGCTCTTAAAGGATATTCAAGATTGCCCATGAAATAGAAAAAATATTTCGATGCTGAAGAGGAGTTGGAAACGAATGTTGGTTTAATAAAAACTGCTAGAATATGTGTACGAAGAAACAGCTTTCAGATAGGATTTAGATTATATTGGACAAAAAATAAACTTTCATAAACATGAAAATGTAAATCACCTTGTGAAAATAAAGAGCAATGCCCCATTTGTGTGGGAATTTTTGTTGCTCGGTCATTTCACTTGTGTCCAACTATTCGTGGCCCCATTTGGAGTTTTCTTGGCAGAGATACTGGAGTGGTTTGGCATTTCCTTCTCCAGCTCATTTTCCAGATGAGGAAACTGAGGCAAACAGGGTGAAGTGACTTTCCCAGGGTTGCATAGCTAGTGTCTGCAGCCAGATTTGAGTTCAAGAAGGTGAGTGTTCTTGATTCCAAGCCACTGTGCCGCCTAGGTGTGAATAATTTGGTTTAGAAAGGACAAAGAAATAGTTTTTATTTATTCCAATCTGGGAAGATTTCAGTACAAAGAAACAGTTTCAAGGGTGTAATAGGAGATGTAGGACCACCTTGAGAACTTAAAAGTTGCAGTTTATTATGGTCTCACATAATTTGCATATAACTTGTGATTAAAAAGAACTAACATTAAAAAATAAAAGTCATAGCTATTTGGAGACTGAAGTATGGTTTTAAAAAGGACTTGATTTCTTAAAGAAAACTAGGTAAGTTATTAAATTTTAAGAGAAATGAGTCACCCCGGATTGATGGAGTTCCTTATATGAGCCACTGAAGTATGCATAGGAGGTAAGAGACAGAAGTTGAGGATTCCTTTAGGAAACCACAAGACAATCTCCACTTCTCCCTCTTCCTACCCTCCTTCCACTCCATCTTTTGGCTTAATTGAATTTGTCTTAAAAACTTTGTTTCAGAGTTTATTTTCATCAGCTTGCTCCAGGTGTAAAAAATTGCTAGTTATAGCTCTGCTTAAAGAAAAAGGCAATTTATGAAGGCTGATATTTTCTCTGCTTCTAATGTTAGCTATATCAGAGCCTACACAGATACATGCATGTGTGTTTGTATGTTTACGCATATACACACATGTATATACACATACATATACACATATGTGTGTATACACACTGCATTTGTTTCTGTAATATACTGTTAGGGGAAAATGTACCATTTAAAATATTTCTGTCTCATATCCTTTTTGTCCCTTTTCTTCAGGAACACTCATTTTTGTCCAGGAAAATATTATCCTTTCAAGAATCACCATTGAATCTTGAAAACCCTGACAACATAAGAGCTTCAATGTGTAAAGTCTTTTGAAATTATCCTGGTCCAGTGAACTGCATGATATCCAATTTCTACACCCTCAGCAGATATAAGGGTCCATTTAACTCAGACATAGTCATGATATTATAGAAAATGAATTGGATTTCTGAAATTTCTAGCAAATAGTTCTTTTTTTCCCCTAAAATTGTGATGTCTTCATGTCTCAGCTTCCTAAGAATAGTTTATAATTTTTTAATTCCAAGTTCTAAACTTAAGGTGTCCTTGGTCTCCTTTTAAGGAGATGAAGTATCAGATAAATTGTTAATTTCTTCTGTAGGAAATGGGTAGGGGCTGGACCTGTGATTTTACTGTTATAGGGAATTCCTTAGATGAGGAAACTCCTCTTTGGTTGAGAGAATGATAGTACAGAAATCACTGCCAGAAATCACTGGTGTCAAATAGAAGACCCATTTGCGTGGGATGTGGTGAGATCAGGGGAAGGGGATGAAATTTAGTTTTGGTTGCTTGAGTTCAAGGTGACACTGAGAGTATATAAGTAGAAGTTTCCAGCCAAAAGATAGACATGTCCCCAGAAAGAGGTCAGGACTCAAGAAATTAATTTGAGAGTCATCTTCAGAATAATAATCTTGAAGCTCTGAGATTTCCAGAGGATATTATTGAGGACCAGAGAACAAATACTAGACCATGGAGCATATCCACATTTAGAAGACATACAAAAAAAAAGGAAGAACCTTTAAAAGAGATCTAAAAACTTGTTTAAAGAGATGGGGAGGAAATCATAATAGGGTAGTGTGGCAGCTAGGTGGCAGAGTGGATAGAGTTTTGGACCTGAAGTCAGGAAGACTCATCTCTGACACTAGCTCTGTGACCCCAGGCAAGTCATTTAATCCTGTTTGTTTCAGTTTCCTCATCTGGAAAATGAGCTGGAGAAAGAAATGACAAACCACTACAGTATCTTTGCCAAGAAAATCCCAAATGGGGTCACAAAGAGTCAGAGAGGACTCAGATGACTGGAGAACAACAACAATGTCACAGAAGCCAAAAGAGGTCAGAGTTTCAGGAAGAAAGAGACAGTCAACAGAATCAGATACTGCAAAGAGGACGAGGAGTAGGAAGCCGAAAAATGACAACTGGATTTGAGGCTTAGGATGTAGCCAAGTACCTTGGAAAGAGCAGTTTGAATCAAGTGGTAGTGGTAGAAGTCAAATTGCAGTGAGTTGTAGGCAGTGAAGACATTATTATAGTGGATAGACCACTGATTTGAAAAGTTTGGCAGTGAAAAAAGGAGAAAAATGATATATTACCAAGAAGCAGCAGCAGGGTCAAATGAATGGGAGTTAACATTTCAAGAAACAGAAAACATTGTAATTAAATAAAGCATTCCTTTTGAAAGCATTTATATATATTTATATATATATAGTTCTACTGAATTAAGTCGTGGTAATAAGTGATGACTGCTTCATCTCTGGGCCTGGGAAATATTAACATATTAGAATATAAATAGTAGATGAATGCCAAGATTAAAGAATTTTTTTTTTGGTTTAGTAAAAAGAAAACTGTAAGAGGGAAAAGACTTGGTTTCCTAACATTTACTACTTCATTACTTTTATCATACAATACTTACATGACCTTGGCTGAGTCAGTATCTCTCCTGCTTTGTTTGTGAAGTGGAAATAACATTACCTACCCAAAGGCCATGTAAAGCACAGGTTATGGGAGATCTCTTTCTTCTAGGATTCATAGGATTGCAAATCACAGCTGTCATCTAGCCAACCCACTATTTTATACTTGAGGAAACCAAAGCACAGAGAAATGCTATACACCCACAAATGTGTCAGTAGTAAGTGCAAAATCTGGGATTCAAACAGCTACTCCAGTTCCAAATCCAATATTCTTTTCACTTCACCAAGATAATCCTAGCGATAACATCATCTTCTATTTTGTAATAGGACATCAGAGCTATAGAATTCCTTGGTTTGTAGATGAGGAAACTGAAGTCCAGTCTTTTTTCACCACACTCTTGTCCATGTACTCTGTGACCCAAAGAGACTGGCTTTCTTGCTGTTCCTACCTCATGACATTCCATCTCTGAATATTTACATAGGTTCTCTGTCCCCCATGTCTAATATTCTCTTCCTCCCCTACCTCCTGGCTTCCCTGTTTTCCTTCAGATCCCAGTAAAAATTTCACATTCTCAAAAAGACTTTCGCCATCTCTCTTAATCTTAATACCTTCCTCCTGAGACTACACCCTTTTTATCCTGTGTACTTACATTTTGTTACGGTATTTTCCACCATTAGATTATGAGCTCCTTGAGAACAGGAACTGTCTGTTACTTTCTTTGTATCTCCGGCATTTAGAACAGTACCTGGAAAATAGTAAGTGTTTGTTAAACATTAGTAGACTTGACCAAGGTAGTTGAATGATTTAGTCAGTCGTATAATTAGTAAATGATAGGATTGAGACTTAAACTCTAAGTCTTTCCGTGATTCTATATGACTTCGCCTTTCAGACTCCTTTGATTCTGTTTCCTCACCTTTAAAATAGTACTCTTTATAGTGGTTCTTGACTTCTATACACAAGTTTGGTACTTAATATAGACATT
This sequence comes from Pseudochirops cupreus, assembly GCA_028627135.1. Classification (NCBI taxonomy): domain Eukaryota; kingdom Metazoa; phylum Chordata; class Mammalia; order Diprotodontia; family Pseudocheiridae; genus Pseudochirops; species Pseudochirops cupreus. The sequence continues at coordinate 204,329,272 of CM053580.1, read as the reverse complement.
TGGAAGTTTTCCAAGAAGCAGGAGGATATAGTGGGGTAGAGGACCAGCCTTGGAGTCAGGAAGAGCTAAGCTTGAGTCCTGCCTCAGAGTAACATGATCACTGATCATGCACATTGTTTGGTTGCCCTGTGACCCTTAGCAACTTTCTCTGTTCCAGATTAAGTCCCAGAGCCACATTCATGATGGTAATTTAACTTTGGTCATTACCTACACTAATCAAATCACAGATCTGGACCCAGAAAAGAAAAAAAAGGTCCTAGAAATGTGTGGGCTATCGACATCATAGCAATTGAGAAGAAATCCACAGAGATAATGCGTGAAATTTGTGTTGTAACCATGAAGTCCTGTATCAGTATGACCTTATTATTAGACTAGGACTAAATCAACGAAGAAATTACTGAAAATCTCTAAGGAAATGATAGCATCCCTTCAACAGATATGCAGAGGGAAAAGACAAGAGTCAAGGTTCAGTTTCTTAACTGTACTAACTTCAGTTAAAGGAGAAGAAGCTTTAGAGTAAATACTACCTTAGGGTCTGCTTAGGTGGTACAGTGAATAGATCACCAGACTTAGAGCTAGAAAATCCCAAGTCCCTATGAGACCTTAGACTCCTACTAGCTGTGGAACTCTTTGCACATCACTTAGGCCCTTTCTTCATCTGTAAAATGGGGGTGATAATAGCACCTACCTCCCAGGTTTGTTGTGAGAGGCAAATGAGATTCATAAAGTGTTTAGGACAGTGCCTGGCACACAGTAGGCACTATATAAATGTTGGCTACAATATTATTATTGTTGTTATTATTAATTATGCTGGATGATGATGTTGGAACAGTAAAGGAAATATAGAATAAGGAAGAATCACGTAAACTTCCTGCTGAATTGGAGTTGTAGTGATTGAGAAAGTAGTGATGGTATATTGTATTGCTATTAAGATTTCTGAGTAATGGGGGTGGCTGAGTGGCACAGTGAACATAACACCCGCCCTGGAGTCAGGAGGACCTGAGTTCAAATCAGGCCTTGGACACTTAACACAAAAACTAGCTGTGTGACCTTGGGCAAGTCACTTAACTTCAATTGCCAAATTGGGGAAAAAAGCAAAAAAAAAAAAGATTTTTGAGTAATTTTAGCCAGGACCTTTCATTTTCATGCTTATGGCCACCTACAGTAACTCATCAAGTCTCAAACTATACTTAACTACCTAGTGTTGTACTCTGTGCAGTATTGTCTGATCCAACAGTAGTGGGGGAAAATTTGAACAGATACTTGCTTTTTTCCCCCCAAAAGGAAAATAAATGCAAGAAAAGAATTTTGGAATATTATATTTGGACATCTTTAAGCTTATGCTTTAGAACAAATGGAGGAATGACTCACTGCAGCAATATTGAAGCTCAGGTCTAGAGTATTGAAATAATATTAAATATAGTACTAGTAAAAATTACTTACACTAAAATATATTTACATTCTATATGTATAGAAATATACTGTCCCAAAAGTATTAGTGTTGTTTTAAATTTGTAAGTGTTGTAATCTTAAAACTGTACAGACTTTTGAGAAGTCCCGCACAACACACACACACACACATATGCATAAACATATATATGTCTATAAATATATATGTGTGTGTATACTTAAATATGCATGAGTCTCTATGCTACAGTGTCTCATTGGATTTTTTTCTAATGGTATGTATTTTTCCTTCCAATAAGAGTGTGAACTCTTTCACAGAAAAGATTATCTCATTTGTATTCTCAGCCCTTTGCTGAATGCTTGATATATAGGGCTTAATAAATGTTTTTTAATTCATTCATATGAGTACTTCCTACCATAGTGCAGATTGCAACCCACCCATAGCTTCTCATTTTGGGCAATGCTTACCAATTCAGTTCACAAAGCTTTTATCCAGTATACACTTTTGCCAGGAATTTTGCTAGATATAAAGAGATTTAAATAAATAAAAGTTAATCTCTGCCCTGAAACAACTATATTGTTCATGTTCCTCCATAAATCTTAGTATCTACCACCTCCTTTTATGGCTCTCTACTCCCTTCCTCGAAGAAGCAAAAGGGGTCACACAGATCAAAGTCCTCACAACATATCAAATGAGATAAGCTGTTTAGAATGCCATATAAACACTAGACATTATCATTTTTATTATTAGGTAGACTCTTCTTTGGACAGCAGCCACAGTTTATCTTTGGAATTATACTAAATCAGTGATTAAGTCAGTAAACATAAAATTCTTCCTATGTGTTAAATACTAAAAATACACACAAGGTAAAAAAAAGACAATTCCAGCTCTTGATGAGCTTACAATCTTTTAAAACAATTTATTTTTCATTTATGGAATAAAACAAGCATTTCCATGCTATAGTATAATAAAAAAGATGATTGCATACATAACTGCAAATCTACTATGTACAACTTTCTATTCCTTTTAAACATACAACAAAGTTGAGATACGACACTAATTCTCTGTTGGTGGAATTGTGAACTGATCAATCATTTTGGAGGGGAACCTGAAATTATGCTCAAAGAGTTATTAAATTGCCTATACCCTTTGACCCAACAATACCACCACTAGGTCTATTTCCAGAGATGATTAGGAGAAAAGGAAAAGAACCTCTATGTTTTAAATTGTTTATAGCAGCTCTCTTTGTTTTGGCAAAGGACTGGAAATTTCAGGGATGCCCATTAATTGGGCAATGGCTGAACAAGTTGTGGTATATGACGGTGATGGAATACTGCTGTGCTATAAGAAATGAGCTCAATGATCTTAGAAAAACATGAAAAGACTTACATGAAATAACGAAGAGTGAAATGAGCAGAACCAAGAGAACCTTGTATACAGTAACAATATTGTTTCAAGAACAACTTTGAGCAAATAAGTTATTTTGACTATTATAAATACCCAATTATATATAAATAGCATATATAATATATTATAAATAAATATATATGTATACTTATAAATAACTATAAAGGACATATGAAGAAAGATGCTGTGTCTAGAGAAAGAACTGATAAAAAGAAGTATTTATAGAATAATTTTACATCTATTTGACCTCATAATCTAACGGAGGAAACCATGCAAACAACTATGTACAAACAAGTTATGAAGACAATAAATAGGAAATAATATGCAAGTGGATGGCACTAGAATTAAGAGGGAATGGAAAAGACTTCTTGTAGAAGGTGGGATTTATAATAATTCAAGGATCTATGATTTTGTTGGTGCAGACCCTCCTTCCACTGGAGTACATAGTGACCCATCAACAATGTTGTGAGGCACTGTTTATCACCTGGTAGGCAGCCTTCTCATGATGAAACCTTCCAGACCTAGCTAAGATGGCCCTTGGGTGATAGACATGTATAGTCTAGTACCATCTAGCCCCCATTGGAAGTTTTTCCATTCTTATAGGACCTTCCAGAATTTATGGATGTGGGGTAACATCTACACCCTAGTGAGGTCTAAGAGGAGGTTTCAGGTAGGGTAGCTTTACAAATATGTGTACATTTTCTACCTGTTTGTAAATAGGTTTTTTATAGGTTGTTGCCCAAACAGTAACTTGGAATTTCTCTGCATATTCTGAATCATGATGTTGATTCACTTTAGGTTCCTCTTATGCTTTTTGTTGTTTATTGGGAGGAGTAAGGGGAGGTTCGTTAAAGAAGTGAACATTTGGTAGGGGAGATATTTTTAGACACGGTATGGATCTTAGAGACCATCTGGTCCAACCCTTTCATTTTATATATACAGACAGAGAAACTGAGTATTAGAATGAATTTCCATTACTCAGTTCAACCCAGCACCATAATCTAAAAAAAAAAATAGTGGGCATTTATAGAATATTTTAAAGTTTCCCAAATACTTCATAAGTATTATCTCATTTTATCTTCACACAAACCTGTGAGGTGGGCTCTGTTGTTATTCTCATTTTACAGGTGACAAATCTGGAGCGATCAGAGATTAATTGACTTGCCCAGGGTCAGATAGTTTGTAACCACTTAAGTCACGATTTAAACTCAGCACTATACCATCTAACTGCTTATACTATGTTGCAATATAATTTGTTTTCTATCTATTTTATTTTATGTATTCAAGAGCATTCTGTTAAATGAACAATGATCAGTAATGCCATAGAAAACTCAGTACAGTGGATAAAGAGTTGACTTGGCAGGTAGGAAGATCTGGTTTTAATTCCCTCATATGACATATGCTGGCTGTATGACCCTGGACAAATCACCTTTAAGGCAGGGAATAAGCTTTTCTTGTACTCTATAAAATTTGTTTCAAGATTGTTAAACAACTATTAATGTTAGTTCATGTCTAGTCTTCCCCAAAAGGATTAACAGAATCCCTTCTAGAAAAGGTACTTAATGTGCAAAATAGTATATATCACATATAGGACAGCATTTGTCTGCGACACAAGAGAAATTCTTAAGGTACAAAACCCTTATAAGCTTGCACTGAAAAATACTTAAAACCGTGATCCATCACAGGAGTCTCATTGTAGGGCGCAAACAGATACCTAAACATGTTTCCCATCACCTTTGTGTAAATTTTATGGGAGATAAAGTATCCCATGAAACTTGCAGGACTGCTAAGCAAGTATGTAATTTTTCATTGATTTTGCCATATCCAACCAATTCACTCAAAGTCCATATATTATGGCCAGTGAAGCATATATCTATACATTCAAGGCTCATCCAGATCATCCTCCTGGCCATGGCAATTTTTCCTACAAGAATGGTTTAGTTGTACCTACTGCTGGGCAACCAGCATATGGACCTCTCAGTGACTCCAGATCTCTTGTACTTATGAAGTGGTTACTTTATCATCATTATTCACTCATTTCTTCTCAGAGAAACACAAAATAGGAGAGGAAGCAAAGGATTTGCAATCCAGTCTCAGGCTCATCTAGGCCAGTACATGTGTGCATTGTCATATGTGTAACTACATAGCTGCTATTAGAGGAGAAGAAGGGAGAGGAATCTCCTCCTTTTCCCCATCAGGAATTCCAAGGGAAATTTATTGCAGTCTGAAGCCACATGTCCAAGAAAGGAAGAGAGACAGAGCAAGAACAGTTTTATTTTTTTTTAAACTTTACTGAGACAGCGGATCCTCCTTCTCAGTTGCCACTCATCTTCAACATAGCCCCCAGTGATGGGAACTATGGAGACCCTCCAAGACCCCAGAGTACATGTCACTGGAAATGTTCCAGCATGGGGTTAAGTGGAAGGGACCAGAGCTCAGGCACAGTCTATGGGAAGTGCCTCAATGTGGCAGAACATGGGTGGCTTCCCTGATTATCCCATTACACCTTGTTTCCCCTATCATTTAGCCTGACAGATCCCCTCCACAGTATGCAGACTCCCCCCTTTTCCCATCATCCCTGAGAGATTATGCTGTAGGTCTGCCCCAGCCTCTTCATATTAGGACATATGGGAGTCATGTTTAGGGTCTCCCTTATGAGTAACCTTCAGATAAACATACCTGCGTAAGTTGATTTTGCAGTCTGCTGTTCTGTTCTAGCCTGTGGCTCTTGCCATGTTTATAGCCCATATAACTCTTCCTTCTCTTTTGCTCCCTTATTTTATGGATTTGGTTAGGGAAAGTCCCTGCATGTCTTCTGGGGCCTATATGTGTGAGTGTGTGTGCAGATGAATCATTGCAATAGGTGGGAAGGATCTGGTCCTGCCACTTCATGTTTATAGTTTGCTTTTAGTCACTTATTCAGTCATTTATAGGTCATTGAAGGTTAGAAAATTGAGTGAAAGCCCAAAGTATTAAAGTTCCTCAGAATTAGTTAGCTTGTGAAATTTTTACTCTGTGACAGGAGAGAGTGCACTGTATTTAGGAGAGTGGGGGCAATTTTCTCTTATCTTATGGAATCAGATGTAACTACTTTGTATCTGGTACAAAAATCTTTTTTTTTGGAGGTTGTAAGATTGAATAGATTTATAGAAAGTAACTATTTTGCCGTTTTGCTGGTCTTATGACCCTCTTGGAATATTTTTAATCCAAATATTTTCTTCAAATAGCTCTTTTTCATTCAAATTATGATGATAAATACAGTAGTAACTGTGTTACTATTTTGGGTGTGTTCAACTATCCTAAGTATGCTTCACTTGTCTTTGTAAACAGGTATCTTTACAAGCCTCAATTATTTCCTAATTATCTTTTATTTCTTGCTATAAAACTTAAGAGGGAATTCTGTTTCCTCTACTATTTTCGCCATTATCTTCCTGTTTTTTTTTCTAGCATACCTTCAAGAGCAGATCTTTTGATATTCACTATCTTCTCTTCCTGAAATATTTATTTAAAAAATTTTTCTCATGTCCTTCAATATTTTCTCTAAGGTAAACATCTTTTCTGTGTTTCCTGAACCTTTCCTCCTCAAGTCTTAACTCATACAATAAATTGTTATTTGCTTTCCTCTTTTCTGTTTTTAAGGATTTTTGTTATAATCTTTGAGAGTGTCAAAGCCACGTTAGATTTATTACGTTCAATCTAGTGTGCATGAAATATGATGTATGATAAACTGATTCTTTTTATATTCATGCATTTCAATATGCTACCTAGGACACAATCTTAATGAACTTTCTTTATTATCTGAAATGTGTTTTTTCAAGTTGAAAAGCCTCATATGAGGGTAAAGCTGTTTCTTTTAATGAGTGTTTTTATTGTGGTTGTTAATAAATATTCCTGGAGCCCCAGGAGCACACTGCCTAACCCACTGCAAGCATTTAATAAATGCTTTCTCTGTATAAGCTATTCCTTTTGGGTCCACTATGATTAGAACAACGTCCATCAGCACTTACCCACTCTTTGCTTGAGAAAACAAAAACAAAGGGGGCTCCATTGGAGCCAGCTTCCCTTGTCTGGTTCTGACATAAATCTTGCCATTTTGTACTTCAGAAAGAATTGGGAGTCCAAAACAAAGTATCAAGTATGGGATTGAAAGTAAAGGCTGAGTTTCATGAATTGGGACTTGGTCATGAAGGATATCATTGTGACAGGGAGTCAGATTAAATATACTCTTCCCTCCAAGTGTTTCCCTGTGTCTCTAGCATACCTGCTTCTTTACTCTCTGCTCATTAGTTATCCTTTTAACATGGGACAGCCTGGGAGATAGGATGACAGATTTAGAATAGAAAGGGAATTTAGAGGTCAACTATCTAATTCACTTCCCTAATTTTATGAGCAAGGAAACGAATCCTATTTCATTTAATTAAAAAAAATAGATTTATTATAAAAGGACCTTGGTTCAGTTATCAGTTCTGCTGTTTATTACTTATGTGACATTGCACAGGCCATTTAAACTCCCTAGGCCTCAGGTCCTCAGCTCTGAAATAAGGAGAATAGATTAGTGTAAGGCCAAGCAAAAGCAACTTCCAGGTTCAGATTACAAGCATAGCAAACTCCACTTATTCAATGACAGATTAAGGCAAAACATTCACAGAAAATCAAAATATAGCATAACTCAATAATTTAGTAAGTCTTCAATTCGATTGCAAACTACCAAGGTCCAAGTACCCCACCCCTGGCTAGTACATTAATTTAGTTAATCACAAAGTCTCTCTTCTCAAATGGAGATTAGTTTTCAATCATAAACAAAGTACATTCATTTGGTCAGTCACAAAGCAGAAAAAAAGTCAAAAGTTTCCCACCCCTGGATCACAATTGAGTTACGATACCATCCATTAATGCCAAGCACTTTCTCAAAAGGGGCAGGAGAGCACAAAAGGCTATCTACCTTTAATCTACAGCAAGGTAAAGATATCACAGCATTGAATACCCAAGGAGAAGTCTTTTATTCATCTAGACAGGAGGCAAGTTCATAGCAATCTCTGTTCCTGGGGAGATAAAGCTTAACGAAGCCACAACATACATTGCCAATATCCTCATTAATTCACTCTCTGCCTGCAGAACAGTCCCAGAACCCCTGAAAACATCAGCAAGACCCTCGTCCAGGATTTCTGTAAATATACAACAAGAAAATCCCTCTTCAGGGCTTCTGAACCAACAGCAGGGTTCCAGGACCTCTGCAACAACAGTACTTTCCTTCACCAGCAAATTAATCTGGCAAAACAACATCTAACAGACAGACAAAATACCAGCATCACAGCCATATTTCCCCAGTCCTCGGCAGCTCTAGGTGGCAGTTCCCAAAAGTCCTTGGCAGCTCCAACTGGCCCTCAGCAGTCTTTCAGCAACTCTGGCCCCCAACAATTCTCCTCTCTCTCTGTCTCCATGATACTGCTCCCCAAAAGTTCTTCTGCCTCTCTCTGCTTGGGCCTTCTCTAAATTCATGCACCAACTCTTCCCAGTTCAGCCTTCTCTTTTCATGTCAACAAGTCCATTTCACAAGTGGGATTCACAAGCTCTGGATTTCAACACTCAACCCCAAAACCAAGCAAATACAGGGGGATCTTTAAATTCCATTACCATTACAATTAGAAGACTTATGAATTCCCTTCCTATTTTAAACCTATGATCCTATGAGAAAAGTCCAACCACATTTCTTACTTAAGTTGACTGTGGCTATAGTACCAGCATTAGAAGCCCCTGTACTAACTCTACTTGTTATTTCTCATCTATAAGTTGTATATTTATGATAGCAAAATCATTCAATATTCAGTCACTCAGTCTATATTGTTCTCCCAGCTCCCAGAGCTAGCTAAAACTATAGTTGCAAAATTTGCCCAAAAGAATCAGAGCCTATTTGTATGTGATAGCAGTAGTGTGTTAGAGCTTATAGGTATGTATTCAAACATTTATTGGGCAGCTAATGCGCACCCATATGAATGTGTGAAGCATTTTTAATATGCATGCTAGTGTGTGTCTGCATGTTTGCTTTTGATTTTGCTAAACTGGATCATGGAATTCTGGAGTTTGGAGGGTATAAGAGTCATGACAATAGATGATGGGCCTTGAAAGCTAAACTAATAAATCCGCTCCCTTCCTACAAGTCACTGCCAATCGCATCTCTGATATCTTTGAAGGTTCTTCATGTGGTTTCCTGGACAGTCCCCTTTCAGAATTCTCTTTTGCCTAAGACCATGAAAGAATAAAACCAATATAAACAAAGGTTTCATGTGCTCATGGACACAAAGATGCCAGATCATTGATAGTGACTTCCATTCCTTCCACTGAGCAAATTATGGCAGCTCTTGCCTCACCTGCCACCAGGAGTGAAAATAGCCTGAGAGATTGTCAAATCATCTTTGCTGTATGCCAATTCAGTTTTGTCTCAGGACCCTTATAATTCAGCAGTTCTTTTGGCTCCAAGTCATTTAGAAGATTTTTCATCATCACACAGTATCAGACCCCAGTTTTGTATGGCTGAGCACAGGCTTCCAAATGTACACATTTTGGATAGGAACCAAGTAGGAAATATTTGTATATATTCCATTTAACCAACTAGAAAGGGCAAATGGAGGCAAGATATGATAAGGGAGAAGATGAAGTGTTTGGAGACATGGAAAGACTTTGTAGCTTTTCTTATGATAAATTATAAAATCATGATTTTATAAGTTTATCTGGAATGAGAAAGGCAGAATGGCATGATAAAGATCTGGAATCAGTGCTGAATTTGGAGTCAAATTATCTCTGTTCAAATTCTAACTGTCAATTACTACCTATGTGGCACTGAACAAGTGATCTTATCTCTCTGGGCTTTATTTTTCTCATCCATAAATTGAAGGGGCTAGATCATATGACCTTCAGTGTTCCTACTAGCTCTAACCATATGATCCCATAATGTTAAATGTCATTAGATATAAATTTTGCTTGAAACTGTATGAAACTTTTATTGTTTGCAGTTTTGTCTTTGAAGAAGATAGTTTTATGTGAGAGTAGATATACTTTTGTGCGTGACTATAGGTATGGTGAGTATATCTTCAGAAGTTAATTATGATTGAACATTGTCTGAATTATGTGAACACTTCTGGCAAAGTCTTATTCAAAATACATTTTCTTTTCTTGAAATCAAGACCATTTCCCCACCCCCCCCCTCCCATTTGGAATATCCATCCATTCTTTGGGTGGGACTTTGACTCCCTGACTAGAATAATCAGGGCTGAGAGGTATACCACTGAATAAGGATATGGGAATTGGATAAAGAAAGGGAGAATTGGTGGCTCCAGAGGTCTCTTTTTGGCTGCTTTACAATTTTATCATGTTTTCAGTTCGCAACTGATCCAGTAAACATTGGTCAATATTCCTTGCCTATTATGGTGTCTATCAATGTTGCTTTATATATTTTAGACACATAATGGGAGCTTATATTAACCATCTTAGTAATAAGAGTCCTATTTCTCCAGGCTCTCAGAAATGCTTCTCAGATCTCTTTGTGGGGAATAGTTTAAGGTAAGAGTAGATATACTTTTAAAGAAAGGAAAATAATAGAAAAATTTCATAAGTCTTTTGACTTAAATAATTTTTGAATCTGTAATAACATGAAGGGGCAAGTTCTTATACTTACTACTTCTTCCTCTTTGTTCAAAGGTCAAGTAGTATTATTTAGATAATCAAAATGTAGGCCACCATTTTAACATTTGACTCATCATTTTTCTAGCTTTTAAAAATTCTTTCAGGAACTAGAGGATAAAAAAATAATTTGTCTTATCCATCTGGTTTTTTTTTCTTTTTTGGAGGGCAATTGGGGTTAAGTGAATTGCCTAAGGTCACATGGCTAGGTTTATCTTATCCATCTTCAACACTGTTGAAATGTCATATGGGCTTACTTCTGAACTTATTAAAACATTTTGTCATATGACATAAAATTGCTACATTAAAAGAAATTAACAATGCATATGTTTAGAGCTCTCTCACCCTGAATTTCTATATTACCTTGGAAACATTTTTCTTTGTGCCCATCATCAGCAAACATAAAAGAGTAAGTTCCCCTCCTGCTCACAATTATAAACGTTGTTTCTTCCTGAGAATTATCTAAGAACTGCATTAAAACTTAAAATTAAATATAAATAACTCTAGTTCCTTATTATTCTTGATTTCATTGTTAAATTTTACTGTTGTGTTTTTATGAGCAAAAGGTATTTTATGATGCTGATGAATGAGGATTTTCATACCAGAAGTCACCTAATGGATGAGGGCACTTTAAACAAACCAGCATTTATCTCACTGATTTGAGTCATAGGCCACATGATAAATGCAACTCCAGTTAATCTAAATATGGACCCTTTACCTAAAGGATTATTTATAGTTTTACCCAAACCTTGAGTCTTTTGCATAAAGCCATTTAGTATATGGTTATATTAATTTGGAGTGTTATTGAAATTGGCCCAATGGAACCCAGTGAAAATATGCTTTAGAACATTAGAATCGCTGTCTAGTTAAAATAATGTTTTTTCCTTTAAAGTGGTCAGTCTTTTAAAAAGAAAATTTCCCCACAGAGATCAAGAAAAATGACAGAGTTTCAGAATATTATAACTCAAAAGAAGTTTAGAGATTTTCTAGCCTTACCTTCTCTGTTCATAGATGAGAAACTGAGGCTCACATATGTGAAATGGCTCCCCTAAAGTCTTTAATAACAAAAATATTTCTGGCAGATAAATAAACCACACCATTTTTTACTGACAGAGAAAAAGAATAAAAGCCAGATAAAATGAATAGGTTAATTTTCCTTAGGTTCAAAAATAAGGTATTATTAATTTGTTGTTGTAAGTGGAACACATCAGAAAAGAAATGAATCATTAGTCTCAAATTCTTAAAATATCATCAGAGCAATGGTAAGTATTTAGAGTCAGAGGAGAGAGTTTAAGAGACTTCTAATCTAGCTCCCTCACTTGAAGTCAAATCCGTAAGCATTTGTTAAGTATCCACTATACATCAGGTGGGGTGGCTAGGTGGCACCATAGTTCCTAGAGTGCCTAAAGTCAGAAAATCTCATTGAGAGTTCAGATCTGGTCTCAGACACTTAGTAGCTGTGTGACTCTGGGCAAGTCACTTAACCCAGTTTGCTTCAGTTCCTTACTTGTAAAAATGAGCTGAAGAAGGCAATGGCAAACCACTGTAGTATCTTTGCCAAGAAAACCCCAAATGAGGTCACAAAGAGTCAGATACCGCTGAAACAACTCAACCACAAAAATATGCCAGGCACTGTGATAAGCAATGGTATTCAAAGAAAGGGGAAAATAAAAGCAAATACCACCCCAAAGACTCTCTGTTCTAAAGGAGCTCACAGTATGATGGGAAAGACAACCTAGAAGGAACTGTTCATGAAATAAGATACTGGATAAGTTGGAGATAATCAACTGAGGAAGATATTATCATTTAGGGGGATTGGAAAAGGGTAATTGCATAAGGTGGGATTTTAGTTAGGATCTGAATAAGTCAGGAAAAGAAGAAGAATGATGTGAGGAGGTAGAGAATTCCATTTATGAGAGATATACAGTGAAAATGTAGAGTTGGGAGACAGAGGAACAGAAAAGAGAACAGTATCACTGGATCACAAAGCACATGGAATAGAGTAAGATGTAAGAAGATTGGAAAGGTAGAGAAGGGCCAGCTTATTAAGGACCTTAAAAGCCAGGAGATTTTATATTTGATCCTGGTCATAACTGGGAATCACTTAAATTCATTAATTGGAAATTGATGGTGGCATGGTCAGACTTGAACTTTAGGATGATTATGTTGATAGTTGAATAGAAGATTAACTGGAGTGGGGAGACACTTAAGCCAGAGAGAACAAACAAGAGCCTCTGCAATAGTCTGGGATTGTATTGTACCAGGGTGGTGGCAATGTCAGACAAAGGGGTAGGGAGGAGTAGATGTAAAGGCAAGCACAAGCAATTCTCCTGAGGACTGCTGTTGTGAATAACTTTAAGGTTTTGATCACAGAGTTTAGTGAACTCTTATTCACCAATAAACTAAAGCAAAACATTCACAGAAACCAAAGCACAACATTCACAACAATATAACATAACAACTTATTACTAAAGTGGCCACGTAGCCTTAAACAAAAGATATCATTCAGTTAGTCACAATCTCAATAAATCAATATAAAGTACCCATCTAAAGTTTTCTCTCATCTTGATTGGAGACTGACTTCCAATCATCCTTAACTCAATCTTCCTTAAGGAGCAATCATCCTTAAAGGGTACGAAGTACAAAGGTCTCCCACCCCTAAGTCACATTGTTTTAATCTCATCAGCCAGAAAGTCTTTTATCTTGACTCTTTCCTCCTGGCTTTTCTTCCATGCTCCCAGATCTTGCCTGAATTCACCCAACTGTCACCTGGATTCACATGTAGACAGCTCCCCCTGTTCCAGTTCCCCTTCCAGTTTGATGCTTTTGGTGACCAGTCTACCTCAAGCCCTTCAAAGTTTCCCTTTTTTGTGAAAACAAGTCTTAACAGAGCCACAAGATATCTACACACATCAAGATTAGCAGTTACAATAATATTCACATACATTGCTAGCACTATCATCAGTTCACTTTATGCCTGTGAAATCAACACAGACCAACAGACAGGGCTTCTGTCTGAGAAACCAAACACTAATCATCGGTAAAGTCCCAGGGCCTCTGAAAACATCAGTAAAGCCCTCCTTCAGGACTTCTGTAAACAGACAACAGGAAACTCCTATTTCAGGGCTTCTGAACCAGCAATAAGGTCCCAGGACTTCAGTAACAATAGCAACATCCTCTGTCAGCAAACAGGACTGACAAAGTAACATCAGTACAGACAGAACAGTACAGACAGAACAGACAGACAGTCTGTGGCTAGCACCACAGACATCCTTCCTCCCAGTTCAGCTCAGTCCCAGTTTGTGCTCTATCTTTTATATCCTCATCTCCTTCCTGTTCTACCCTTCCTCTTATAGCCTTCCTGTTCCAGTCTTTGACAAGTTCCTCCCATTGTGGTCTTCACAGGCTCTGTTTCTAACAAAGACTTGATATAATTGCAGGTGAGGCTCAAAGGTGTTGGAGGCCGGGGGATGGGTGTTGCTCAGAGCCTGCTTGTAATGTGCTGAATAATCCATATAAGGTGATGGTTTGAGATTGTAATAGTGAGTGGCTAATCCATATAAGGTGATATGTGTTATATGTAGTTGTGATTGCTTGCTGATTGTTTTAAATTGCTGCTCACACGGAAGTGAGAGAGAGTTGTCGTTGCGATGTAGCAGTGGAC
>CM053580.1:204262804-204314616 GCA_028627135.1 Pseudochirops cupreus | reverse complement strand
CTTCCCAATTTTTCCTCCACTTCTCTTATTTGTTTTTCAAAATCCTTCTTAAGCTGATCTATGGCTTTTAGGCAGTCTTCATATTTCTTGGATGCTTTTGGTGCAGGAGTTCTATGTTGTCTTCCTCCTGTTCTGTGCTTTGATCTTTCTTGTCCCCAAAGAAGGAAATCTAGAGTTTGGTTGCCATTCTTACTTTGCTTCCTTTGCCTGCTCATGTAGGCCAGTCAATTACTTGATTTTTTAGCTCTGTGGAACTCTGCTTCCAGAGGGGAAAGCTCTGTCTCAAATTGCTGGGGGTTTTGCAGCTGCCAGAGCTATTTTTTTGTAGCCCCCACCAGCTTTGGCTCACTGAAAACGCACCCCAGGACCACCACCCAAGACCACAATCCGGATCCAGGACACTCAATGCAAGAGCACTTAGCCTCTGAACAATCACTTGGCCCCCCTGCAGTCTGCAGGCTGGGAGCTCTGAAGCAGCCATGTGGAGGTGTCTGCAGGGCCACCACTTTGGCTGCTTCTTTGCCCTGGAGGCAGTTTGGCCCGACTGCTTTTCTCCCCCAAGTTTAGCTGAGTTCCACTGACCTTTCACTTAGTCCTATTTTCTTATGGCTTGATAATTCTGGGAACTGCCACAGCTGCTGCTGATCCACTCTCCTGAAGGCTCCAGCCAAGGCTTATCCTGGCCGCCCAAGGGCCAAGCTGCAGTTTCAGGCTGGGCTGGTTTTGGCTCCCAGAGCTGTGATGATCCCTCCCTGCTGAGCTGCCTTCAGTGGGAGGTGTATTTTTGTGAGTTTTAGAGCCCTAAAATGTGTTTAGAGTCATATTTTATGGGTATATGGCTATGTGGGAGCTGTGGAACTTTGCTGCTCCTACGCCACCATCTTGGCTCCACCCCTAAACACATTTTCTTTGTCAAACATAGGATCATCAGGATTTAGAACCTGAAAGATCCTGACATCTGGTCCAACCCTTTCATTTGACAAATGTCAAGTTACTTTCCCTGGATCTCATGGGTAGTAAAAAGCAAAGCCAGGCCTAGAACCCTGTCTCTGGTGTTTTGACTCAAACTCTAGCAACATTATCACATGCTATACTGTTGTGTGTCACTCAGGTAGGAACTGTAGTACTTTTGAGCACAAACTTACTTAGAAAAATGTTAAAGAAAATATTGATTGGTGATTAAAAAGGCTGTCATTTCACAAAACTTTAGAAAGCACAAGTCCACAGAAAGTTTGTGATGAAACCCAGAAAATCTGGGTCATTCCTTGAGGAGTTGTGGATGAAATGGGGGAAAAAGGCAAAAAAAAAATAACTGAAATAAAATATTTTTAACATTTCTATCATAATTTATTCTCATAATCAGAGATAGAACCAGACCATTAGGATTCTACCTTCTCAATATCAAAAATGTTAAATGAAGAGCTAGAAACGGCACTTAGGAAGATAGCTCTCTCTGGAAACAATGTCTGAATGTACCTAAATGCATATAATAAAAAATCCATTCTGAAAGCAATGTAATTTATTTTATCCAATTACATGTAAAGATGGTTTTCAACATTCTTTTTTTTAATAAGATTTTGAGTTTCAAATTTTTTCTCACTTCCTCTTTCCCATCCACCTTCCCCAAGATAGCAACCAATCTGACATAGGTTAAACATGTGAAGTCACGTAAACATATTTCCACATTAGTCAAGTTGTGAAAGAAGAAACAGAACAAAAGGGAAAAGTCACCCACAAAAAAGCAAAACCAGAAGGTTGAAGCTACATTCAGACTCCATAGTTCTTTCTCTGAATGTGGATAGCATTTTCTATTGTGAGTCTTTTGGAATTGTCTTGGATCATTGTATTGCTAAGAAAGCTATATCAATCATAGTTATCTTCCACTGTTGCTGTTACCATGTACAATGTGCTCCTGGTTCTGCTCACTTCACTCCAAATCACTTCATGTAAGTCTTTCCAAATTTTTCTGAAATCCTCCTGTTTATCATTTCTTACAAAATAATAGCATTCCATTACATTCATACACTATAACTTGTTGAGACATTCCCCAATTTATGGGCATTCGTTCAATTTCCAATTCTTGGCCCCCACAAAAAGAGATGCTATAAATATTTTTGTACATGTGGGTCCTTTCCCTTTCAGGATACAGACCTACTAGTGGTATTGCTAGACCAAAGAGTATGCACAGTTTGATTGCCCTTTGGGCACAGTTCCAAATTGCTCTCCAGAATGGTTAGAACAGTTCATAATTTCACCAACAATGCATTAGTATCCCAATTTCCCCACTTCTCCAACATTTTCCTTTTCTGTCATATTAGCCAATCTGATAGGTGTCAGGTTTGTCAGAGTCGTTTTCGTTTCTCTAAACAATAGTGACTTGGAGCATTTTTTCATATGACTATAGATAGCTCTAATTTATTCATCTGAAAACTGCCTGTCCATATCCTTTGACCATTTATCATTTAGGGAATGACTTATATTCTTATAAATTTGACTCATTTTTCTATATATTTGAGAAATGAGTCTTTTATCAGAAACAATGCTGTAAAAATTGTTTCCCAGTTTTCTACTTTCCCTCTAATCTTGGTTGTCTTGGTTTGGTTTGTGCAAAAACTTTTTAATTTAATGTAATCAAAATTATCCATTTTGCATTTTATAATGTTCTCTATCTCTTGTTTGATTATAAATTCTTCCATTCTCCATAGATCTAACAGGTAAACTATTCCTTGCCCTACTCCTTTGCTTATGATATCATATACCTTTATGTGTAAATCATGTACCCATTTTGACCTTGGTATATGTTGTGAGATGTTGGTCTATGCCTACTTTCTGCCACATTATTTTCCAGTTTTCCCAGCAGTTTTTGTCAAATAGTGAGTTCTTATCCCACAAGCTGGAGTCTTTGGGTTTATCAAAGAGTAGATTACTATAATCACTGATTATTGTGTTTTATATACCCAATCTATTCCACTGATACACCACTCTTTTTCTTAGCCAGTACCAAAAAGTTTTGATCATCACTGCTTTATCATATAGTTTTAGAGCTGGTGGGGCTAGACTACCTTCCTTTGTATTTTTTTTCATTAATTCCTTTGATATTCTTCACCTTTTATTCTTCCAGATTAATTTTGCTATTTCTTTCAGTTCTATAGAATAGCTTTTGGTAGTTTAATTAGTATGGCACTAAGTACACTAATTTAGAATTGTCATTTTTATTATATTAGCTCAGCCTCCCCAAGAATAACCTATTATTTTTCCAATTTTTTAGATATAACTTTATGTGAAAAGTGTTTTGTAATTATGCTCATGTAGTTCCTGGATTTGTCTTGGCAGGTAGACTCCTAAGTATTTTATATTGTCTACAGTTATTTTAAATGGAATTTCTCTATCTCTTCTTGCTGAGCTTTGATGGTAATATATAAAAATGCTGATAAAATGTAGGCTTACTTTATAACCTGCAACTTTGCTAAAGTTGTTAGTTATTTCAAGTAGTTTTTTAGTTAATTCTCTAGGATTCTCTAAGAATACTATCATTATCATCTACAAAGTGATAGCTTTGTTTCTTCTTCCTAGTCTAATTCCTTCAATTGCTTTTTTCCTCACTTATTGCTATAGCTATCATTGCTAGTACAATATTGAATGATAGAGGTGATAATGGGCGTTCTTGTTTCACCCCTGATCTTATGGGGAATGCTTCTAGCTTATCTCCATTACATATAATGCTTGCTGATGGCTTTAGATAGATACTACTTATTTTAAGGAAGACTTCATTTATTCCTCTACTCTCTAGTATTTTTAATAGGAATAGGTCTTGAATTTTGTCAAAAGCGTTTTCTGCGTCTATTGAGATAATCAAATGATTTCTGTTGGTTTTGTTATTAGCATAGTCAATTATGCTAATAGTTTTCCTAGTATTGAATCAGCCCTGCATTCCTGGTATAAGTGCCACCTGATCATAGTGCATTATCATTGTAATAAATTGCTGCAATCTCTTTGCTAATATTTTTTTAAAATTTTTGAATCAATATTTATTAGGAAAATTGGTCTATAAATTTCTTTCTCTGTTTTGACTCTTCCTGGTTTAGGTATCAGCACCACATTTGTGTCATAAAAGGTATTTGGTAGAACTCTTTTTTCCAAATAGGTCATATAGTATAGAATTAATTGTTTTTTTAAATGTCTGGTAGAATTCACTTGTAAATTTATCTGGCCCTACAGATCTTTTCTTGGGAAGTTCATTGATAACTTGTTCAATTTTTTTTCCTAAAATAACTTTATTTAAATATTTTATTTCCTCTTCTGTTAATCTGGTCAGTAGATAGTGAGATTTATTGGCATATAGTTAAACAAAAAAAGATCCTAATTATTCCTTTAATGTCCTCTTCATTGGTGATGAATTTACCCTTTTCATTTTTTATATTGGTAATTTGATTTTCTTCTCTTTTTTTTAATCAAGCCAACAAACGGTTTATCTATATTATTGGGTTGTTTGTTTTTTTTCATAAACCCAGTTCTTACTTTTATTTATTATTCCAATAATTTTCTTACTCTCAGTTTTATTAACCTTTCCTTTCATTTTCAGAATTTATAATTTGGTATTTAATTGAGGGCTTTTAATTTGTTCTTTTCCTAGATTTTTTAGTTGCATGCCCAGTTTACTGATGAATTCCTTCTCTATTTTACTCATATAAGCATTTAGAGATCTAAAATTTCCCCTAAGTACTGCTTTGGCTCTATCCCATAAATTTTGGTATATTGTCTGATTACTGTCATTCTCTTGAATTAAATTATTGATCATTTCTATGATTTTTTGTTTAACCAACTCATTCTTTGAGATAAGATTATTTAATTTATTTAATTATTTAATCTATCTTTCCATGGTCCCTTATAACATATATTTTTTTTTTGTTTCATGATCTGATAAGGATGCATTTAATACTTCTGCCTTTCTGCATTTGACTATGAGGTTTTTATGCAGTAATACATGATCAATTTTTGTTCAGGTGCCTACCACTGAGAAAAAAAGATTTATTTCTTTCTATCCCCATTCAATTTTCTCTAGAGGTCTATCATATCTAAGCTTTCTAAAATTCTATTCATCTCCTTAACTTCCTTTTTGTTTATTTTGTGGTTAGATTTATCTAGTTCCAAGAGGGAGAGGTTGAGGTCTCAAACTAGTATAGTTTTGCTGTCCATGTCTTCCTATAACTCATGTAATTTCTCCTCTAAGAATTTGAATGCTAATACCCATACGGTACATATATGTTTAATACTGATGTTACTTCATTGTCTATGGTACCTTTTAGCAAGATATAGTTTCCTTCCTTGTCTCTTTTAATTAGATCTATTTTGCTTTTGAGCTCATGATTGCTATTCCTGACTTTTCCATTTCAGCTGAAGCATAATATGTTCTGCCCCAGTCTTTTACCTTTACTCTGTGTGCATCTGTCTGCTTCAAATGTATTTCTTGTAAACAATATGTTGTAGGATTCTATTTTTTGATCCACTCTGCTATTCACTTTCATTTTATGAGAGAGTTTATCCCATTCACATTTGTAGTTATCATTACTGTGTATTTCCCTCCACCTTATTTGCCCCCTTTTTATATTTTTCTCTCTCCTTTCACCCTGTCCCTCCTCAACAGTGTCTTGTTTCAGACCACAGCCTCCCCCATTCTGCCCTCCCTTCTGTCAGCCTCCCCTCCTTTTTCTTTCTCCTTTTTCCTCCTACTTCCCTAAAGGGAAAGATAGATTTCTCTACTCAATTGAGTGTGTATGTTATTCTTTGAGTCAAATCCAATGAGTAAGGTTCAAACAAAGCTCATCCCCTCCCTTCTTTCCCTTTACTGCAATAGGTCTTTCATGCCTCTTCATGTGATATAATTTACTCCATTCTGCCTCTTTCTTTCCTCTTCCCTGAGTATAATCCTTTTTAAACCCATTAATGTTTTTAATGCTCACACCAAAGTCAACTTAGACCCATACACTCTGTCTAAGTATATAGCTCCTAACTGCCATAATAGAAATACAATTCTTAGGAATTACAAGTATCATCTTCCCATGTAGGGATGTTAACAGATTAACCTTATTGAATACCATGCTTTTTTTTTCCTCCTGTTTACCTTTTCATGCTTCTCTTGAGCCTTGTATCTGGATATCAAATTTTCTGTTCAGTTCTGGTCTTTTCATTGGGAAAGTTTGAAAGGTCTCTATTTCATTAAATATTCATCTTCCCCCCTAAAAGATTGTGCTCAATTTTGCTAAGTAGTTGATTCTTGGTTGTAATCCAGTCTCTTTTGTCTTCCAGAATATCATATTTGAAGCCTAGATCCTTTAATGGAGAAACTGCTAAATTCTGTGTAATCCTGACTACACCTTCTTATATTTGAGTTGTTTCTTTCTGGCTGTTTGTTCTATTTTCTCCTTGACCTGATAGCTCCAGAATTTGAATACAATATTCCTTGAAGTTTTCATTTTGGGATCTCTTTGAGGAGGTGATAAGTGGATTCCTTTGTTGATTAATTTACCCTCTGGTTCTCGGAGAGCAGGGGAGTTTTCCTTTATTATTTCTTGAAAGGTTCTATCCAGTCTTTTTTTTTTTATCATAGCTTTCACGTAAACCAATAATTCTTAAATTATCTCTCCTGGACCTATTTTCCAGGTCATTTGTTTTTCCAATGGGTATTTTACATTTTCTTCTATTTTTTCATTCTTTTAATTTTATTTGTTTAATTCTTGATATTGCATAGTCATTAACTTCCACTTGCCCAATTCTGATTTTTAAGGAATTATTATCCTCAGTTAACTTTTGTGCTTCCTTTTCCATTTAGCCAATTCTACTTTCTAATGGAGTCATTTTCTTCAGTCAATTTTTGTGCTTCCTTTTCCAAGTTGTTAACTTTTTTTTCATAATTCTCCTGCATACCTCTTATTTTTCCCCCAATTTTTCTTCTACCTCTCTTACTCGATTTTTAAAATACTTTTTGAGATCTTCTAAGAGGACTTTTTGGACTTGGGGCCAATTCATATTTCTCTTTGAGGCTTCATAAATGGGCATTTTGACAATGTTGTCTTCTTCTGAGTTTGTCCTCTTCCTTATCACCAGGGTTGTTTTTTGTTTTTTTGCTCATTTTAAAAAATCGAGCTCTACTCCTTGGGTACTATCTCAATCATCTTGTACTGGGAGCCAGAGATGTGGTCACTGGCCTTCTATACTGGGACTTCTAGTGCTAGTGGCTTTCCCCCTGTGCTAGGCTGGCCTGGATTAGTTGTACCTGTTGTCCTCTGGGTTCTAGGTCTGGTAATTTGCTTGTGTCACTGGTGCTAGAGGCCTCACAGATGGCCTGCTATGCCACTGGCCTACTGAACCAGAACCACTAGGCCCTCATTGCTGATCTGTGCTGTGGCTAAGAGCCTCCCAATGGCTTGGTCAGACACTGCTTGTGCTGGGCTGTGCTTCCCTTTTGCCCAAGTGAGGGAGACCTTTCCTAAAGTCCTTCTAAGTTATCTTGGGCTAGAAAATTGTTTCATTCCATCTTTTTGTGGATCTTGTCACTCCTGAATTCTTTTAGATGCTTGATTTAACATTGTTTCTGAGGGAAACTGAGGAGAGCTCAGGCAATTTAGTGGCTTCTCTCCACCATCTTGGCTCAGCAACACAATTTTAAATGTAATAATGGGTTAATCTTCAAGGTTTTCAAAGAGGGAAAGATAGAACATGATGACTTCAGAAACATCAAAATTGGAGGTCACCCAAAAAGCTAGAGCCAACATAACTTCAGTGTGAGAAGATGCATAAAATATATCAGCAAAAAGTTGCAATGCCAAAAAAAAAAAGCAAGTCATTCAATCCTATATCACATGTGAGTGACACCAAATGGACAGCTCAAATACTCTAATGGCAGCAACAATTTTTTTTAAATGAGATACAGACAATTAGCACATTGTTTAGCTTTTGTCGATCAGTCAATAAACATTTATTAGATGAATATTATATGCAGGCATTAAATTAAGATATAAGAACACAAAGAAAGGCAAAAACAGGGTCTGCTGTCCAGATTAACACAATCTATGGGGAGACAATATGCAAACAACTATGTACAAATAAACCAAATAAAGGATAAATTTGAAATAATTATTCAAAGGAAGGCACTAGCATCAAAAGAGAATCAGGAAAGACTTTCTATAGAAGGTGGGATTTCAAATGGACCTTGAAGGAGGCTCCTTTGTGAAGGTTTAACAAAATTGTCAAAAGCATCCATGTACCCCTAGTTAATTTGTTAGAAAACAACATTTTGTAAATATTCTCTTTTTCTCACCTTTCCCGTTGTGTCCAACTCCTCATCATACCAGACACTTAACTCAAACATATTTCTATAAAGGTAGTCATGGTAACTTCCCAACATTCACAGGGTTATAGTTGAAGAGCTAAAAGGGACCTTAAAAGTCACTTTCACCAAGGTATCATTTTACAAATGAAGAATTTAAAACCTAAGGAAGTTAAGCAATTTTCCAAATTTGTAGAAATAATATGCATCAGAGTAGGGATCTGACTCTAGAATCAGGCACCAATGTACCACATTGGCTGCTCATATGTAAATTTGACATTCACCCCCATGAGAGATTTACTCATCCAATCTCCTGAGAGTGGACGGGCTTCTGCTCATTCACTCTCAAACAGTAACCTCTATGAACTTGATGTGTTTTCTATAAGCTTTTTGGCTAATTAAACAATTTGTTACTAGTCAATCTATAGCTAACTGGGCATTTCTAATATACTAGTTATAATAATAGCTTGCATTTATGTAGCTCTCAAAGGTTTGCAAAATGCCTTCCAGTTATTACCTCATTTGATCCTCACAATAGTCCTAAAACTATATACTGATATTATCCCAATTAGCAAATGAAAAAAACTGAGATTGAGAGAGGTTAAGTGAGTTGCCCAAGGTCACTTACCTAGTAATTGTCTGAGACAGGGTTTAAATTCACCAAGGTCTTTCTGGTTCCAAAATCAACACTCTATAGCAGCAGTTCTCAACCTGTGGGTTGAGACCCCTTTGGGGCTCGAACAACCCTTTCACGGGGGTCACCTAAGACCATCAGAATACACATATTTCCTATGGTCTTAGGAAACGAGACACTGCTCCTCTATCTGTCTCCAGGCGGGTCCGCCCACATGCAGATACACCCACATATGAGTATTAAAGGGTTGCAGCATTAGAAAGGTTGAGAACCACTGCTCTATAGACTTTGCTGTTTAACTGACTTATAAGATGTCCTAACAAGAAGATTGCTTTATATCAAAGTACAAATAATTAATCAGCTTCCACTTTAATGCTACCAGGAGCATTTGCATGCTAACAGACAACTTCATTAGTGTAAAGGAGTACTTAAGTATTATAAGATCAGGATGTGTTACAGAGTTATTTGGGAGAATTCATAAAATGGATATTTATCAAGTTCCCACTTCATGCAAGCACTGGGAACAATATAAAAATGAATGACAGTTCCTGCCTTCACGTAGCCTATAGTTTCATAGTGAAAGCAACATGAAATCCAAATGAGAAAAACCCAAATGTGAACATTAAAAATAATTTTACAGACCAAAAACAATACTTTACTTAAGAAAATAAAATACTCAATATCAAGCTGTATTGTTTAGGTGTGAGTTATGTGTCATGGTCCAATATTTTGAGTCAGATTAACTCAACCCTATCCTTTCTTTCTGTTTGAATACATTAGTTGCACATTAAAGCATTGATTAGGTCTTAGAAAACTTTCCAAATATTCCAGGATAAACAGGACACATTCAAAAAATGAGAAGTTTATGTCAAACAATCTGAACAGTACTCAGAATCTAATGATTGCTGTATTTCAGTTGCAAACACCATTAACCAAAACAGCTACATGACTGCAGAGTCAAGAATAAGATTGTAATATGGAAATTGGAAGCTTTTAAAAGCCCAGCATTGCATGTGAGTAAACCACAGGTAAATGAACCATGCTTTTCATATCACTAACTTATAATATGCCCCCCCAAAAAAGAATATGGCTTATACAAAATAAGCAGTTAACACAGGAAATGGAGATAATTAAGATTTCTTCACAGAAAGAAAATGATTAGAGCTTCATCATTTTTTTCTGCCGTGAGAGAAAAATTTAACCTTTTGCAGTTCAAGCTGTCCTGAATATGTTGTTTATTCTGTTTACTCTTTTTACTTTTTACATTTTTTTCTCTCTTCCAATCCACCCCCAACTCTGAAATATAGGCATCAGTTCCAAGAAAAGAGCACGTCAATTCACTTGCAAGTGATGACATCACCTTCCTGATGTCATGGTCCTCTTTGAGAACAAATGGCAATAGGGAGCTATTGAAGTTCTATGGGTAGGGAAATAACTTATCCATATACATTTTTTAGTACTGAGATTCTCAGTGAGTCAGCTATCTGCAACATATATTCTTAGAGAGTTGTCTGGAAGCACTGAGGTAACTTGCCTAGAGCCACACATGACTAAAATCCAGGTTTAACTAGCCCTAAATCTAGCTCTCTCTCTACCTACTACACCACACCGTCTCTTTATTACACTGTTCTTTTTACTTAAAATGTTCTATTTTAAACCCTCTCCTAGTGACCTCCTTTGTTCTCTTCTTCCTATTACAGTCATTTCATCACCATGCCAAGTACCCTTTCCTGTTGCACAAGAGGAAAAAAAATTTACCTGTCAAATGCATTTCTAAGTTCATGCCAAGTGATGATTCTGTTTGGTGATCATCCAAAACTGTTTAATATTTTTTTCCCTTTGAAAAGAAGCCAAATGTGCATCTGAATATTGTTGTACTTCCATGCCTTACATCACCAAACATACTCCACTTGTACAAGAACACTGCTAGCCTGGAAATCTCACAAATGTGTTCTTTTGCCATGGAATCAAACTGAGGCATCTGATAACATGTAAACCAAGGTTTGTATTCAACAATTCATGTTAGTCTATGATGGGTAACTTTTATTGCTATTATTAACTACTTAAGTTTGGGAAAGTCTTTTTTTCCAAATTATTTAAAAACGTGATTTTGCAAGCAGGAATTATCTAGATCAATTCATCACCCTTCATTATTCCTTCACTGTATTCATTTCCACTCAGAAATGGGGAAACAAGCCATAAAATAACAAAAACACTTTTCCTTTTCTTTAAGTCAGAACAAATTGAAGCTAGAGGCTGTCTTGCCACTGATGTGCCTGCCCCCTCCAATGTTATTTTCATTTCTCATAAAGATGCAGGACTTCTTCCATTTTAAAAGTGAAAATGGAAATAATGTGGCAACAATGGTCTTGGTGTTGAAGGAGGATGATAGGGGCATGGAAATAGGATTCTTTTTTTTGGAGGGGGCAAGGTAGGGCAATTGGGGTTAAATGACTTGCCCAAGGTCACATGGCTAGTTTTAATTTAAGTATCCGAGGTCGGATTTGAACTCAGGTCCTCCTAACTCCAGGGCCAGTGGTCTATTCAGGAAATAGGATTCTTAAGGGACTAACACAGGTACTGATACGGACTAAGGAGGAAAAAAATCAAGTCAAATGAAATTATTTAACATTTATGGAATGTCTTCTACGTGCCAAGCACTGTGCTAAGTGCAGGGGATAAAAAGAAAGGCAAAAAAAATTGTCTTTGTTCTCAAGGAGCTTATGGGCATAGCAGAGGAGACAACATGAAAACAATTACGTGCAAACAGGATATGCCTGGAATAAATTAGACATCCTGGAAATAATAGCACAAAAATAAGCAAAACCAGAGGTTGTTCCCCTTTCTTTCCTTCCTCTCTTCCTACCTTTCACTTCCCATCTTTACTTTTTGTCCCTCCCTTCTCCCTTCTCTCTTCCTCCCCCATTTCTCCTTCTCATCTCTCTCATATTCTATTCTCTATTTTCTTCTCTTCTCTCTCTCTTTCTCTCCCCTGCTCCTCCTCCTCCTCTTCCTCCTCCTCTTCTTCTTTTTTTCCCTTTCTCTTCCCTCTCTCCTCTCTCTACTCTTACTCCTCTTCCCATTCCCCAAAGCAGAACAATTTCTCACTTGCCTTAAAGACAATTGTTCTGGATCAGTGATTACATTGGCGTAGAGAATTTCTGGTGAGAAATTGCCTCTACCCATGCAGGTCATCATTTGTTATGCAAATTGTAATCTTAGAGTTGCATAAAAACTAAGTCTTAGTTTACTGGGACACTGAGAGCTAAGTGTCCCATGTCCCACAATCAGTATGTATCAGAAGCAGGACATGTACCCAGGTCTCTCAGAATCCAATCCTGGTTCTTTAGCCATTGTGCTGTATCTGAAAAAGTAGTCAAAAGTTACAAGGGAATCTTTTGCTTTAGATCTGATTTTGACCAACAGAAAGGAACTGCAGTAGAAATGATAAGAAACATGATGACAAGCAACCGCTCCATCATGGAGATAAAAGAAAAACCTAAGGAACAGTAAAACCCAGAATGAAGTAAAGCTGATAATGAATGCTACAAACAAAAGAAATGGGGATGGATTCGCTTGTAAGTTTTAAAAGTACCTTAGATTAGAGGCAAAAAGAAGATGAAAGAAGCGAGAGAAGCACTTCTTGTGGTGAATAAAATGACAGATAATGAGAAGCAGGCTAAATTAATCAACTTCTATTTCACTTCTGTTGTCTTTCTAAGGAGGGTCATATTGGCACTGGAAAAAATCCAACAAAAAATGGTCAGCAGGGAGTAGAAACATTAAGCGCGGAGACAGTCAGGTAGGACTGAGCTGCCTTCAATGAGTTCAAGTTGCTGTGTACAGATGAACCTAGAACATGGCAATAACTGGCAGGTAGGATTGCTGAACCACAGAAATCTAAAAGAACCAAAACACCTCTGGATTGGGGATGGGAAAATGTCTCAAATGTTTTTTTTTTAAAAGGAAGACAATAACATCTGAAAGTGATAATCCAATGATTTGTGTTTGGTTTTTTACAGAATTCTAGGACACTATTAGGAGAGTTTTTGAGCACTTAGAAAGGGAAGGGGTGGTATTTAAGAGTCAATGTGGCATCATTATGAATTTATCTAATCAAATTAACTTGGTTTTCTCAAAACTTAACAGGCTCATTAAGGCAGCTAAGTGGCACAATGGTTTGAGCACCAGGTCTACAGTTATGAAGATTCAAATGGGGTCTTAAAGAGTAGGAAGTAACTAAGACAACTGAACAACAAACAACAACAAAACAGGCTGATGATAGGCATCTAGGTGGCACAGTGGATAGAGTGTCCTTCCTGGAGTCAGGAAGACCTGTGTTCGAATCCAGCCTTAGACATTTACTAGCTATGTGAGCCTGGGTGAGTCACTTAACCCTATTTGCCTGAGTTTCCTTATCAATAAAATGAGTTGAAGAGGGAAATGGCAAATTACTTCAGGTCTTTGCTAAGAAAACCCCAAATGGGGTTTGGAAGAGTCATATATGACTGAAAATGACTAAAGAAAAATAGACTAACTAGACTGGAAGATAAAAGAATTACTATAGACATAACACTTTTATGTCAGCAATGAAAAGTTTTTTATACTATCCTTATGGATAAGATAGAGAGCTATAGGGTAGATAAGAGTATAGCTGTGAAGATGTAGGACTGGTTGAATAACCAGACTGGTTATCAGCAGCTCAAAGTCATCTTAAAGGGGGTTAGCCAGTTGAGTATACTAGAGATCTGTCCTTCGCCCCAAGTTAATCAATATTTTTATCTATGGCTTGGAAACCATAGAAGGAATGCTCATTACATTTACAGAGGACATGAAGCTGTGAGGGGTAACAAGCACATTAGATAAAAGAGCCAAGCTCCAAAATGAGTTTGACAATTTCATTTAAAATAATGACACAAAAATATCTGGGAGACTACTTGCCAAGACACATAGGAATGATAGCAATACAGCTAAAATCATTTTACACAAAAAGGCATATGTAAATGATTAAAGAAATATTAATTTCGCATAGACAGATTGTGACAATATAATAAAAAATTATAATACTATATAAATTAATTCACTATTTCTGAGCTATACCAATTAAAACTACCAGATAATTACTTTATAAAACTAGAAAAAGATCATAATGAAATTCATATGAAGAAGGGGAAAGGTCAAGAATCTCAAAAGAAATCATTGTTAGAAGTGGAAAGAGGGGGCAAGAAATAAATCTCAAACTATAGCACAAAGTAATAATTATCAAAAGATTTAGTACTATTAAAATGTATAGATCAATCAGCGGCATAGATTAGGTAAAGAATATACAAAAGCAAATGAGCCCAGTAGTCTAGTAGCCAACAAACCCAAAGGTTCTAGGCATTTGGGAAAGAATTACAACTCGACAAAAACTACTGGAAAAACTGGAAAGTGGTCTGGCAGAAATTATGTTTAGACCAACATCTCACACATTATTACAAGATAAGCTCAAAACAGGCACATGACTTAAAAGGTTACATCCTAAACAAATAGAAGAGCAAGGAAGAAAATACCTGTCAGATCTAAGGTTAGGAAAAAAAATTCACGACCAAACAAATGCTATAGAGAAGATCACAGGAGCATTTCAACTTGTCCAGTTCAGGACAGTTTTGAAAACATCAAATTTAAAAGATTTTTTCACAAGAATACAATGAACCTAAAAGTATAAAGGAAGTAAGTAACAGAGGAGGAAAATATTTTCAGCAAGTTCATCAAAGAAAAATCTTTTCCAAGGAATTGACTCAAATTTATCAGAATAATAGCTATTCTTCAACTGCTAAATGGTTGAAGCAAATTAGCAGTTTGTTTCAAAGGAAGAAATTGAATCAATCAATAAAAATATGAAAATCACTAATAATTAGAGAAATGAAAATAAAAACAATTCTGAGGATCTACATCACAAAAATCAAGGTGGAAAATTTTCTTACGTGAACATAATAGAGTATTATTTTGCTATAAGAAATGACTCAGGGAATGGTATCAGGAAATACTTGTATGAACTGATATAGAGTGGAATGAACAGAACCAGGAGAACAATATATGCAATAACAATATCGTAAAGGCAAACAAGTTTCCAAGACTTAAGAATTCTGGTAACACAATGACCAATCACAATTCCTGAGGACTATAAAACTATGTGGCCACTTTGTTGAAAACTAGGAAACTGCTTTAGTGAGAAATTGTTATGTTAGAACATTATGAATGCTGTACTTTGGTTTCTGTGAATGTTTTGTTTTAGTTTACGGCTGAATAAATAGAGAGTTCACTATACTGTGTGATCAGAACCTTAAAGCTGTTCACAGCAGCAGTCCCCTGGAAAGCTGCTCGTGCTTGGTTCTCCAAGGACTCATAACAAAACATACTACCTACCTCCTAATAGGGAAGTGATGAACTCAAGGTGGTGATTGAGACATATGCTTTTAGACATGAGCAGTGCATATGTGTCACTAGAGTTTTGTTTTTCTTTCTTTTTCAGCGGGGAAGGGAAATGGAAGGGAGACAAGGTGAATTTTTATTCATTGGAAAAATGAAATTAAATTTAAAAGAAAAAATGTGTTATATAAAAGCAAAAGGTGTCAATAAAAATTAAAAGTAAACCAAAAGATCCTGTGTAAGAAGATTAGTAAGACTGTAACAGGCAAAGGGGGCAAGAAATTTGAAATTCAATGAAGCAGTGGGCAACATCACCCAACACTGGTGCAAGATGCCAAAGTGGCGCATGAGCAATTAATCTAACTTTAAAATATTTATTCATTTTTATTACTAATTACATTTATTAGCTGTTAAATACAAAGTGAGTTTGACAAGCAGATTCTAATACAGATAAATCGAGAGGGATTAATATGAACTTCCACATGGGTGCAAAAATTCAACTTCAAAAGTATAGGATTGGGCTGGGGGAGAGGTGGTGATGAAAGAATTTCAGCAAACACAAAATCTGAGAATTTTAGTAGACTTCAAAGTCTATATGAGTCCACTCTATAAAATAGTAACCCCCAAAAAAGCCTATGCGGTCCTCAGTTGCATTGGGAACCAAAGACTCCATAATGAGTGAAATTCATACCAGAGCAAATAGAATAGTGTTAAGTTTTGGGCACTGTGTTTTTTGAAGGATGTAGACAAGCTGGATAACTTCTCTCTCCAGAAGTAGGCAACTAGAAGTGAGAGACCTGGAGGAAATACTATATAAATATCAGCCAAAGGAACTGGGAAATATTAGCCTGAAAAAACGAAGACCTAGAAAACTTAGAGGAGAGATGATAGCTGTCTTCATGTATCTGAAGGGTTATGACATGGAAGAAGAATATTTATTCTGCTTGGTCCTCACTATCAGAACTTAGAACAATGACTGAAAGTTTCATGCAGACAGATGTAGAACCCCCTATAAGGGAAAACTTCTAAAATTAAAGGTACTCAAAAGCAATAATGGTTGCCTTGTGACAGAATGAGTTCCTCCTCACTGGAGTCTTCAAGTAAATAATGGCAACTCATCATTTTTGGGACATACAATAGAAAGGATTTCTGATCAAACATAGGTTGTACTAAAGGATTGTCCATGTCCTTTTTTAACACTTAGACTCTATGATTCAGAACTATACGAAATATTATGTGAAGTCTGAGGAAGACAGTTGTTACCAACAGGGTATATCAGTTCAGTTTTCATAGGTGAAGTGGTATTTGAGTGGGATCCTGAAAGATGCGTAGAATTTCAACAGCCAAAAAATGGAATAGGAAAGGAAGGAATACAAGTGTATAAAACATATTCTAGAAGTGATATGAAAGAGTGGAATAAAAGGAGAAAAAAATACTGAGCTTGGGTTTTATTTACATTGAACTTGAGAAAGCTAAAGGAAGGTCTCCTTTAATAGTTCTTGAGCTCAAGACGTGATGGAATATCCAGAGAGGTGTGATTTTCATTAACTATAGTGGTAAGCTTCCAAGCTGTTGACCATGGGACTGGTAGAGCATCAAGAACATGCCCATTTTTGTGTCTGAACACAGCCAAAAGGCAGCCTGCCCTGGCAATACAATTTATGCTTCTGACAACTGATTAAGAAAAATTGTGAGTTTCCCTACCTTGGCAATAGAATTGGAGCCACCAGCCCATAGCAGTCAACAAGCAAAACATACCGCCACTAGTTATCATTACAAAGCTTCCTTTCACGTGCTGGTTGTTTCTTCAGCCAGTGAAGCTCTGAGTTAGTTGGTTGGGAATATTTCTTTTTCTGAATTTAATTCATTGAGGAATCCCATAGAATCAATACACAGTAGGAGCTATTCAGAGCTTCCAGGAATTATAATGTAATCTTAGATTAAGATTCTAGCCTAGAATGGTAACAGGTTCCCAGTCAAGATTTTTTGACTACTGAAATACAATGGCCAGAAAAATAGCTTTCTACATTCATTTTGGGGTTTTGGCTTTTTTTTACTATTAGAACTGTTTTTTAAAAGTCTCTTTAAAGCACTAAGTGCATTTCACTTAGGAGGCTCTATAGAAATGGGCAAGGGCATTAGGGCCCAATTAAATCCACAGTATTTCATCAGTAAACAAAGACATCTTGAGGACCAAATTATCTATGTGGAGTCTCTCTCCCATTTGAGCCCTGTACAGGATAACTCCTGTGACAATGGCAAACATTGTAGGCATAAACAAACCCTATTCCTTGGTGTTGATAGGGGATCATAGAACAAAGTTATTTCTGTTTAGTGTTCCTCAAGGAATCTTGTATAATCTAAACATATACAAGGAAGACCCTATTGAAGGAAAGTCTGTTACATTTACTAACCTCTTGTTTTTAACAGTAAACACAATCAGATCTTGGATTCTCTATATCTTTTCAGGTAATTTTGTAACTGAAAGAATCTTTTAATATACAAAATAATTCTAACATTCTAATATATAAAATTATGAAAACATGCCTATTTTTCATATTTTCAAGGATTATCATGGTATGTGATGGATTATTCTCATAAAAATTTTATGGATGAGAAAGTTGCAAAAGCATTGGTAGTTACCAATTCTCTCTCAATCATATATATAGATGAGCATTTCCAAAACAGGTTGCTTGTATCTTGGCCATCCTCTTTATTCCACTCCCATGGAGATTCTTAATTTACTTCCCATGAACTCTGGTATGTGACATTTCCCCTTTTCTTGCTGAGAACCATGAAAACACCATTTTCCATACTTTTCCAATCTATGTTCCCATGTATGAACCACTCCCCCCCCTTTCTAGTTTCACTTTTTCTGTTTATCCCCCTATTAGAATGTAAGCTCCTTAAGGGTCAGGGTTGACTTGATTCCTTGTATCTGTATCTTTGACACTCAACACAGTGCTGGCAAATAGTAAAGACTTAATAAGTATTTTATCATTCATTCATCCACTTTTTTATTACTAATATCATCTGCAATTTTTTCAATTATTTGTTATATTTCCATATTTTATACAGTAGCTTGAAATTGATTTTTCGTTGCTTTGAAAATTGTGTCATCTGTCACATAGATTTTTTTTCTACATGTTCCAATTACTCCTCTGGAGTTCTTCTTCTAAAGGGCCATTTCATTTCTTTATTTAGTACTTTGGGGATTGATGATTTTACAGTTAAGTCTGTATGTGGAATTTTCACTATCCCTGATAATGAAAATCGATCACTACACAAACGTTGAAGATTCTCTTCCACTTTTAAATGTTGTCCTCCTGCCCTTCTCATCTATAAATGTTCTTGAGACGATCTGGTTTCATTCAGTTTCATTACCAAGCTTTCTACAAACTGTTTTTCCTTTATACCACTGCTACTACTTGGTAAAGTAATGCAGTTTTATAAACTTCTGCTTTTCCTCTTCCATGGTGTTTGACAAATGAGCTTATATTCTAAACTGGTATCTATCATGTTTAGATGGCTACTATGTCTTTCTGCTTGACAAAAACACAAAGTATTTGGCTGCAAAGACAACATTTGCTCTACTTGGCCTTTTAATGGCAACTGTTTCATATATGTTAAACTACTATTGAAAAGTGAGCATCTAAATCAATGTTCTTTCTTATATTCACTTGCTATATTTCCAGCTTCAAGTTAGTTTGAGTAAATAACATTATAGCTGGTGTAATCACACACAGTGATTCCTACTTTGATCTATGGTCTGACTTTAATGCAAACAGCTTACTTTACATTGGTAGTCTGTTCTCTGCATATTAAAATGCAACCTATTTCATTTTAGAGGATTTTTGTGATTCTTAGTTCCTTCTATCTCCTTTTCCATCACTTTTATCACCGTGGAAGCATAGAGGAAGTGCATAGAGCTGAGGGACATGTACTTTTCTTTGTTTCATGGGTTTTCATAATTAAAGTATTCATCATCTAGTGGCCAACTTGCTGACAATGAGATTGTCCATACCCTTGGACAGAAGATGCAATCTGTCACTGGGACCATATTCAATGCCTTTCCAGCTTGATAGAATCTGCCTGAGTTTGTTTCTCCCCAGCATACATACTCTTTAAGAACCCAGGATCCTATCCAAGTCATGAAGACTGAGATTTGGACTTTTGTGAATGTCCCCTCTGAATGTCAATATGCCCTCTAAAATGTGGCAACAGGAAATGGATACAATCTTCTGCATGTAATCCAAACAAGATACAGTGCAACAGGACTGTATTTCTTGGAGCATTATATTTCATTTAATGCAACCCAAGAGTATTAGCAACAGTTTCTATGTATAAAATGTTCCTGGGCTCAACCGTAAATCAGTCAATCTTTATCTAAAGCAATCGCAATCCCTTGCCCCTCTTCATCTCTTCTTTAAAATGCCTGCATCATTTTCTAACCTTTGCTCCTCTATCAAATTTGGGAAAAGCTTTAAGTCAGTCAACTAAGTACAGCTTAGTGTAAATTTAGGCCCAAGGGCTAGCTTTACCAGGGGTTTTGCCATTTTGGGCCTCTTTCTGCTTGGAGCAAAAAAACAGGCCTTCTCTTTTAGTAAATGAATTTCTAATATTATCAGATAAGCTTTATATCATTATACTTTAGTTGGTGGGCATTCTACTTTAATGCAACCCAATGGTATATCAGTAACCAAATTTCCTTAGCTATAAAAATGTCACTTAGGTTCCATGGTAAATTAGGCTATCTATAGCATCAGTTCCTTGTTCCTCCTCACTCCTTCTTCAAGATACCTACCCCATTCTCTACCCTTTGTTCTCCCTCTGAATCTAGGAAAAGTTCTTAGTCAGCCAATCAAATACAACATGTACATTTTTCATAAATTTAAGGCCAAGTACTAGCTTAACCAGAGATAATGGCATTTTAAGGCTCTTTCTGAATGCAGAAAGAAAGGCTTTGTCTTTTGTTTAAAAAAATTTCTAGTATCAAATCTAGTATCTAGGCTTGGAAGTAATTTTCTCTGAAATCATATCACACAGATAGTAGCCTAAGGGCCCTGCCTGGCAATAAACAAAAAACATTTCACAAAGTGTAGCCTCTTCCTCCAGTAAAAATAAAAAGACTCTAATCTATAAAATATGTGGGTATTTAGAGTGACATAAAAATGAGTAAGAATTTAAAGATAACTCAGGGGCCAACCCAGTAGGGTATCAAAACATGGCCTATTCCATTTCAGAAAGAAAAAGCTCTGTTTCTGTTTCCTCTTCCTATTCTCTATTCCTGTAGAACAGGGATTCTTAACCTTTTTGTGTGTCGTTGTGGTAGTTTAGATGTCTGTGAACTTCTTCTCATAATGTTTTTGTAATAAAATGAAACACGTAGGATTATAAAGAAAACCAATTATACTGAAATATAGATATCAGAGATTTAAAAACACGAGTTCACAGGTCAAGAAACCCTGTTCTTAGACTTGGTAACAGGTAGCCTACATATGGAATACAGTGTTTAGTTGTGGTTGCCACATTTTGTCAAGAGCATTGATAACTTAAAGATTGACCTAAGGAAATAACCAGATGGTAGAGGTCCTCAAAATTATACATCAATATCTTTATACATCTAATATGTACATAGATACATACATATATGCACACACACATATCTCAAAGAACCAGGGTTAATTAGCCTAGAGTAGAGAAGATTTAAGCAAGATACAAAAGCTACTCCCAAATAGTTGAAAGACTATATTGTAGAATAGTCTCATTCTTCTGTGTCCCAAAGAGCAGAAGGTAAAACTAAGGCAGATTTTGGATCTATATAAAGAAAAACTTACCAACAACTAGAGCTATCCCAAAGCAGAATGAGGCAAGTAAGGAATTAGTGGACTCTCCTCACTGTATATGTCAGGGGGGGGGGGGAGGGAGGAAGAAGGATAGAGAGGAGGGAAGTCTTCAAGCAGAAGCTTCTTATTTTAATGACCACTATGTAGGGACATTATACGGGTTATTTGTTCTATGGGAAAGTTGGCCTTTTTCCTTTTTTTTTTTTTTGGAAGGGGGAAGACAATGCAATTGGAATTAAGTGATTTCCCAAGGTCACACAGCCAGTAAGTGTGTCAAGTGTCTGAGGCCGGACTTAAACTCAGGTCCTCCTGACTCCAGGGTCTGTGCTCTATTCACTGTACCACCTAGCTGCCCTGAATAGTTGACCTTAATGTCCTCTAAAGTCTTTCACAACTCTGAGGGTCCATGATCTCACAATAAATAAGTGTGTGGTACAAAAAGAACTAAGCTGGAGGGAAAGATACATGGTTCTAGGAGAGATGTGGCTACCAACAAGTTGGGTGATCATGGCTTGGCTGGTAGCTAAAAGTTCAAAAAGTTTATGATTCTGTTGGTAGATAACTAAGTGACACAATGGATAGAGCACAGGACTTGGAATTAGGAAAACTTGAGTTTGAATCCTATCACAGAAACTTATTAGCTGTGTGATCCTGGGCAAGTCACTTATCCTCTCTCAGTCACAAGTAAAATGGCGATAATATTATCACCTTCCTTGCAGAGTTGTTGTGAAGACCACTTGAGATGACGTATGTAAAGCAATTTTCAAAACTTGAAGTGCTATACAATTGCATCATCTTCATCACCATCATCATCATTATCTGTTACATGGAAGTAGATTTCAACTCATTACAAAAGAAATAGCTTCAACGAGATGTTCCTAAATAAAAGGAGCAGCGAAGAGAAATAGACAATCCCTGACCTTGAGAGTGTTCAGAAAGAAGCTAAATTACCATGTCATGGATGCTAAAGAAGAGATTTACTTCTTAGGGTAATCTTTTTGCATGGGATAAGAGATCTAACAAGAATAACAAAAAAGTCAAAGCTTTTTGAAAACTTTAAAAATGTTATTAAAATGTGCACTATTATTGTCGTGATCTAACTTTATTTTTCTATAAAGTAGAGACACTTCCATCCTTCCCTTTGGCTGTCCAAAATTATCCTTGACACCTGGGTCAAATATCCTTTGACAGCCACCCTGACAAAGAGTCCTAGTTTCCAAATAACTGTGTAACTCTAGGCAACCTACGTAAGCCCTCATCTGTAAATGGGGATAATAGTATCATTTATCTCAGGTTGTTATGAAAGTCCAAATTAGATAATACATGTAAAGGTTTGCAATGCCTACTATGCTTGATCATTGGGGCAACTAGGTGGTAGAGTGGATAGAATAATGGGCTTGGAATCAGGAAGACATCCTCCTGAGTTCAAATCCAGCCTCAAACAACTAGCTGCATGACAAGTCACTTGACCTTGTTTGCCTTAGTTTCTCATTTGTAAAATGAATTGGAGAAGGAAATGGCAAAGCACTCCAGTATCCTTGCCAAGAAAACACCAAAAATGGGGTCCCGAAGAGTCATTCACGACTGAAACAACTGAACAACATATCTCTGTTCATTGATTACCACTCTACACCTGCCTTGGTAGGACTCCTGCTTCCAAGCTTGTCAGTTCCCATAAAAGTGATAGGCAAGCAGATGCATGTGTATCTGAATACGCCTTAAGGCTATGAATAGGATAAGTATATATATTGGAAGGCAATATACAGGATTAGGAACAGGACAAGTACATCTCCTAAAACTATTTCCAAACCTGCTTTGGATGAACATTTATAAAAAAGAAAACACAGTCTGTCCTGCCAATGACTGCCCAAGACATGATCACGATGATGAATTTTTAGGTTTACCTGCAGGTAATATATTCTGTCCTTCTAGGACAATATCCTCCCATTTGACAGAAAACATGAAAACCAACTCTAGGCACCTACTCTACCACATGTAAGTCAAAGAGCCTGTCATTCATACTACATATGCCCAAGGAAATGGGTTTTTAATAGCAATTCCTGCCTCCTGAGTTATTCCAAACCCTTATACAAATTCAGTGTGGAAAGTTATATTTGGTGGGATGCCTAAAACCATGTATGGTCAAGATGCCAAAAATTAATGTGAAATACTGAATAATAGCTTTGATTTAAACTCCAGGGTATTTTCCTATTCATTCTTACATATTCATCAGCTCAAACATTGTTTTACGTATCATTATCACAGAAGCATTTCACAAACTTTAAAACACTATATGTAAATATATATCAAATATTAGTATATACTAGTCCAAGTCAGTTTATTATTATTATTATTATTATTATTATTATTATTATTATATCCCAATCTAAGTGACTATTAGGACACTGCATTTAATTCCATTTAGACTTACTTCCATAAGACTTAGCTGTTTTAGGAAAGATGGAAACAAAGTGGTTTTGAGTCAGTCCAGCTCCCTCCTTCATACAGATGGGAATTTGACACAGAATAGCCACATCTTTTGAAGGCTGACTAGGAATTTAACCATAATTTAATCAGTAGATGGTATTTCAGAATAGGTACTATTTTTAAAAGGTCAGAGTAAACTCAAACTACTCAGCTGGCAGAAAGGATGGCTGCCAACAAAAGGAATACAGAATTATCACCAAGTATAACTCGGCATCTGCTCTAGCAGGGACTACAATCTGTTGACTGAATACAGCAGGTGGGAAAGATGTTGAGAAGGGAGGGGGCTTCACTGCTCATAAATCCTGGAGCAGCTGTTTCCAAAATGGGTCCAACCATCAAGTATTTAGTATCATCATACTTTGGTCAGAGTCTTAGCTGTACAAAATGCCCCATGTTAAAACCATCGACTTGGCACTTACATTCTTTGGATTCTAAAGTATTTCAGAGATAGGAGCCAGCAGGTGCCTCCCTTAGAGGAGCTGACTCAGTTTTCTTCATTTATAGCCTACCTATTTGAGAAGATTCTGAAAGGAGTATTCCTTCATCCCTGCTATTACCTCTTACGTAACAGGAGTTCTAACATAATCTCTAATTCTTGAATAAGGAGCTAGGTAGTACACTGGATAGGGCACTGGGATTGGAATCAGGCAGGCTCCTTCCTCTTCCTGAGTTTAAATCCAGCCTCAGCACTTATTAGCCATTTGACTCTGGGCAAGTCACTTAACTCTGTTTGCCTCCATTCCTCTTCCATAAAATGAGCTTTGCCGAGAAGACCCCCAAAATGGGGTCATAAAGAGCCTATAACAACTCAACAACAAAAATTCTTGAATTGGGCATCTCAAACAAATAGAAGTCTTTCTAATTTATTTTTTTTCTTTTTGGAGGGGGAAAGCAGAGCAATTGGGGTTAAGTGACTTGCCCAAGGTCACACTTCAAGTAAGTGTTAAGTGTCTGAGCCTTATTTGAACTAAGGTCCTCCTGACTCCAGGGCTGGTGCTCTATTCACTGTGCCACCTAGCTGCCCCAAATAGAAATATTTCTAATAGAAATAGTTCTGTTTCCATAGCCATTATCAGCTTCCTTTAAACAAGGAGATAAACTAAACAGAAGCATCCATTCATCCAAATATCAGAGACGTAAACCAATATAACAAAAGTCACAGCAAATAAATTTTTAAAAAGCTCTCTTATCAAACCTTGCCTAAAGACCTGATTAGAACAACAAAAGCTTGTAATTTACCGAAAGTCTTTGTTTAAAATCCTCAGCAGATCCTGCCAAATGAATCTTCACACATGCACCAGATTATGTCAGTTAGGAGTCAAAGGCACAAAGTAGTAAGAATAAACTCTGTTGTCTTTGGATGTGATCCTGGTAAAGTGGGGTCTCCAAATTTCTCCATCTATTTCCCCTTCCAGCTGTGGCACAGAGAAGTTAAGACACTTGTCCAGAGACACATAGTTAATAAAATCTTTCTTTGCCCTCCTTATACCCTAACATAGTGCTCAAAACTTCATAATATAGAGTAATTTAATTTAGAATCTCTGCTGTTGATGTCACCCCTCCCCGACTCTTTTTTTTTCCTCTAACTTACTCTTATGTACTTATGTTCTCTTACCTACATACTTATCTCTAAAGAGCTTCAGTCTTTCTACTCCAAATCTTAGGACTGTAACACAGACTGTTGTTAGTGCAGTGGAAAGAGGGCTGGATTTGAAGTTACTTAGACCTGGAATTGAATCTCTGTTCTGCTGCTTACTACCTTTGTGACTACCAAGTCATTAAACTGCTATAGATTTGATTTGGATCACCTGGGGGAAAAAAGTGGCTTGATCTGCATAGGGTGGGGAACCTTCGACCTGGAGTCCACATGTGACCTTCTAGGTCCTTGGGTGCAGCCTTTTGACTGAGTCCAAGTTTTACAGAACAAATCCTTTTTTTAAGGGAATTTGTTCTGTGAAGTTTGGATTCAGTCAAAGGACAACACTTGAGGACCTAGAGGGTCCCATGTGGCTTTAAGGCTGCATGTTCCCCACC
Organism: Pseudochirops cupreus; assembly: GCA_028627135.1. Classification (NCBI taxonomy): domain Eukaryota; kingdom Metazoa; phylum Chordata; class Mammalia; order Diprotodontia; family Pseudocheiridae; genus Pseudochirops; species Pseudochirops cupreus. The sequence goes on along the minus strand of CM053580.1, from coordinate 204,288,878 downwards.
CCTAATCTGGATCTTGGTCTCTTGAGTTAGGGTCTACGACATTTTTTTGAAATGATCTTGATAAGTTATTTCAATAGAATTAGTTTCTTTTGCAATTCTGCTTATTTTACTTTATATTTAAAGAAGAAAAAAATTATTCAGAGGAAAGGTCCATAGATTTTACCAGACTGCCAAAGGGATCCATGTACCAGAACAACAACAACAACAAAAAATGGAATTCTGCTTTACTATTACAACCCTTCTTTACAACCAGCCTAGTGTCTAATGTGAAAGCATTTGCAGATCTTATACTTGATTACATGTCGCCATGGGGCAGGGAGGGGAGAAAATTTGAAACTCAAGGGATTGTGGAACTGAATCTTGTAAACTAAAAGTAAACAAACAAATCAATAAGAAAAATTAAAATTGAAAATTTTTTCTCACAAAGATGACCTCATCATTCAACTCCTGTTACTAATGATCTAATTGCTAAAGCTTTCAAGTCTTTCCTCAATCCTCTTCTCGACTTGCTGCAGCATCTCACACTTGATGGCTCCTCCAGCATACTTCTCCGAATTTTAGTGACTCTGCTGTCTCCTTTTGTTCCTGTCTGACTGCTGTTTCTTAGTCTTTTTCTCTGGATCCTGGTGTTGTCCTCCTCACTAACTGTGATTGTTCACCACAGCTCTTTCTCCAGCCTTCTTCTCTTTGCTCAGTATGCTTTCTTACTTGCTTATCTCTTCAGCTTCCATAGATCCAATTATCATTTCCATGCGGATGATTTCCAAGTCTATTTATCCAGTCCTAGTCTCTCTTCTGAGAATTGGTTCTGGATCACCAACTCCCTATTAGACATTTCAAATTGGATGTCCCATAGACATCTCAAACTCAACATATCCAAAACAGAACTTATTCCAAACACCTTACTCTTCCAAACTTCCCTATTACTCTTGAGCATATCATGATCCTTCTAATCACTCAAATTCCCAACTTCAATGTCTCCCTTGACTGCTTTCTTTTACCCATCCTACATATTCAATCAGTTGCAAATCTTATAACTTTTTTCTCTCCTGTTTCTCTTTAATAAGTCCCCTTCTCTTCAGTGACATAGCTATCCACGTATTTCTAGTGTTCCTTACCTCTCACTTGGACTATTGCAAAAGCCTTCTAAGTGGTCTTGCTACCTCATGTCCCTCTCCACCTCAAGCAATTCTCCATTCATCTGTTGAAGCGATATCTGACCATATGCTTTCCTTGCTTAACACCCCAGTGGCTCCCTATTACTGCCAGGATTAAATGTAAAGTTTGGCATTTAAACCTATTTACAATATGGCCTCTTTGTACTTTAGTGTTCTAACATTCTGCTCCCCTCAACACACTATACAAAGTTTCCATTTTGACTTGCTTCCTGTTCCTCCTATTTCCATGCCTTTGCAAGCAGTTATTCCAGTGGAATATTCTCTTTCCCGACCTCCTACTTTCATAATCCCTGACTTTGTTTCCTTTAAGACTCGCCTCAAATGCTTCCTCTTTTACTAAGTCTTGCCCATTTCTCCCAAGACCAAGACTAGTGCCACTCACTTCTTCCACTTACTCAGTATTTATCTTGTATATTCTGATTTATATATTTCTAGAATGAATAAGTCAAGTGGCTGAACATCTCACAGGCATCAGTTTCATGTGTTCCACACAGAAATCAATCACTTTCAGGAACACTTTCTACAAATCCAGTGGCATATTAATACTCCTACTTCTACTCAGGTCAAGAAACATTTATTAAATACCGACTGGGTGTCAAGCACTGTGCTAAGTGCTAGGGATCCAAAAAAAGGCCAAAAAAAAATTTTAATTAAAAGCATTCCCTGCTCTCAAGGAACAACCTCTCTAATGGGAGTGGAGGAACAACACGAAAATCACTTTTCAAATGAGATAATCTCAGAGTGAAAATAGTATTAAAGGGGATCAAGAAAGGTTCCTATTCCTACTGCTTTTGTTAAGTTGCAAACTTCATGGCTACAAAAGGGCCCTGTTTTAAGATCATAGAACACAAAGATAGAACCAAGCTGAGACATATAATCCAAGCCCCCTATTTAGCACATGAGGAAACTGGGGCTCAGAGGAGGTAAGTGACTTGTCCAGAGACACACAGGCAATAAAATCTTTCTCTGCCCTTCTCATAGCCTAGCATAGTGCTCGAAACTTCACAGTTCAATTACCCTTAATTTAGAATGTCTGCTGCTGATGTCACTAATTACTTACCCTATGGTCTCCAAGAAGAGAGGCAAATAAAAAAAAGAAAAGAAAACTAAGAATTTGGCTCAAACTCAGAAAGTCACTCTAAATGCCAGACTATAAATAGTTTTTGAGAAAATTGACATCAAGACTAGAACAATGAGCTCCCCAAAGTTACATGTTCAGACAAGCAAAATGTCCTTCCACCTTCCCCCTTCTTTCTTGAGTTCTTTCATTTTCATCTGAGCTTTTTTAAATTTTCTCAAATGAAACACAGAAATGATCTTCACAGAACTGATTTACTACCATCCCTAGATTTGTATCTGTTCAAATCTGCAATGATCTGCCTACCACAGCCACCTCATAAAGTCTTTTCTGAGTTATTTTCCACTTTGTTCCAACAAAGTTTTTATTACTGACTGGAAAGAGAAGGGATTAAGCATTTATATACTGTGTTCCAGGCACTGTGCTAAACACTTTTTACAGAAATCATTTTGTTTGATTCTCAAAACAACACTGGAAGGTGTTCTCCATTTTACATATGGAGAAAGGAGCCAAACAAAAATTAAGCAATTTGCCCTGGGTCACCCAGCTAGTAAGTGTCTGAAGCTGAATTTGAACTCAGATCTTGACTCTAGGCTGGATACTCTATCCACTGTGTCCACTAGCTACCTCCAGTCAACACTGAAAGTGACTAAAGCAAATTTCCAAACATGTATTTTCCAACAAATGCAATGAATAAGCCTCCTCACCTCCCAAGCAGGCTCCTATGGCCAGTGAAAAGATGAGCGGCTTAACAGGGAGACTGACTTCGGGATCTTGGCTCAAGTTGAGAAGCACAGGGATCTACAAGAAGAGAAGGACATTAATCTTAAAATTACTTAAATAATATGACTTAATTACTTATACAGTATTACCTAATCTGTGGGGCTCATTAAAGAGGATATCCTTTAAAGGAAATGCATTACTCTTTTTTCCAACAATATTGCAGAAAACTCTGATCCAAGGTAGTCTTTCAGCACAATTCTCTAAGACTACATGCACTACTGCATCAGCAGAGTATAAAGAGAGTGGAAGCATTAGTAGACTATAAGAAATACTCCATTGGTAAGTAGTTTCCTCAGCTAAACATGCTCTATACTAAGGAAATCAAAGATCTAGTTCCTATCCTGATCCCTTTGAATTGGCAACACTAACCACCCACACAGTAAGGATTTTGCACACCAGCGTGTACCATTTTCATTACGTTATTCTGAGATTACAGTACTCTTCCTCTTCCCACCTCCCAGCTCCCCCTTTATGTATTATCTTCTTCCATTAGTATGGAAGTTCCCGGAGGACAAAATTATCTTGCTTGCTTTTTTATGTCCCCATCTCTTTGCAGAGTTAGACAAAATACTTTATCTGTCGTCTTATATTGTGGGTATTTTGAAAAATGTGTTAATTCGCAGGCAAACAGCTTCTATCTGTGGGCACTAGACCATTCTCTTATAATAATGATAATGCATTCTATTCATATGAACACTCTATAGTTCCAAGTGGGCCATAATCTCATTTGATCCTTTCAACAATCCAATGAAATAGACCAGAGATAATTTCATCTCCATCTGAAACATGAGGAAACCAGGGCATAGACACGAACCTGTGTGACATAAGAAGCAGAATATCATGGTCTCTGATTTCTTAATAAATCAAATCAACAAACATTGATTGAGTACCTCCTATGTGCCTGTCACTGTGCTAAGTACTGTAAATGGAAAGAAAGGCAAAAATTTTCCTTGCCCTCAGTGAGTTCACAATCTAATTGGGAGTACAAAATACAGCAGCAACAACAACAACAATAATTAGAAGTACAAGCAAGTTGTAGACAGGATAAATTGGAGACAATCTAAGGGAAAACACCAACATTACGGGCGACCAGGAAATGATTCCTCCAGAAGAGAGGATTTTAGGGGATGAGACTTGAAGAAAGTCTTGGAAGCAGAAACAAGAAGGGAGAGAATCCTAAGCACGAAGGATAATCAGCGCAGAGTTAAGAGATGGCGCATTTCATAAGAAAAACAGCACAATATTCCTCTGTGTCGATATCAAAAATCAAAATTTCAGCTTCTTAAACTTGTGAAGAACTTTAGAGGAGAGAGGAGCCTCTAGAACTTCATTTCCCAAGATGCTTGGGGAAAAGAGAACATTACTCTTCAGGAGAAATTCTCTGGCTCCATTTCAAGGAAACTCTCCATGTGGTCAGACGCTAGTGGAGTCTCTAGACAAGGATTCTGAGTGACGAGGTATCTTCAGGAAGAAAGATTTATACAAATGTATTTAGGAGTCTAAGAACGATTCTTTCACTTAGTTACATGGCCTCATTATTTGCCTTCCTATGATATCTTAATTAAATGATTTGTGATTAGAAATGTAGATTCTGCCTGGTCTATAAGACAGTGTGCACTGGATTAGAGAATTGAACCATATCTACATAATTACAATTACTCAAAACATCATACAATGAACTTGAACAGCAAAAGGTTCCAGAGATAACTGACACCTGTGCTCCATTAACTAGCAAACTGGAAAAGTTTAGCAACTTCAAAACAAACATATTATTTTTAGGACAAGGACATTTTCAGTTTAACTCAAAAAAACATTTGTTAAGTGCCTATTGTATGCAAAATGTTCTAAGGGGAAATACAAAAATTTTATGTCACAATTCCTGCTTGCATGGGTATACAGTCTAAAAAAGTTTTTTATTATTTGTTAACCTTTAAAAAGTTTGGTTAAAGGAGATAACGGGCTTGATGATAATACAGTTACAGCATTTATTCCCTTAAGACTAGTGAGCTTGTACAAGGAGTTAGAAGCTGAGTTTTAACTGCCTGAACAAAGGAATGAGAAAGCTTAAATACATTTTAGAGCCATCCCAATTCAGGGTGGCTGTGTAACACAAATTTATGATCTCCATAAATGTTTAATCATTGTATGAGAAAGGAATTTTCCTAATTGAATAGATAGTAAATATAATAAAATAGGAGAGTTGACAAAGTGTCAATTGAAATTATGATTCAGGATATCCGTTTTCTTTACCATTAATATTCCATAACATAGTATATGTCCAAAAATATTAAGATAAGAAAAAGTCCCATTACTCAAGTTAATGACTCAAGTTAAGGGTCTCATCCTTAAGAGCCATAAAGTAAGCCTCATCTGGCTTTGTTGACATAGGAAGAGGTATTCTCTGAGCTCACTCAGAGAGCAAAGACAAAGCAGGATCCATTTGGAATTTATGATCTCAGGATGTCTCAGTTTTCCTTCTGAATGGAGTATGTCCTAAGATAAGGGGAAATCCCACTTTCAGCCTTATCTGGTCTCTGGAGCTGCTGACACAGGAAAAGGCATTTTTAAAGCAAAGCAAAGCAGTCTGTTTGATTCATTCAGACCTTGGCCAAAAATATGATATTTAATGATTATCATATTATATACAAATAGCTAAGATCTGAAACTTATTTTTATCTCTCCATATTAAAACCATGATATAAGTCACAGTTCTCAAAAAAAAAGATTACTAATCATTTCTTGCTAGCTATCTTTTCCTATCCTTGGAGTTAGGACGCCTGCAGTCTAGCCATCAAATTAATTTCATTTATCTGAATCTCAGTTTTCTTATGTTTTAAATTACTGTGATGAACTACATAGCCTCTAAGGTCTTTTTCCACTCTAATAGGTGTGGAGTCAGGAAAACCTGGATTCAAATCCTGCTTTAGATACTTAACTAACCAAATAGTAGTAACTAACAATCTCTCTGGCAGGTTGGTTCCTAATAATCAAAGCCGAAATATTAAGACCTGTGGCATCTCTCTCGTAGGATTGTTGTGAGCATCACATATCATGGTGATCTAATATGGCTGGCTTTTGGTCATGAAGATGTTTATCCTCTGTCAAAGTCATCCACCAGAGTAGTGAGGCAAACAAAACATACAAAAACAGAGGTTCCAACTGTAGCAGGGAACCCTGACCCCAACTGTCTCTTCAGTAACCCATTGAAAATAACCAACAGTGTTGAATTCCTAGCATAGTGGTATCTTTCCCCACTTGTAACAATGAAGTATTGCTTTATGTTTTTAAAAAATGTGTGTAACTCTGAAGGCTATTTCCCTAACAAGTCCTAATTGCAAATCAAAGTTACAGGCCTAAAGTACTTGGCAGTGTCTATAAAGGGTGTTAATGGAACACTGTTACAACATGAATATGCATGTAAGCTTCCTGGATACCAGACTGGCAACTAAACTCAATACATCTTTTGTCATGCTGATTTGCCCAATTGAATGCCCAATAGACAAGATATCATTGTAGAGTTAACTAATGATAAAAAATGGAAAAGCTCCCCTCTTGTTTTCTGCCAAGCCAAAATTAAATGTGGTTAGATGGAAATGAAGATAATATCTCTTCCTGAGGAAGGAAAGGTAAGTATCCACCTACAGAGTGATACTCTCAGGAAAGGGAATGCAACATTATGGGGAGTGGGCAATGAGGGATCCTCCTTCATCTTACTTTGTATAATCATACATATTTTGAATACTAGAAAAGTTCACTCTCCTAGCTGAAGGAATTTATTTTGAACACGTCAAGTTATATTTGTTAAAACAAAGGCTCAAAGCATCCCCATGGATAGGCAGGAGCAGAAGGATGCAACTTTCAAATCTTGTTTTAGGAGCATAAATATCTTGACCAGCTCTGCTTCCAACCCCAGCCAAGGCCTTCGTTCTAGCTCCCCAAAGGTTGAGAAAAGTTTTGTTGGATTCAAAATATCCGTGCAATTAAAGAGTCTATTACAGAGAGGGGTATGTTTGGCAGCAGTCTGCAGAATTCCTTTCATTGGTTTTGCAAAATCATGTTCTTTGGGGACAGGAGGCTCCCCTACTACAAGGCAAGAAAAAATGAAATACTGCCCATGGCAAATTAAAGATATGTTAACAAAATGTAAAACATTTCTCTCCCTTCCTGGGGAATATGGAAACACATGGAAGCACAGTTTTATACAGAAATTTTAAGTGAGAGAGAGAGAGAGAGAGAGGGAGAGAGAGAGCTCACAATCCAGATAGTTCTTCTTTCCATATTTTCAAAAGGGAAAAAAGTTCGCCTCCCTAAAATTTAGTACTCCTTCCTATTAAATTTCTCTGGAAAGCTAATGAGGCAACTAGAATTGACCCTTACTCAAACCTGCTGCCAGTCTAATTCGAGTTCTTCTGCTATTTTTCTGTCATTCTGCCACAAGGAAAGAAAGGAACAACTGTTCACTCCCCACATTTCCTTTGATGTAATATGTGGAATAAAATTCATAGTTGTGCATATTGACAGTTTTCATTTAAATTATTTTATTTCTCAGCCTAACAATTCATCCTTGGAGATCAATTTTACTCTTTCTTAGCTGTATCTCAAAACTTAATAATAATATTAATAATTTAAGCTGCTGAACTTATATAGTATGTTATACGTATGTGTATATATACATATTTGTCTACGTGCACATATGCACACATGTGTGTACACACATACACACATATAAACACATATATGGAGAGAGAGAGAGAGAGATCTTCACAAGAACCCTGGGAAGTAGGTACTATTATTGCTCCTATTTTACAGATGAGTGAATTTGGACTAACAGTAGTTTAGTGATTTGCCCAGGATAACTCGGCTACTATCTGAGATAGGAGTAAGACTCAGGTCTTTCCGATCCCAGGTCCATCATTTTATTCACTATTCCACTTAATTGCCTGCTAGGTTTGTATTAGCAAGCACCCTAGCACACCCATGATGAACTGCTACTATAGGTTCTTTGATCTGCTTTTAAAGGAAAAACTGCTCAAAAAGGGGTTAACAATCCTACTTTTAATTACTTTCACTAGTTCAGGGGAAAGGTCAGCACCATGAACAAAAAAATAGGAGCAGAGAAATTAGCACAAAGACCAACAGACATGGCTCCAACTGTTTGAGCATAGCAATATTGCTGTACACTTTACATACATCACTGGATGGAGGGAACACAGAAATCTGAACAGTCGGGGGCCTCTGAACATATGGCTACTCAGAGTCTCTACCAGGAAATCAAAAGATCCTTCTCATGAGAAAATCCAGCCTCCCAGAGTATATAACAAAGACTCAGCCCCTGATTGACTCACAGCCAGAAGGTGGCAACCTACTTGACTCAGCACAGCTATGAACTATCAGGTTTTAAAGGCAATCAGTCTTTCAGATGTTCACAATTTAGCCTGAACCTGGGAAACTGAACTCCAAAAAGAAGACAACAAAAATCCCACCTTGCTTGTGTTTACAAGGTTAAAGGAATAACGAAAATTATAAACCTTCCCAGGTACTCATAGTTCAAATAAATTAAGGCTAATGGATATCAGAGGGCATATGAAAATGTTCATCTCCTATCCATTTTTAAATTTAGAACTTCATGGAAATTCTATTGTAGGGTGGACTTAGTGGATACAGTGTTATGAAAAGAAGCTTGTATTTATTTACCCTAAGAAAAAAAAGAGATATGGAACACCAGTAAATATGAGTAAGACAATGAACATTTTAGAAAACAAAATATTTTGGTAGGCTAGTAGAATCATAATAGCTAAAATTAACAAAGTACTTTAAGGTCTACATAGCACTTAGAGGAAAAAGCACAATGTAAAAAACATCTGTATGTATGCTATGTAAAAACTTCAATTGCTCAACTGATTTTCATAACAACTCTGTGAAGCAGGAACTATTAGTATTCCGTTTTCCAGATGAGGAGACTGAGGTCAAAAATGTTTAAGTGACTTGTCCAGAATCACACAGCTACAAAGTATCTGAGGCAGAATTGAAATTCAAGTTTTCCTGACGTCATCGGTTCAGAGATTTGTCCATAATAAATTGTAAAGGACCTTCAAAGATCATTCAGTTGATCTAGTCCCACTATAATCTGCCCTAGTCAGATCAACATAATAGCTAACTTTTATATAGTGTCTTAAGGCTTGCACAGCATGTTGTAAATATTATCTTATTTTCTCCCAACAATCCTAAGAGATGGGTACTATTACCATCCCCATTTTACAGATGAGAAAACCAAGGCAGAAAGAAGTTAAATGACTTTCCCAGGGTCCCATAGCTAGTAAACATCTGACATCACATTTGAACTCAGTTCTTTCTAATTCTAGGTCCAGCGCTCTATTCATTGAGCTACCTAGATGCTTATACAGAGCACAGTGTTCACTTCCAGCTACTATGTTTTAACATGGATGTTGACATATCAGAATGGGTAAGAGGATCGTAGTTGTTGGAGGAATAGTTGATGGAACTTGCAATGTTGGGGCCACCATTTGGCAATCCATTTTGGTTTGAGCTAGTGCTAATAGCTACAAAAATTTCCCTTACATAAAATACAAAAGTTGCCCCTTATAACTCCAATTCATTCATCATTGGAGGGCTGATTACAGGAGGTAGGGATGCTGAACATGGAGACAACTAGAGGTTATGTGCATTGGGGGAATGGGAGAGGATTCTGGAAGGGACATGGTACCCGACTTTAAGTATCTGAAGGACTAACTTGTTGAAAAAAAGATTAGTGTCATTCTGCTTGACCCCAGAGGGCAGAACCAGGAATAATTTGGTAAATGTTTAAAGGAAGCAAATTTAAAGTTTCTATAAACTCAAGAAAAACTTAGCAATGAACACTCTTCCAAAGTAGAATGGGTTGCATTAGGAACTAGTGACACAGTGAAGAGAATGCTGGACCTGGAATTGGAATGAACTGAGTTCATATTCAACCTCAGACCAGCTGTATGACCCTGGGCAAGTCATGTAACTTCTCTCATTCTCAGTTTCCTCACTGGTAAAATGGTGATAACAATAGCACCTACTGCACAGTGTTGTGGTGAGAATAAAATGAGATGCTATACTGCTTTGCAAACCTTAAGGCATTATGAAAATTGCTAACATCATAATTATATGCTTCTTCGGAAAAGATTTCAACTTGTTAGAGATGATTTCAGACCTATGTTCACGACTCCCAAATTGATATAGTCAACCTTAATCTCCCCTGAACCTCATTCTAACATTACCAACAGCCTGATGGGGGACTGTTAGAATGGTGCTTAGGCATTTCAAATTCTACACGGTTGAAGTATAACTCATTACACATTCTTCTCCAGCCTATCCTTGCTCCAAACTTCCTTACTACTTTTGACATTACTGCCATCTTTTTAGTCACCCAAGTTCACAACCTTGATGTCATTTCTGATGCACTCAAATCCAATCAGTGTCAAACTTTGTCAATTTTACCTCCATAACATCTTTTGTATTTATCCCTTTCTCTCAATTCACATGGTCTCTACAGCATTCTGGACCCTAAACACTTCAGCTCTGGAGCATTGTAAAAAGCCCTGATCAGTCTCCTGCCTCCAATCTCTCCCATCTTCAATCTATTCTCTATAAGTCTGCTAAAGTGATATTCCTGAAAGACAGATTGAACCGTATCACCCCTTTACTCAAAAATCTTAATTGCTTTCCTATTGTTTCTAAGATAAAATACAAATTCCTCAGCCTGGTATTCAAAGCTCTATACAATCTGACTCCCACCCACTGTTCTCCTCTCATTTCATATTGTTTACCTTCCTTTCCTCTCCATCACTGGTCTGCTATCTGTTTCTCTTACACGACATTCTATTTCTTCCATGGATTTGCACAAGTGGTCCCTTGCAGGCTGGAATAAACCTATTGCTCCACTCTACCTTGAAAAATTCCTAGCTCCCTTTAAAGTACAGCTCAGGTATCTCATTCCACATGTGGTCTTTCCTCAACTCCTTAATTACTAGCTCTCCACTTTTTTTTTTTGATGGGAGAAGGCAAGGCAATTGGGGTTAAGTAATTTGCCCAAGGTCACACAGTTAGTAAATGTGTCAAGTGTCTGAGGCTGGATTTGAACTCAGGTCTTCCTGACCCCAGGGCCAGTGCTCTATTCACTGTGCCACCTAGCTGTCCCCCTCTCTGCTTCTTTAAAATCCATTCATATGACACTATATAGACTTTGTGTTTACTATGTTTACCAGGAGAATGTAAGTTCTTTAAGGGCAAAGACTATTTCATTTTTGCCTTTGCATTCCCCACACATAGCATAATGTCCTGCTCATAGCAGACATTGAATAAATGCTCATTGAATCAAATAAAAAATATTGCAGATGAGAGTCTTATTTAACTATATACCATACCCAATGTCTTCTAAAGTCTCTTACAACTCTGGAATGTTTTGATTTGGCAAAAGTACAGCTTATCATCCAAGGCAGAAATCTCCTCCACACCATAGATCATAAGTGATATTTCAGCCTCTGTTTCCAGCAATGAGAAGCCAGCAGCCTCTTATGGAGACCCAATCTGTTCCTGGACAGCTCTAATTGTCACAAATGTCTTCCTTGACAATGAGTCCAAAATTTGCCTCCCTATATGTTCTCTAGCCATTAACCTTTTGAGTGTGTGTGTGGTTTGTTGTTGTTGTGGGTTTTTTGCAAGCAGGAATTAAAACGAATGCAAATGTAGAATTCCTGAGACTTTTAGCAATTTGGGGAGCTTAATCCAACTGCTTTTTTCCTTATACTATGGTACAACTGAGCTCAGGCCTATAGGAAGAGAAAAAGAGCAGAAATCATCAAGATATGATTTCTTAACAAAGAGGGGATAACAAACACATCCTCAGCATTCTCATTCAGTACCCATAGGAAGTCAGGACAATTTGTGTGAACACCAAAGTCAGGGTAAGTAGAAAAACTAACTCAGGATGTTGGTATTTTACAAATTTAGCTACTAAGAAAAAACTCCAATGAAATATTATGTTGTCCTTGGGAATAAAAAAAAAACAGCTTCTTCTTATCTAATATAACCTCACCCTGAGAAATGGCCTTTAAATATATACATATTATGCTTACTTATTGATGGTACTATCTTAAATCCATTTCTTTTGCTACATTTCTTTACATCCAAAAACATGTTTTTAAAAAGAAGTGTACTCTTTTCATCATAATTCCCTTATATCTGAAGCTTCAGTGAATACAGTGAAAGAAAAACCCACAGATTTATGTGCATAAATTATTCTTTGTATTTAACCTTCAAGGAAATAATAACATTTTAACTTGAAAATTGCCTGAGAATTCTTTTTGTCCAAGCAAGTGTGGCTGAAAAGAAAGATTTAAATCAGGAGAGAGTCTGAGAACTTGTCTACCAGTAGTTCTCAACAAACCCCATCTAATCTATCCCCTTCCTTCCCCTCCCACCCCCTCATCCCCATTAAAGTTGACATATCAGAAGACTTTGGAAATGTGCCATCCACAAACATGATCTAATCATAACACAGTTGAAATCCTTGTAGACCCAAAGTCTATACTTTTTGTTTGTTTTTTTAGTATTGGGGCATTTCCTTGAATCTGAGAATATTAGGGCTTGAAGGGACAATACAAGTCAACTAGGTCACTCTCTAAATTCATAGATGAGGAAGGTGAAGCCCTGAGATGATTTGCCCAAGGACACATGGCTTGATTCATCTCTAAATCTGTCACTTCTCCTGTTCTTCATAATTAGACATTATCTGGAGCAGTGACATAATCACATTTACAAATCGCTTTTGTGGTTTTATAGTATTCTCATAATTTATCTGAGTCTGGAGACTTGAACTCATTTTAGGAACATAGATAGATGCTTTCTCAATAATGCCCCTGCCTATTTTGAGCTTCACTTTCCTCTTTAACCACATCTTGTCTATTCTTTCCAGGTCAAAGATAATTTTTATTTAGAGAGAAGATGATGCAAAAGAAGAATAGATGAACTTCCTTATTCTTTAAAGCTTACTTGCTCTGTATCTCGCTGGCTGTCACTAAGGGATCCTTCATTTGCCCGGAACCTCTTCTGAAGTTTACTGTCATTTCAAACATGGAGATAACATAACGAGCCTTACTCATCAGGCTACCACTCCACTCACAGATGTTATCAACATATTCCAAATATTCAATGATCTTTATGAAAACCAAAAGATATCCTTACATGCAAAGAGTTTGCAACATAAATCTAAAAAGGAGAGCAAAGAACCAGTGATTTGCTTTAGCTGCAAATCAAAAAACATATTTCAACTATAGACAGTGTAGAAGACTGTTCATTAGGCCTTCCTCTATTTGGTTATACTGATACACACTATCATGGTCTTCTTCTTGGACATAAAGAGTTGTCACATGAGAAAAGGATTCAATTTGTTCTTCCTGTTCCTGGAGAATTACAATGAAGAGTACTGATTGGAAATTACAGAGAAGCAGATTGTGGCCTGATTGAAGAAAAAACTCCCACGCAATTGGAGTCATCTAAGATTGGAATGGGTTGGCATTATAGGTCACTCTCTAGGCAAAGGATGACCATTGCTTTGGGGAGATGCATTTAAGGAATTTTTGCTCAGGGAAAAATTAAACTGTGATTTCTTATTCCTCTTTTAATTTTGTAATTTCTAAAATTCTTCAAATTATTAGAATAATTTTTAAAAATCTAACAAATTCAAATAAAAGAGTTTCAGAAAGATTTAGAAATAGAGATTCTTAAAGTTTCTGCCAATAAATGTCCCTATTCATTAGTAGTGCTGACCATCCTTTGGTTAGCACCTCCAATCACTGTTTGCTGAGCCTGACTATACACAGTTCTGCCTCTCTGGTTCCTTGGTGTTGTGCATTTATTTGAATTTTTAAAATCTTTTTTTCTGCTTGTAGCACTGCCATTCATCTTTTCCACCTGAGTAGTTCAAAGAAGAGGCTTTGTTTCTTCTTCAAGCATAGCTACATTTTTAAAAAGAAGTTCAATGGCACTTATTTCTTTTGAAAGCCTGCTTCGCTCCGCTGGTAAAACGGAGCCAGTGAACTTGTGATAGCTCTAAAATGGCTGACAATTCCAATTTAAGATCACCCCAGGATATATGGCAAACTCCTCATGGCATCCACATTTAACCATATATTGTTCTTTTTAATGTTATCTGGAACTTTGATCATTCATTAGCAAACATTTATTGTCTATGATACACCAGACACTCTGCTAGTAGCTGAGAATATAGCAAGAGATATAACACAGAGCCCTGACTCAAAGTAATCTACATTTTAAAAAAGAGGAAAGACATATGGACAAATGGCTATGATACAAGGAAGGGTGAAATAAGTACAAGGAAGAATGAATTAAGAGGAAGCCTAATTGATTAATTGGCAAGCATTTACTAAATACCTGGTATATGCCAAGTACCATGCTAGGTACTAGAGGATATGAGATAATACATATGAAATATATAATGACTGCAATGATGGGGAATGATGATGAACTTCCCAAAGAAGGTAGGATTTGAACCAAAGGGTGAGGGAGCTATGGGTTCCCAAGAAGTAGAGGTATAGGGAGGAAGAGAACATTTCAGGTTTGGAGAATGGCATATGGCATGGAAGCAGAAATTGTAATGTTGTATATGGCTGACAGAGAGTAGGTCAGCAAGGCTAGACAACAGAATGCATGAGGAGAAGGAATGTCTAATCAACACAATCCAGAAAGAGTCTAATAAGAAATTCAAGGAAGGAGAGATCCCTATACCTAGGGAGAGAAGGTAAATCAAGGAAGACTGCATGAAGGAAGTGGAATTTGAGTTTAGCCTGAAATAATGAATGGGAACAAGATGAAGATATGGAGAGAGATGAGTCTTCCTGACTTCAGGCCTGGCACTCTACCCACTATACCACCTAGGTGCTAATACTCACAGGGGTAGGGAATCTGTCACCTAGAGGCAAAGTGTAGTATTCTAGGTCTTTGAGTGTGGCCTTTTGATCAAATCCAAGTTTTACAAAACAAATCCTTTTATTAAGGGAATTTGTTCTGTAAAGTTTGGGTTCAGTCAAAGGGCCACATTTGAGGACCTAGAGGGCCACATGTGGCCTCTAGGCCACCTAGGTTTCCCATCCCTGGGTAGGTCTATTTCATTACAAAAATGAGGGAATCATATGGGTAGAGGTTTGAAGAGAGGAAAATACAAGACCAGTCAGTAGGAAGGAAAAGACTGAAAATTATGAGAGAGATGGGATAGCTAATGGAGAAAGGTAACTAAGTCTTCTTAGGAGAGGATAGGCTCAAGAGTACAGAAGGAGAGGTTAGCCTTGGCAAGGAGGGGGGCTTCTTCTCTTCATTGACTAAAAGGAGAGGAAAGAAAGTGGAGGAATGGATTTGAGGGAGTTCACAGAAGGTAATTTGAAGCTTCTTAGGAAAATACAATAGGAGGTAAGGTGAGAGTACTGCTGCAGGAAAGAGGTGGTAGAAGAGTAGAAAAGGTTTATAACAACCATTGTGGAAGCCATGATAGAGTGGATTACAGAAGAATAAAAGGATTGCTTTATAGAAACGAGTGCCTACTTGAGAAGACTTGATCAGGTCAAGAAGATGGAATAGGAGCTTTGGAGAGGTTTCCTGAATTTTTTTTAACACCTACAAATCATATCAGCAGCATGACATTAAAAATGCATGATTTTGAGAGCTCTGAGTTGCTACCCAACAGAAAGATCTTGCCAGCAATATAAAATATGCAAATGTAGTCAGTAGGATTTTTTTTCACCTTTTCTCTGGTCAGGAATGGTATCATCTTTCTGACACTTCCTAAGTGTTTCATATGCTCTGAAATCTTTACTGAGACAACTGCATTACCATAGATAAAGTGTAGTTGTCTGAAAACACTGGTTTCCTCGTGTTATCATCTATATTCCTGAACCATACAGGAAGAGTCCTGGATCACTAGTAACTTTCAAAGGATACCACTAAGAAAGTCACTTGCAAATAAAACCAACACAGTTTTCTAGCCCCAATCTATTTTCATTGCTTTCTGTACCTGTCAATATCTCCATGATATATTGCAGGCTTCCATCTCAGTCTCTGATTTAGAACAGGGTTATAAATGAAAACATTTGGTCGGCATATTAAAATCATAGTGAACAAAGCCTAGTACAGCCTCATACAGTACCAGATTGATTTTACAAATAAAAAGAGAAAGTATTTTTGGGTTGGACTCCAACCTATCCCCCTTCCCTGCAAGAGGCAGCTGTGAAGATGACCATATGTCCTCGTAAGCATCATGTTTTATGGTCAGGTTGGCCTTGGTCTTTTGCGTCTGATTCAGTCCAGTATAATCCACATTAATTAGGCACCTATAATGTGCAAGGTTCTATGCTAGTTGCTGCAGGATACAAAGGCAGAAACTTGTTTGGTTTTTTTAAGGCTATTTTTTTATATACTACTAGGTGCCAGGTGCTATGTTAAGCACTTTACAAATATTATCTCATCTAGTTATAAAAATACTTCCTGCCCTCAAGAAACTTATATTCTACTAGTTGCCTGAGAAGGCTCCAAATTTTTAAGGCTGACTTATACCCCAAACTCAGCATGCACAGTAGCTGTGACAAATACTACTGATATCTTTTGGGCCCTCTATAAATAATCTAATGCATGAGACTTCCTATAGTTATTTCATTATACACTATTAAAACATTTCCTTAGTCCTTAAGCAAAAAAACCATATTCCTTCCAGCATTTACAACAGCATGCACATCTCTAATACACCAGCTTACACATGTTGAATAGGAATGTTTTTGAGAAAAGCATTCGGCTGCCTTTCCGGCTTCAGGGGAGATTCCAGCAATCGTGATTGATAAGCTATCAGACAGAGGCAGATGACTGTAAGGGGAAGAAAGACAATTTCTTTGAAGTCTAAATATGGTATTTTTCATGAGACATGGTTGCCCCTTTGTTATATGAAGGCAGGAACACCAACTAAAGCTTTTGATGTTTGCCAATGTCAAAGTCAAAGTAGTTCTCGTAGCCCTCAAGGCTGTTTGGTGGCTACGAATTTTTGTCAGTATTGATCTTGAGTATTAGTATCAATATCTTCCCATAAATTGCCACTATTTTACTTTTATCAAGATTTTTTCAAGCATAAAAATTTACTTCAGTGTTCAAAAGATTGTCATAATTTTGCCAGGTGTGAATCATATTAAACTTAAAAGCACTGACTGATGGATCACTTGAGAGTTATGTGTTGGAGTATGGGCCAAGCCAATTGAGTGTCCCTCCTATTTGCCATTAATATGGTGAGCCCCCAGGAAGGGTGACTCATTCCAGGCTGGAAAGTAGAGTGAGTCAAAGATCCCATGCCATTGAAACAGGCTAATGAGGAGCTACCAAATATCAAGCCTAGGTGAGATTGGGAGACTCAGTATTTAAAAAAACTCATTTAAATATCTATTGCTTCAGTGGAAAAGGGGACTGCGGCATTTCTAAAGGTAACATCATCACTCAGCCAACATTATTCACATCTATATTGTATGTTTTGTCATTTAGTTAATAAATATTTATTAAGTCCTTATTATGTGCTAGGTACTGAGCTAAGAGCTGAATAATTACTTAACAATAGCTAGGAGGCACTAAGCTGTAAACACAGCCCATGGTCAGGAGAGTACTGCTTCTCCTGGGACTAGTGGGCTTTCATGTCCTATGTTGGGAGTTGATCAGAGACTGGTATTGGTATTCAGACTGGAAAGAGACCTGTGCTACTATTCCTAGGTCTCTTGGCCACACTGGCCTATTTTCCCCTGAAAAAGGTGGTCAGGATGTTGGTAGTAGCAGTATATGGCCCCTTCTGACATGTGCTGTCCTTTATCTCTCCCTGATGGTCTCTCTCTCCTGCTGTTGTAGCCAAGCTGCACTAGCTGCTCCATTGATGATTAGCAACTGAATTGGGAGGAACTGACATTACAGCAAGCCGGTTAAAGAGGGGAAAAGATTCTCTCTTTCAAATGTGTTGCTCAGGTCTCTACCAACTCTCCCTTGGAATTCTAGAAAGGGGGTGGGAGTGCAGAAGAAATCCTTCTTCCCATCTCACCCCCCATAAAGCAGGAATTGCTATGTGCACTTAGCAGCAAGAACTTGTACTTGCTTAGGTTAGCCTGAGACTAGATCTCAAGTCCTTGGCTGATTTTCTGCTTTGTGTTTCTTTCTCTGAAAGCAGGTGACTGAATAGTGACCCTGAGAGATGTGCTTCTAGTCCTGGTAACCACCTCATGAGAGTGAGAGGTTTGAAATTCCTAGGTGCTAAATGGAATGTGCTCCTTGCAAATACCAACTTCTCAAAGGACATAACCATCAACAGGAAGAGAGACTGTCTCTATTCTGTAGTACTGTAGGATATCTCCTATGAAACTGATAACTATGTTTTTATGAGAAGATGTCTCCTTGTGTGCCTCATTTGATGTTGATACTCAGTAAATCATTAAACCATTATTTTCATGGTAAAAATGGTCACAAATTCTAATACAATTTTTTAATACATATGTGGAAAAATACCTTGTTTCAGAAGAGGATCTAAGGCTCCATTTTGTTTTACCAAGCCAAGTGTTTTCTTTCTTTTTTTTAATCAACAATCACACATGAGGATTTAATATTCTCTATACTTCTCAATCCATTTTGTGACTATAAAGATGTAATCTTCTCCAGAAGATTATCCACTAAAGCCTGCCTATTCACTTATCACTTTTCAGCATAATCTCCTCTGTGCATTCATAGGATGCTGTCATCAAGATGTTACAGAGGTGAAAAAAGTAGTGATTTCTTGGTCACTAGTTACTGATGGATATCATCTTGGGAAATGACAGTGACATTTATGATATTTCCCCATTATTTTGGAATCTTCCCAGCTTTGTGATATCTTGAAAATTGTTCCTTAGGTACCTTTAAAATTATTTCATCACTGTGTTTCTTTCATATGTCTTTTGGATGGCTGGGTTTAATTGTTCTCCCCTGATTTCGTTTTCTTCGACACCGTGACCCCATCCTCGTAGCAGCTACTTAACTGATAAAATCTGAGCAAGGTACTTCTGCCATTATTGCTGATCAGAAGAGATATTTTTAAGAATACCAATAGATGTGTCCTTTTCATCTGTTTGTTTCATCACTATTTCATCTAGGAATCCACAAGGGATGATCTGGATTACTTTAATTTCATGCTATGCTCTTTATAGGATTATTTCACTCTCAATAACTTATCACTGTTAAATGAAGTAATATTGTTTATAATCTTCCACCAGCTTCCTCTATTATGTTTTACAAAAGAGATAATTACTCGACATGGTTTTTCTCTTAGCTGCCATATCTCTCTGTTTGACAAGAGATCAAGTATTTCCTGGCAAAGGAAATTTCTGGGGCCGTCTTATTGTGATGACTATTTGTATAAAGTTCATGAAATGGCACAAATCCTGTCCATCTCTAGTTTTTGCTACTCAACATCTAATTTAAAGAGGTCAGAAAGGAACTTCTGTAATTTTACACTGTATCAAAGTCTCATTATTCTTCTTACTTCTAATTTGATATTGATTTCTCTCTTTGTTCTAACCAGTCAATGATCTGTATGCAGACAGCTGATTCTGAAATGACTCCCATGTCTGTAGCCAGCTCCCTCATTATCACTCTTCCTCAATAATAGTCCCATTCCAATGTCTTATCATTGATGCCACAGAGGTTATTCTGGGTCCTTGAAAGCTCTGGCAAGGAAATACACATTCTGGCAGTTTCTACCAAGCCAGAAAAGATTCAGCTACGGCTCATAAAAAAGATTCTCTATAAATCAGATTAACTTAATATAGAGGGGCTCATCACCAGAATGTTGACCACCTGAAGATGTTCCATTCTGTTAGAATTCTAATTCTATTGTCAAGGGGGAGGGGAAATTGTTTTATTTGATATCAGTAAAACATAGCAAAGAACAGACATTCAAGATGATTAGGTTGTATAGTGGAAAGAACATTGGATTTAGACTAGGTGTTATCCTCAACTCTTACCTCTTTATCTCCCCCATATTCAACTAGTTGTCAAGTCTTACCATTTCTACCTTTATATCATGTTCCCTATGAGTCCTTTTCTCTCCTATGATGCTGCAACCACCATGGTGCAGAACCTTATCACCTCAAGCCTGAACTACTGCAACAGTCTATTGGTCTCCCTGCCTCAAGCCTTTGGGGAAAGACTCCAATCCATCCACTACCTAGCTGTCAAAGTAATCTTTCTAAAGAAAAGCTCTGACAATGTCACTCCCTATTTAACAAATTCCAGTTACTACTACCTCCAGGATTACATATAAATCTTTTTTTTTTTAAGCCCTTCATAGCCTAGTGACTAAGTACTAGCCCCTTCCTGTTTTCCGGTCTTCTGACACTTTTCTTGTCCCTAACCAGTGTGTGACCCAGTGACACTGGCCTCCTTACTGTTACTTGCACAGGACAGTCTGTCTCCCAACTCTGAATATTTTCAATGGCTGTTCCTCCAGCCTATTCTCTCCCTCCTCATCCCCACCTCCTGGCTTCCCTGATTTCTTTCAAGTTTCTCTTTGCTAAAATCCAATCTCCTCCGAGAAGCCTTTTCTTGTCCTCCTTAATCTCAGCAGCTACTATCTGAGACTACTCCCAATTTAATCTGCCTACATCTTGGACACAGTTCTTTGCAAGCTATCTCCCTCATAGACTATGAGCACGCACTATTTTTTGCCTTTGGATCACACGTACAAGGCTTCTAATAAATGCTGAGTAAATTATTCTCTGAGTCTCAGTTTCCTTATCTGTAAAAATAGGTATAATACCCACCTCACAGAGTTGTTTTTTGAGCAAAATACTCCATAAATTTTAAAGTATTTTCTAAATATGAACTGTTATTGTCAATAAAACAGTTCTTTTATTCCTGCAAAAATTTTTTCTGGATAAAGGCCAATCCTAAATCCAATAAAATATATTTAATTACAGGAAATCTAAAGGAAGGAAAAACTATTCAAATTCAAGTTCAAAAGGAGGGAGAATCCAAGAGCATTAAACTAGAACACCCCTGTACCACAGGTAGATTCAATTCACCTATCAGACATAGTCTGAGCTCCCATGAAGTGCCTAGAACTAAATCTACTTTCCAGTGACTCTCTATCCTGGGAATGGTGGCCATATTCTGTGGTTAGGGGAATTAGGTCCTTCGTGAACAATGACCTTGCTTCATTCTACTTAATGTCTGTTCACATTGTGGCAGCTGCGCAATACTTTCTAAAGACTCTACAAGGATCGTAGGAAGCTGGTAAGAAACCTAGCTTTTAGAGGAAAGGAGATTGATAAAAAGCAGGATGTATTGGAAATGAGGCCAGTGTCCATTCAATAAATATTCATTAGAGTCCTACTATGTGCAAAGCATCATGTAGGGATACAAAGAAAATAAATACTATTTGACCTCAGAGGGGATATAATCTCTAGGTCCACAAATAACTATTCGCATAGGTACCAAATACTAGTTTAGTTCAGAGGAAGGAATTTCTGGCTTGAAAGATAAATGAAGGGGTGGCTAGGTGGCACAGTGAATAGAGCACTGGGCTGGAGTCAGGAGAACCTGAGTTCAAATCTGACCTCAGACATTTAACACAAAACTAGCCATATGACCTTGGGCAAGTCACTTAACCCCAATTGCCCTACCTTTTCCCTCTGAAAAAAAAAGGAAGATAAGTCAAGTTTTACAGAGGAGATATTAACTAATTCGCTAACTCTAGCGAAACAAATAGAAGCTAAAGTGGGCAGGCATCCATGCTAAGAGGAAACAACATAAGACAAACATAAATGGAGAAAAATCATGAAATATTTTAGAAACAGCAAAAGAAAGCAGGAATGAGGGACAGCTAGGTGACACAGTGAATAGAGCACCAGCCCTAGAGTCAGGAGGACATGAGCTCAAATCCAGCCTCGGACACTTAACACTTACTAGCTATGTGACCTTGGGCAAATCACTTAACCCCAATTGCCTCTCCTCCCCCCTCCAAAAAAAAAAACAAACAGAAAAAAACAGGGGTACCTTATTCTTGCTAAAAAGTAAAAGGCAAGAACCTTTCCTTAATATCTGAAAAAGTTTTTGAATCTTTCAATTGATAACCTTCAAATTATACAGAATCCCAGATTCTTACTTTAGGCCCTTGTGGTATAATCAGTTGAAATAAATGCTTCCTGACACCTGCCAAAGCAACAAGAAGGGTGCCTCTCCACATATGCACCAGAACAGGAAAGGAGCTCAAAATCTGCCATTCCAATACTGACACTTACCATAGTAGCTGTGAATGGAATGTTGTCAATCAAGGAGGAAGCCAGAGCTGAGACCCAGACAACTAGGACAATGGCAGCAGTGAGGCGTTGATCCTCTGGCACCATCTGGCAAGGAAAAGTCAGAGCAGCACTTCATTTATAAAGGAAATACACAACCTTCATTTTCCAACTGCATTTATTCAAACTTTACTTATAGAACATTAGGGGGGAAGGGGTCGTAAGTAGAGATCTTTTATCTCAAACCTTTCTTTTTACACATGAGGAACACAAGAAAGTGATTTTTTCCCCCAAAGCTGCACAATTAGTTGTGAGTTGTAGAATCAGGAATAGTGCTCTCTTAGTCAGGGAGGCACAACAGTCCATCTACAAGGGCACAAAGGCAACATCTGTTGACAACAGCCATAATGGGGGTGTTAGTTCCTCTCCTACTGCAAGACCGACTATAATCAGCATGCGAAATGAAGGAACCTAAATCTCAGCACTGAGGATTAGGAAAACTCACTGTACTACAGTTGTAGAGGGGCATTCAAACATCAGCTATGGTCTTTGGAGGGGAAGGGTTGGGGGAGAGTGAGAGGAAGATGGGGGAATGGAGAAGTGGGAGAGAAATATGTGTTTTCCAATGGTCTTAGGCGACCCCTGTGACCCCTGCAAAAGGGTCATTTGACCCCCAAAGGGGTCGCAACCCACAGGTTGAGAACCACTGATCCAGGTGTTTGAGGTTCTTGGATCACCTCTCTATGTCTCTAGGTTCCTTCAATAGTCTTATATATTGGGCTGTTTTGCAAGCTTCACAAGTATTATTCAACCTTGGAACTAGTCAATGATGTCATGTATGAAGGCAGCAAAAGCTCTATCCTTGAGAATGCCTTCTGGGTCCTTCCAAAATTTTTTTCAGTCATAGATATGTCAGAAATAACAGGACCGTAGGAGTCAGTATTGTTGGAGTTTGCCAACTAGATCCAAAAATCCTTATACCCTAGTTGAGGGGTCAACAAACTATGGCCTAATGTGGTTATGTGGTTATATGGTATCTTTTTTTAAAGATCCATTGAATTTTTAAAATGTAAAAAACTATTCTGAACTAGCAGGCCATACAAAAACAGGCAGATTTGGCACTTGGGCCATAATTTGCTGACCCCTGCCCTAGTCCAATACTTGCAGGACTTAATTCTATATGTTTCCAGATAGGAGTGGTCTCAAAAGCTCTTCTCACTCTTCCTAAACTATTAGAAAACTGGAGATACTTCAGCTTCCTGGAGAAGGGAATACTAAATAGTCATGTCAGTCCATTGAGGTATCTTCCCTACCCACCTCTGTTAGACAGGACACAAAAGCTAGATTCATGAAAAGTTTGGAGGGACAAAAGATTTTTGAGGCTACTTAATAAAATTCTTTCATTCTAAATAAGGGAAAATTGATACTCAAGTTAAATTATCTGCTCAATAGCACAGCTATTTTTCCAGGTCTCACCAATATGGTGATCCTTTGGAGAACCTATACATAGAATATCAGTTTGTTAGCTCTGGATTTGGATAATGACACCAGCAAGATTACCTGAATCAAGTCCCTGGTTGCCTAGTTACATGGACAGACAAGATATCATTCAAAAGCAAAATTTTTTCCAACCAAAGACTTGTAGCAGACATATAATTATGCCCTTTCTCTAAAAAAGAAAAAGTCTGCCCTTGTTTTTTAAGACAGTTTGATAGGATGGATCTCCTTTGGTCACTTACTCTACAATCAATAAAAACTGTTCACACTAGCTTTTGTATAAAACAAAAAGATGGGTCAAAACATACGCATGGTTTGATTGAAATACTTTAACCTGGCATTCAACGTTACCTTTATTAGCAAAGCTGTTTTTTCTCCAACATATTCTATCAGGTGGAGGTGAGCCAAGGCCTAAAAGAAATGGATTCATCACAAGTGACAATATAGAAAAGAGCATGTACATCCACAATTTAAAAAAAAAAGTCATGTCTTTAAAATGAGAAAAGTGAAATAAAGCATACGCCAAAACTGTCTCTTTGTACAAAAGGTCAGAATCAAATACATTGTACATAAATAATTCACCAACTTATGCATACATTGCAATGTTAGCAAGCACAACAGTACGGTAGCAATGGCAGATGCCCCTCAATGATGTGTTTCAGTCAGTGCTGAGCTGAATTTTAAATGGAAGATTCCATTTTTTAAAAATACACACAATAGCACAACTCTGTGCTGAATGAATGAATGAATGAATGAGGGGAAATTACCGAGCATTTACTAATGAACTGTGCTAAAAAAATAAAATTGGAATACAAGTAGAAAAGTAAAGATAGTCCCGAATGTCAAGGAGTTTACACTCTAATGAGGAAGACAATACCTCCAAGAGGTTTCAGGCACAAGTTAGTTGGAAAGATCCCACAGTCTTTAGGGTACCAGTAGCAAAGCAAGTAACAGGGCAGCTAGGAGGTAAAGTGAATAGAGTGCTGATCCTGGAGTCAGGAAGACCTGAGTTCAAATCCAGCTTCAGACACTTCCTAGTTGTGTGACCCTGGGCAAGTCACTTAACCCTGTTTCCTCATCTGTAAAATGAGCTGGAGAAGGAAATGGCAAACCACTCCAGTATCTTTGCCAAGAAAACCCCAAAGGGGGTCATGAAGAGTTGGACACAACTGAAAAATAATTGAATGTCTTAAATGAACATGTTGTTTCCCCGATAACAATGTGAACTCCTTGATAGTAAAGTATATATTCACTTTCCTTTGCATCGCCAGTATTTAGCACAGTGCCTAGCAGAGTAAGCACTTAATAAAGGCTTGTTGACTGACTCACCAACTCATTGCTTTCTGTTGGTAAAACACTTAGAAAAATCTTCCAAATAACTTGTCTCTCCAAGCTATTTTGCAAAGTTCTATTTCACAGTTAGATTTACATACTCAAGAGTAATACCACCTTGCTGGTAATCTTCCCATCATGGAGGGGAAAATCTGATTCAATAAAATTTTAAGAAGCCTATAATCACAGAATGTTAGGATTGACAAGAACTAAGAGCTCATGCAGTTCAGCCCTCTCTCTTGTTTTAGATGAAAAAATTGACCCTCTTAGACATTAAGTGTTAGACATTTCTCAAAATCTGACAACTAATTTTTCAGGATGTCATAACTCCTACCTTCTTTTTATTAAACAGTATTTTATGTTTTTAATTACATATAAAAGCAATTTTCGGGGCGGAGCCAAGATGGCGGCATAGCAGCAGCAACATATCGCAGCTCTCACATAGCCACCCCAAAATACCCATAAAACAGGACTCTAAACCAATCCTAGAACTCCAAAACGCACACAAAGATACTTCCCACTAAAGTCAGCTTGGCGAGGAACCATATCAGCACTGTGAACTGAAACCAGCCTGGCCTGAAGCCGCGGCTGTGCCCTGGGGGCGGCTGGACGGGAGGAGCCGAGGAGCTTCAGGTGAGCGGATTAGCGGCAGCTGCAATTGGGAATTGTGAAAGGGGGAGATAAGCAGTCTGGTGGGAAGGCCTCCAGAGCAGAAAAGCAAAAGGCAGAGGTTCTGCACCTGCCTCGCATTGCAGCTTCCCGCCCCGGCCTGCAGGCAGCAGGGGGACTGAGTGATTGTACTCAGGCCAGGGCTCTCGAGTTGAGCAGCCTGGATCCGGATCGCCGTCTTGGGCCTCAGTCTT
>CM053580.1:204206149-204262304 GCA_028627135.1 Pseudochirops cupreus | reverse complement strand
ATATTAATAACAAAAAAAAATAAAAGCAATTTTCATCATTCTCTTTTATTTGATTTCAATTTTTTTCTCCCTCCCTCTCTCCTCTCCACCTCCCTAAAAGGCAAGAATTTTAAATAGGTTATATATGTGCAATCATGTAAACATATTTCCATATAAGTCATGTTATGAAACAGGAGACAGACGAAAAGGAGAAAAAAAACCCACAAACATAAAGAAAGTGAAAATAGTATGTGTCAGTCTGCATTCAGACTCCATCAGTTCTTTCTATGGATGTGGATACATTTTCCATCACAAGTCATTTGGAATTATCTTGGATCATTGTATTGCTGTGAAGAGCTAAGCTATTCAGAGTTGATCATTATACAACATTACTTTTGCTGTGTACAATGTTCTCCTGGTTCTACTAACTTTACTTTGTATCAGTTTGTGTAAGTCTTTCCAGGTTTTTCTGAAATCTGCTTGTTCATCATTTTCTTATAACAAAGTAATATTCCATTACATTCATATACCATAATTTGTTCAGCCGTTCCCTAACTTATGGGCATACCCTTGTAATAATTATGGGAATTTGAAGATCTTCCCTGCCCCTTAATAAGCCTAGGGGAGTTTGAAGACCTTCCCTGTTTTGAAAATAAACTCTTCCTCCTGAATGTAATCACATGGAACCTGTGGTAGGAGTTTACCAAAGGGTAGAGCACAGCACACAGGGAGCTAAGAGCCAGAGCAGCTAGACCAGTGGTTCTCAACCTTCCCAATGCTGTGACCCTTTAATACAGTTCCTCATGTTGTCGTGACCCCCCAACCATAAAATTATTTTCGTTTCTACTTCATAACTATAATTTTGCTACTGTTATAAATCATAATGTCAATATGTGATATGCAGGATGTATTTTCATTGTTACAAATTGAACATAACCCACAGGTTGAGAACTGCTGAGCTAGATGGTGGGAGGAGAGGATGCTTGGGAGGAAGACAGTTAGGCTTGTGAGTAAATGTAATGTTTGCTACCTGCTATGATAGCTAGACTCGTGTTGGTTTGTGGGAAGGTCTTTGCCACCACAAAAAGACCCAATATAAATATTTTTGTGCATGTGGGTTCTTTTCCTTTTTTTATGATTATAATGCCATGCACGAGCAGCTTCCCTAAAGAATGCTACTGTGAACAGTACAATGATCTCTTTGGAATATAGACCTAGTAGTGGTGTTGCTGGATCAAAATCACAATTTGATTTCTCTTTCAGCATAGTACTAAATTGCCCTCTAGAATGGTTGGATCAGTTCACAACTCCACCAATAGTTAGTAAGTGCCCCAATTTTCCCAAGTCCTCTCCAAAATTTATCATTTTCCTTTTCTGTCATATTGGCCCAACTGACAGGTATGGTACCTCAAAAAACAATTATCTTCAAGAGACTTGAGATCTTCTACAAAAACCTAGCCCCCAAATAGTATTCAGAAGCTCTAGCTAGGTGGTGTAATGGATAAAGTCCTGGACCTACTCTGGGGAAAATCTAAGTTCAGATGCATCCTCAGATTCTTAAGAGCTGTGTGTGACCTAGGATCAGTCACTTAACTTTTCTCTACCTCAGTTTCCTCATCTGTAAAAAGGGGAAGATAAAAATAGCATCTGTCTCCAAAAGTTGCTAGGAGGATAAAATTAATACTTGTAAAGTACTGAGCATACCTTATAACACTATTTAAATATTAGCTTTTAGTATTATTCTTAACCTGAGGTCTATAGCCCCCAAGCATTCAATGGATAGCACTCAGGGGTCCATGAATTTGGATGGGAAAAAAAATGCATCTTTATTTGGAATATAATTGGTTTTCTTTGTAATAAACTCCATAAAAATCTATATATTGTTTTAGAGTCTTATAGGTTTAGACACTTGTGCCTTTTAACATTGTGCGAGTATTGGCACAAAACTTGGGCAGCACTGGTAAAATGGGTAAAACAAGATGAAAAATAATTATAATGAAAATAATAGTTCACCTTTAAATAGAACTTTATAGTTTACAGAGTGCTTTCTATATGACAACCCTGTGAGAAAGACAATGCCACCTGAGTGAATGCTGTAGGTCCCTGGGCTGACTGCTTCCAAATATTAAATAGAGCTGGAAAATATGCCCTTTGGCTCCAAGAATACCAGGAGACTGGCTAAAGGAATGTTGGAAGAGCCAACAGAAAGCAAGCTTTCCTCAGCTTTCAAGGGTAGCCGCCCTGAACTTTCTAAAGTGGACTAGAAGGGTTCACCCTATCCCTGAAGAACCATGCCCTTTATAGGGACACCCACCACCACGCTCACTTCAAGCTACATCAACCTTGTCCACTTCTGTAAAAAGACCATATAAGGAAGGGAAGAAGGGGTTATTCAATATATATCTGTAAGCTTGAGAAGCACACGATATGGCATGTTGAATAGAGGATCAGCCTTGGGGCAGTAATACAGAAGTTTAGGCCTTTCCTCTGGAATATATTAATTCTGTGACCATGGACAAGTCAGACAGGTTGGAATATCTCAATATTCCAATCAATACTCTATGACTAAAAGTTATAAGATAATTATAGATATGCCTTAGGGGAGAGAGTTGAGAGAAATGATTATTTTTCTATTATTAATAGCCAATTATTGAATTAGGACTGAGGGTTTTTTCCTTTATTTCCTCATTAAGGGACCAGCTCTAGTAGATCAGCCAGCCTCTGAATCTCAGGGCCGAACCCCTCAAGAACATTCTCCTCAATCTTGGTTGGGACCCCACCCAACTAGGAGAGTTTGTTTCTGATTAAAGTGTAAAGAGAATCTAATATAGGTGAACTCAGAGGCCTTAAAAAGCATTAGGCTCATGTCCTTAAAACCATTCCCCCAACCTGCCCCCCCATTATTCAATAATAATAAATAATAAAAGAATAATAATAAAAGAATTAATCTCTTGCTCTAGAATTTTAGACATAAGCTAGCTGATGAAAGTATTTTTTTTTTCCTTTTTTGCTTTTTGTTTTGGAGGGGGGAAGGCAGGGCAATTGGGGTTAAGTGACTTGCCCAAGGTCACACGGCTAGTAAGTGTTAAGTGTCTGAGGCTGACTTTGAACTCAGGTCCTCCTAACTGTAGGGCTGGTGTTCTACTTACTGCACCACCTAGCCAGTCCTGAAAGTATTTTTTGAAGTAGAAAACAGAATCTACCACCTATTGTCAGGTATTAAATCAGACCATAAAGACTACTCCAAAGAAGCACTGGGTCTACTCAAAATTCAATTGTTTCTCTAAGAAAAAAAGAAGACACATAGATAATCTTTCATTGATAAGAGGCATCCCATGTAGATATACTGAATTCTTTCATTAACCTACCACCAAACTCCAAAACACATGAAAAGTTTCATAAAAATATTTTTTTTAACACTAGAAATGTGTTAGACTTTCTTGCCAAATAAAGCATCATGGGGCTTTATTTATTTGTTAAGGTTTTAAGTGAACTAACTCAGAAATTAAACTAATAATCCCAGAAGATGTCACAGCAAGGTGGGAAACAGACAATAACAGCTATGAGGGAGTATTCATTATAAATCCTTTTTGCTATGAACTTGCAACAATCAAAATGTATTGGTTGCTTTATGAGTCATTTGTGTACCTACTCAGTGAGGTTCATCAAGAATCTTCTTTTCAATGCCTTAAGGTCTTTGAGAGGTGGAAGAAAAGTCAAATTACAAATTTCCCCCAATTATTATCTTTCCTATATAAACTCCACCATTTTAATGACTTAAAATAGTATTCAGTAATATTTTGTTCCTCCACACTGAACTAGGAGCAATTCACAATCTGTTGGGAATATTTTTTCAGTGAACTGATTCGGAGTACCAATAACTATAGATAACAAATTACTCATAACAAATCTAACCCAATCTATTCCTATAGAAGTTTATTATGTCAATGACAGGAAAAAAAATGCATCAGCAACAGCAAAGTTGAAAGATAACTGAATTAAAAAGCAAAATCTTTTGTAGGAGTATTTTCCAAAGCAAGTAGAATGAACTGGGTCAGTTGCAGAGTGGGCAAGACAGAGCTATTTATGGGGACTGAAAAGGGTTATCACACAATCTTTTCCGGAAAGAATATATACCACAGCATCAACTACCAGCTGGACATTTCCATCTCAATGTCCCATAGGCATCTCAAACTCAACATTTCCAAAAAGGGACTCATTATCTTTCTCCCCAGTATCAAACTCTCTCCAATACTTCCCTCCTATATTTCTATACTTTCTATACATAGAAGAGTAGCAGAGCAGAGGAGAGATACCACAGGAAGAATGAAGGAAAGAGAAAAGGGAGTTAGAGGTATCCAAAGAAGGAATCCACATACTTCACAATGTTATATAGATCAGTACAAGTTTGCAGTTCCTAATTACTATCACTTTCATCCTTCTTCCAATCTCCCAGGTTCACAACCTTGGCATGATATTTACTTTTCCTCATCCCAAATATCCAATCAGTTCCCAATTAATGTCAATTCTGCTTCACCACAAGAATCTTACCCCACGGAGAGTTCCTTAATGAATTCTCTCCACTAGGGGCCAGCAACCTAGCTCAGACTTAATCCCCTCTCACCTGGACAATTTCAGCAGTTTTCTTGATGTAGTTGTGAGGGGTTCAGAGACCCCTTGAGGACTGGAGTGCAGGACAGAGTCATCTGGAATGAATTCACAGACTCAAGCAATCTTTAAGTCAAATTGGTAAAGGTTTATTTGTATGCTTTTCAGCAGGCAAAAGTTCTTAAGGAACCTGTGACCTTAAAGGGGATTGTTAAAGTTTATATAGGATAAACTGTAGTAAAACATGTGCCAAGTGTGCTAATTAGGTGATTCCGGGTGGTTAAGAAGCGGTCAATTCTTAAAGGAACACGCACTTTTTGTATCTACTACACGCACATTTTACCCAGAGTTCACCAGGAAAAGCCCAAGTTGGGGCCACAGAGAGGTGTGGATTTTAGGTCTGCTACATCACTAAGTAGCACTCAGGGCTGAACGAGGATTGCCCAGTCTGCCACCAATCAATGTCTTGTTTGACAAGACAGATGTAGGGAGTAAACATATATCTTAAGTCTAGGATACACATAACGAGGAGTCCAGGATGCATGTAATAAGGTACAGAATTTGTATGGATAGTGCAGCATGTACAGAGTACCTTTATGAGTCAGTACAAAGCCAGTTCAAACTAATAACTCCTAAAGGTGTGGTTTGATATTATACCAGGGAGAGAGGTAAGTGTTTCACTGGGGCCCATTCATGAGTAATTGCTAGGCATAGTGTCCTTGGACTGGGGAGAAACTGCCAGGGATAGTGCTTTGAGGTTATTTGGGGTCCAAGCACAGGCACCAAAGCACCCCATCATTCTGATTGATCTCTTTGCCTTATGTCTCTACCTTCTGCACTCCCTCCTCTTCTGCACAGTTTCCATAGTAATATTCCCAAAGCACAGATGCTCCCATGTCACCGTCCTGCTAAAAAACTTCTAGTGGTTCCCTATTGCTTCTAGATTAAAATACAAAGCACAAATTTGCTATTTTAAGACTTTTGCAAACTGGTTTCATCCTGTTTGCCCCAGGCTTTTACGTATTACCCTTCTTCAGACACTCTAAGTTACAATCAAATTGGCTTACTTGCTTTTCCCTGAACTTAGTATTCCTTCTCTCATCTCCCCATTGCTTTTTTTAATTT
Organism: Pseudochirops cupreus; assembly: GCA_028627135.1. NCBI lineage: Eukaryota > Metazoa > Chordata > Mammalia > Diprotodontia > Pseudocheiridae > Pseudochirops > Pseudochirops cupreus. Next base: position 204,256,592 of record CM053580.1, on the reverse strand, counting down.
GTGGAACAAAACAACCATTTCTAGAACACAATACAATAAAAATATGATTGTACATGATACTGCAAATCTACTATGCGCAACTTGCTATTCCTTTCAAATACACAACAAAATTATCATGTAAATTTCTTTTTGTTTCTTCCCTCCCCCCTGACCCTAGAGATGGCTACCATAAGGGACAAATAAGTATACACACACATATGTGTGTATACATATGTGTATGTGCATATATATATACATAAAATTATTCTATACTTACTTCTATTTATCAGTTCTTTCTCTGGATGCAGATCGTGTCTTTCTTCATATGTCCTTTACAGTTAATTTGAGTATTTATTATAGACAAAATAACTTCTTGGCTCAAAGTCATTCTTAAAACGATATTGCTATTACTGTATACAATGTTCTCTTGGTTCTGCTTATTACACTCTTCATTCTTTCTTCTCTTTCCATGTTTTTTTAAAATTAATGAGCTCATCATTTCTTACAGCACAGTAGTATTCCCACAATATACCACAACTTGTTTAGCCATTTCCCAATTGATGGGCATCCCTGCAATTTCCAGTTTTTTGCCACCACAAAGAGAACTGTGATAAGCATTTTAGAACCTACAGATTCTTCTCCCATGTTCACCTCCAAACAACCATAAAATAGTGCCCCCAAAATAAATCCTGGAACAGCAGAACCAACAAAAAAGTTGAGCTAAAATAATCTTTTAGCCCAAGAAATTTGGAAGATTGACAAGAAAGGTCTGTCTCACTCAGGTAAAAGGGGAACATAGTCCAGAACAGGAAACATCCTAGCAAGTCAGCAGCAAGCCCCACCTCGGCAAACCAGCAAGTAGACCCTGAGTGTTGTGGAACAGGCAAACACCAACACCAGAACCTCAGCAAAACCACAGAACTGGCAGACTCCAGCTCTGAAAACCAGCATGTGTTTCACATATCCACCAGGAAAAGAGGCTACCTCCAGTGGCAGATTTCATGTGCTTTAGTGTAGTCCCAGGAATTGCAGAGACACCCCACTGGCCTCAGAATGCACCAGATACCAGCACTAGGACCCCAGCTCAGGAACAGGTAAACCACCAGTCTCCTTTAACTTCCAGCAGCTCCAGGCACCCCCTACCCCGCTTCCCACAGCACCAGACATGAGAATCCCCCATGGACCTCATAGCAACATCAGTGCAGCATCAAGTAAAGAGCCAGGAAATGCAGCCTCTGCCACAAGAAGCCTAAGACAGTGCCCCTTCCACCCTGGGAACATTTAAAATAAAGGAAGAGGCAAAAAAATTGGCAAAATACAACAACCAAAAAGTGATCTGATTATAGAAAGTTATTATAGTAGCAGGGATGATCAAGACACAAACTCGGAAGAGGACAACAATGTCAAAACACCTATGGGCAAAACTCCAAAGAAAAACAGGAAGTGGTCTCAACCCCAGAAAGAATTCATAGAAGAACTCAGAAAGGTGCTTAAAAATCATGAAAAAGAAGTAGAAGAAAAATTGGGAAAAGAAATTAGAGTGATTAAGAGAATTATGAAAAAAGAATCAACAGCTTGGAAAAAGAAAACACCTACTTAAAAAGTACAATTGGCCAAATGGAAAAAAAAAAAAGCACAAAAGATGAGGAAAACAACTCCTTAAAAGTTAGAATTGGGCAAGTGGAAGCTAATGACTCTGAGACATGAAGAACCAATCAAACAAATTCAAAAGAATGAAAAAATAGAAGAAAATGTAAAGTCCCTCATTGGAGAAAAAAAAAAATTACCTGGAAAATAGTCTTAAGAGAGAAAATGTCAGAATCATTGAACTACCAGAAAGTCATAATCAAAAGGAAGACCTGGGCAGCATCTTTGAAGAAATTATCAAGGAAAACTGCCCTGATATCCTGGAACTAAAAAGCAAAATAGACATTGAAAGAATCCACCAATCACCTCAGGAGAAAGATTCCAAAATAAAAACTCCAAGGAACATTATAGCCAAATTACAGAATGATCAGGTCAAGGGAAAAATACTGCAAGTAGCCAAAAAGAAATAATTCAATATCAGGGAGCCACGATCAGGTCTTAGAAGCCACAACATTAAAGGATCAGAGGTCATGGAACATAATATTCTAGAAGGAAAACCAAGAATCAGCTACCCAAAAAAATTAAGCATAATACTCCATGGGGAAAAAAAAAATGGTCATTCAATGAAATAGAAGGATTTCAAGCTTTCATAAGAAGACGACCAGAAGTGAACAAAAATTTGATTTCCAATATCAAGACCAAAGAGAAGCCTAAAAAGGGAAGAGAAAACAATAGGAATTTAATGGAGCTGAACTGTTTATATCCCTAAATGGGAAGTTGATACCTGTAATTCTTTAAAATTGTACCACTAATAGTACAGCTAGAAGGAATATATATAGAACGTACAGGTGTAAGATGAATTTGAGCAAATGACAAAAAAATTAAGGGATGAGAAAGAGGAGTACAATGAGTGCAGAAGAAAGGGAAAGGTAGACTGGGATAAATTATTTCACATGAAGAGGCTTGAAAAATATTACAGTGGAGGGGGAGATGGGAGTGCAACCACTGGGTATCAATTGAACCTTACTTTCTTCAATATTGGCTCAAAGATGAAACAATATACATAATCAGTTGAAGATAGCAATCTATCTTATCCAACAAGAAAGTAAGAGGGGAGGAAATTAAGTAAAGGTGTGGAGGTATGGTTTGCTGATGGAAGACAGGACAGACCAAGGGAGGCAGTAGACAGAAGCAAAATACTGTCAAGCAGGGAAAGGCTAAAAAGAGAGAGAGGACAAACAGACGGAAAAATAGGATGGAGGTAAATACATAGCTAGTAATCATAATTGTGAATGTGAATGGGAAGAATGCTCCCATAAAATGGAAATGGATAGCACAGCGGATCAAAAACCAAAATCCTACAATATGATGTTTATAAGAAATACACTTGAGGCAGAGAGACACACATACAGTAAAGGTAAGGGGCTAGAGAAGAATCTCTTATGCTTCAGATGAAGTAAAAAAAAAAAAAGCAGAGGTAGCAATCCTGCTGTCAGACATAGCAAAAGCAAAAACTGACCTAATTAAAAGAGATAAAGAAGGAAACGTATCTTGCTAAAAGACGCCATAGACAATGAAGTAATATTAATGTTAAATATATATGCACCAAGTGGTATCCAAATTCTTAAAGAAGTTAAGTGAGTTATAGATTCATGACCAAACAAGAGATAAAAAACATTATGAAATGTAAAATAGATATTTTTATTATACTAAATTTAAAAACTTTTGCACAAACAAAATCAATGTAACTAAGATTAGAAGGAAAGCAGAAAGCTAGGAAACAATCTTTACAGTAAATGCCTCTGCTAAAGAGCTAGCTCCTCCCAAATATATAGAGAACTGAGTCAAATTTATATGAATATAAGCCATTCCCTCAATTGATAAATGGTCAAAAAATATGAAGAGGCAGTTTTTAGATGAAGAAATCAAAGCAATTTATAGGAATATAAAGAAGCACTCAATCAATTTTGACTAGAGAAATGCAAACAAAAACAGCTCTGAGGTACCAACTCATACCTAATAGGTTGACTAATATGTTTTTTTAATAAGGAAAATATAAATATTAGAGAGGATATGGGAAATTGGGATACATATGCACTGTTGGTGAGTTCTTTATATTTCTTCTGTATCTTTCATGTAAAATTTTCCCTTGGGTTCTGGTCTTTTTGTTACAAATACCTGAAAGTCTGTCAGTTCATCAAATATCCATTTTTTTTCACTTAGGATTATATTCAATTTTGCTGGATACGTTATTCTTGGATACAACACTAGTTTCTTTGCTCTTCAAAATGTAATGTTCCAAGATCTATGTTCTTATAAAGTAGAAGCTGCTAGGTGTTGTGAAATCCTAACTATATTTCCACAGTATTTTGGGGTTTTTTTCTTGTTGCTTGCAATATTTTCTCCTTAACCTGGGAGTTTGAAACTTGACCAAGACACTCCTATAAGTTTTCTTCTTAGGATCTCTTTCAGATGGTGATTGGTGGGTTTTTTTCTATTTCTGCGTTACCTTCTTGTTCTAGAACTTCATGGAATTTTTCCTCAATAATTTCTTATACTATTGTATCCACATTCTTTTTAGGTACTTTAAGGTAGTCCAACAATTCTCATATTGTCTCTCCTCCATCTGTTCTCCAGATCAGTTGTTTTTCTAATGAGATGTTTCAGATTCTCTTCTATTTTTTCTAGTTTTATTGTATCTTTGTGTCTCTATCTTATAATATCATTCAATTCCACTTGCCCAATTCTAGTTTTTAAGGGGTTACTTTCTTTTTTTTAAAGTTTGTATCTCTTTTCCCAACTGGTTAACTTTCTTTTCATAATGTTCTGGAATTGCTTTTTCTTTTTTTCTAATTTTTCCTCATTCTCCCTTGTTTGGTTTTTGACTGCCTTTTTAAGTTCTTCCAAGATTTCTTTTTGAGCTTGTGATCATTTGATGTCACTCTTTAGGGCAGACCTGCACAACACATGGCCCTGGGCTGCTTGTGGTCCACCAAAGGATTTCAGGTAGCCCACCAAAAATGTAGAGAGTGTAAAAGAAACTAAAGATGTAACAAGTGCTTTGTCCATGCCCCCCTTAACCTCCTTTCCACTAGTCACTATTGTGCCTCTCATGTAACTTGGTAGGTGGGTTGTCATTTGGCACTCTCTCCTGTTCGTCATGTGATCCATGGCAACCAACCATCATCAGTCTGTTTCTAGTCTGGGAGGAATGAGAGTCATATCTTTTTGTTGTATTTTTGGTCATTACTGGCATTGAACAGGGACAAAGTGAGTGCAATCATGCACCAATGCAGCTGATGCTATGCTATGCAATGAGCAGTAACAACATGAACACAGTAACAACATGGACAATTCTTCCCCTCTCTTGCTGTGTGGCTGCCCTCCAAGTTACATGATTGTCTCGCAGGCTCTCCAAGGTCAGATAATGAATTCAGTATTTCTTTGTATATGAGCAGTTGCTGGGTAGGTTTTTTTATTCTAACATTAAAGTTTTGGGGGTGACTTTATAAAATGAGTGATGAAAGGAAATGGAAGATCAAATCAGAATATAGAGTACTTGAACCGGAGTGGACAAATAGATACACACATACTGTTAGAGGTACTATCAAAATCCATGTGTGTGTTAGGATTTTCCATATTTATTAAAATTTATTTCCATATTTACTAAAATTTAATAAAATAAAATCCATATAAATTTTGTGTGTATATATACATATGTGGAAAATAATATATTATTTATATATATGAAATTATACACACACACACATATAATGTAATCCCCCAGTAGAATGTAATCTTCCTGAAGCAGGGACTATTTTGTTTTTGTCTACATATCCATAGTGCCTCACATATAATGTTCTCCATATAAATTGTTGCTGAGTTAGTGGATTCACTCATCAACAACTTCACCATGTTTAACATTAATAATTAAGAAGCTTTCTTTGGTTCATTCAGGCTTTCTCATAAAAGCAGTATCATAAAATGTTAGATCTGGAAGGGACTTCTGAGATGACTTAGTCTGGTCTTTTCATTATATATATATGTATATATATATATGTATGTATGTACGTATACAGAGAGAGAGAGAGAGAGAGAGAGAGAGAGAGAGAGATTTGGAAACTAAACTGAGGAGGTGAAATAATTTGTTGAAAGTCATAGTTTCCTACAATAGCAATGGATCTCAAAGTATGACCCACAGATTCTTAAGAGTCCCTGAGACCCTTTCAGGGGAATCTATGGTCAGAGCTCTCTCTATAATAGTATTAAGATGAGTCAATCAGGTGGTAGATTGGATGGAGCACTGGCCCTGGAGTCAGGAGGACCTGACTTTAAAGCTAGCCAAAGACACTATGTGACCCTGGGCACGTCACTTAACTCCAATTGCCTCCAAAATAATATTAACATTAAGACGTTTTTAATTTCTAACATAGTAAATATCAATGGGTATAACCCACATAAACAAGTCATTTAACAGAAGGGAGAGTCCCTAAAAGCTTAAAAAACAAACAGTTTTCTTGGCCGTATATTTTTCTTGGCAAATGAAATATGATGCATATCTGAGCTTTATAGACATTGAGCCTGTCCTTGGTTGGGGTGGGGGTGGAGGGGTATTGGTCAAAGAAAGTAACTCACACCAGTAGGAGCATACAAAAAAAACCAGCATGGAGAATGACTGCCTGATGGCAGGTAAGAGTCTATTTGGAAGGCAGGGCCCATTAACTTGAAATTCTGATCTTTCAGACTTCCAGTGATGGGCCTAAGAGTTTATTTCAAAGGAGAGAGATTTGATTCACAGTGCAGGTGAGAATGCTTCATTAACAGAAAGTCAAATCTATCCAAATCTCCAGAAAAAACATCTAAATAGAACAAACCTCCAAGGCTCAATTTAAACCACTAAGAAGGAGAATGTTAGATGAGAAAGTGATAGCATAAAGAACCTGTTGTATTCTTCTGGAATGTGTCCAGAACTGACTTGTTTCTTCTCTTCCTTCAAAACATCTCTTCCACTTAACAGCCCTGATTAATTCGATGATCAACCATGGTTCCAAAGAACCACTGATGAAGCTTGTGACTCACCTCCTGATAAAGAGGTGATGGTCTCAGGTACAGAATGAAATGGTTTTTTTTGAGATGTAGTCAATATGGGAATTTGTTCTGTTTGACTCTGCATCCTTGTTATAAGAATTTTGTTTTTCTCCTTTTTCCCCAATGGGGAGGGAAGGAGAGAAAACATACTTTTGTTAAGTGGGAAAAAATTCATTAAAAAAAAATCTCTTCCAAGAAATCTTCCCAGACAAATTCATCCTGGAATTAGTCCCTCTTCTCTGCTCCATTACCCCTTAGCCCTTATAAATAGATATATGGAATGTTACATGAATCCAGAATTTATTTTGAGGCTGCTGATATATAAATTTCTTATTTAATATTTCTTTCTTTACTCAAGAACAAAAACTATCTCATTCTTGCTTTGTATCTCTTCACACTGCCTAGTACAATGATCTTCACAAAGAGGGTGTTCAATAGATAATTGTCAATTAATTGATTCCTTAAAACTTCAGAGTTCTGCATGGGTAGTGATGTATTAATATACCTGCTTTCTCATAGAATAAAGTCTTTCCTAAGTAAGGCAGAATTCTGTATGTTAAAAGTTTTGATGGTTAGATTAGGATCCCATAATCTTAGATTTAGAGCTGAAACATTTTGAGAGATATCTAACGCAAAGGCCTAATTTTATCATTGAGAAAACTGAGATCCAGAGAAGTCAAGAGACTAGGCTAAGACTACTCAGTGAACATCAGAGCCACAATTTAAAGCCAGGTCCCAAGACCTAGGTTTAACCCAGTTTGTAAAATTCTTGAAAAATCTTCTGAGTAGCGTATCAACTCAGAAATAAAATTCTTGCAAGAGTTCACCTGTGTTTATTTTGCTGGAAAATGAAGTAACCACGTCACAGCTCCTGCCAATGATGCCTTCTGGGAAAGAAGGGACAGCAGCTGGTGAATCAGGAAACTGGGAAAGTTTTATTTTATATTTTAAACTACTATGTGCAAAATATTCTTTGAAAACAAATAAGTTCCTCAAAGATTTTGTAAGCTACTTGAGCACCCAAATAGAAAAGGCTTCAGGTGGTAGAGAGGTTTATTTTTTTCTCTTAGGGAGAATTTATTCTTTAAAAAGTATATTCTTAAAATTTCTCTCCTCTTAGCAAAAGCAATAATAACTGTAAAGCAATAAGAGACCCATCCCACTGACACGTAAAATAAATCCCAATTAGCAATAAGTGGCTGAGATCATCCTCGGGGGCAAAACTCGTATTTGACTTACATTATTGCCTAATTACCCATCAGCAGCGTTTGCTTCTCCTTTTTCAATTGCAATTTAGCTGTATTTGCTGATCCAAATTTAAGACCACGTGGAAAATAAATGACAGATGGAAATAAGTCAACATGATCATGCGTGACTCAGCAATGATGACATTTTCTGTCAGGGAACCTTGGTGATGTGAGGCTTCAGTACTTCAATGATTCAGTTCTGTGATGCCATTGATTTCAGTTCAGTTTCCACCTATGCAATCCCTCTGTGTCTTCACTGATATTGTCATAAGTTGCTATGGCACCAAGATCTCCGCCTTCTGAACAGGAGTTTCTCTGGCCTGAACTAGGTCGTTCCTTGGGAAACCTTTCTAGACTGGTAAGGAGTTTGCTAGAGATTAATGATACTAATAGCTAAGTTGCATTTATTTGAAAGAATACATTTGTGTGTGTGCTATTTAGATACCATAAAACTATGATGACATGACTTTGAAAGGTAAAATGGCATAAGTAGATAGAGGCCCAATCTTCACAAGATCTGGGTCCAAATTCTGCTTCTGGCCTATCCTGGGAAAGTAACTTTTTTTTTTTTTTGCTTTTTGGAAGACAATTGGGGTTAAGCGACTTGCCCAAAGTCACATGGCTAGTAAGTGTGTGAAGTGTCTGAGGCTGGATTTGAACTCAGGTCCTCCTGACTCCAGTGCGGGTGCTCTATTCACTGAGCCACCTAGCCACCCCTTGGGAAAGTAACTTAACCTCATGGAACCCTGGGCAACTCTCTGAACCTATACATCAAAGATGAGTTACTGATCTGTACTGATGAAGGGAGTTCCCAACACTGGAAGCAGGGTGGCCTAATGGCAAGTATACTGGATCTTGAGTCAGAAGACATGAATTTTTAATCCTTGTTCTGCCACTTCCTGGCTATGTGATCTTGGGTAAGTTGCCTGGCTTCTCTGGGTCTCAGTTTCTCATTTGCAAATGGAAGGTTTAGAGAAGATAGATTCCAAGCTCCTTTCCATCTCAAAATCTATACTTTAGTGGTAAAATGATCACAAGTTTAGACCAAAATAGACTCACACATAAAGATTTGGGATGATAGTTAACTAGTGTTTAACTAGTAGTTAATAGTTTTAATAATAGTATTTATATCACACTTTAAAGTTTATAAAGTCAGCTAGGTGGTACAGTAGATAAGAGTACTGGTTTGCGGGTAAGGAAGACCTGAGTTCAAATCTAACCTGAGATGCTTCTCAACTGTGTGACCCTGGGCAAGTCACTTAACTTCTATTTCCCTTTACTTCGAGGGACTATTGGGAGGACCAAACAAGATAATATTTATAAAGTACTGAGCATCATTCCTGGCACAAAGCATGCGCTATATAAATCCTTATTTTCTTCCCCTATTTATATATGTTATTTCATTTGTATACAGGAAGTACTCAAAAAAGCGCTTCAGGATGAATTAAAACTGAATTTATTGGAACTTCATCAACAAACCCTAGGAACTTGCCCAATGTTATGAGAGAAAAGCAACTTTTTTAAAGATTAAATTACATGTTTCTTCAATAAACAAGCATTTGTTTTCTCTCCCTTTCCAGGTAGGGGGAAGGGGAAGAAAAATAAACGAATGTGTGAAATCAACCAAACATTGGCCATATATGTGCGCTCCATCATGCATGTGCAATCCATCACCTCTCAGTCAGTATGTGGGCAGCATTCTTCAACATCAAACTTCAAAATCATGGTTGGTCATTGCAATGATGAGAGTTCTTAAGTCTTTCAAAATGATCTGTCTTTATGATGTTTTTATTATATAACGTGTTCTCCTGGTCCTGTTCACTTCACTCTGCATGAGTTCATATAGGACCTCCCAGATTCTTCTGAAGCTGACCCTTCATCCTTTCTTATAACACAGTAATATTCTCTTTTGTTATATAAAAGTATTGGAATATGGTTGAGCAAATGTTCTTAGTATCCAGGCCATTTGTTGGCAAAGAGAGCTAAAAGCAACAAGCTTGGATGCTTGTAGATTATGAGAAAAGAAGGGTGCTCCCTCCCTTCCCAGTCCCAAAATGAGACCTTGCTGAACAACTCTGACAGAAAAGGAAGGGTGAGAAGGTAGTGTTGCTCATAAATCCTAGCAGCCACCAGCCACCAAAATTGGCAGCATATCTTTTAGCAAACCCTTGACCTTCAGTTTCCTCATCTAGAAAATGAACTATATGATCTCCAAAGTCCATCCCAACCCTAGTAGCATATGAAAGACTACCAATAGGACAGATGTCCCCAGGATAAACCCATTTTTCAACTTAGTACCAAGGAAAAAAATGAAATCCTTTGCTTTCTTATAAATATAACATTTTTGAAGCCACACGGTAGGGGCAGGAGAGAGAAATGGGGAGAACATTTTTCCCCCAATTAATTTTTGTTTAGAAAAAAAAGAGAAAAATATAGGCAATATGTACAATGATACTTTTTGGCATCCTTTATAAATCTAATACTACTTTGTTAGTTTAGGAACATAAAATCTCTTGATACTATAGGCTTCCATTGAGTGTGGGCTAGGATGTCAGCACACCTGGCTCTCACTCTGGGCACATCTGTATAGAAAGTGATTTGTTCATAAAATTGCCATATTTGGCACATCAGATTTGAGAGCATATTTTATTTAGATTATAATTACTGGTTTTTTTTAACTGTTTTTAAAAGTTATGTTACAGAACCCCAAGCTGCTGAACTTTAAAGAATCTAACATGTTTTTTAGTTCATGACATAAACACTGGAGAAGATTTTTTAAAAAAACAGCTCTATAGTAAAACAACAACAAGAAGAAGCATTTATGTAGCTCTTTAAAGGCTGTACAACACTTTTATATGGTCTCATTTCATCCTCATAACAATCCCCGGAGGTAGGTACTATGAGTATTCCCATTTTACAGATGAGAAAATTTAGACCTGTGTTTCACAATTTAGGAAGGACATTAAAAAAACAGGAGTGTAGCCAATGGAGGATAACAGGGATGATAGGAGAAGTGGGAACCATATCAAATGATGATCAATTGATGATCAAAATAAAGGGATGGGGTATATTTGGTCTAAAAACTTAGCGGAAGGGAAAGAGGAAGGCATATGCTTTTTTATTAAGCACCTGTTACATGTCAGGCATCAAGCTAAGGACTTTATAAATATTATATCTTTTGATTTTTATAATAACCCAGAGAGGAAAGGTACTATTATTACCACTATTTAAAGGTACTATTATTACCACTATTTTACAGCTAAGGAAACTGAGGCAGAAAGAGGGTAAGTGACTTGTCCAAGGTCACAGAGCTAGTAAGTGTTTAAGACTGGATCTGAAGTCAAGATTTCCTAATTCTAGGCCCAATGCTCTATTCACTGCACAACATAGTTGCCCCAGAACTTAGGGAAGATAATATAGCTACTTTTAAGTATCTGAATGGCTATAATATGGCAGAAGGATTAGTATGACCTCAGAGGTGTAACAGTAATGGTAATTTGAAGATCTTCCCTGCCCCCTAACAGGCCAAAAGTAATCACATGAAGCCTGTGATGGGAGGAGCTTGCAGAAGGGTGGAGCAGAGCCCACATGAAGCTGGAAGTCAGAGCAGCTAGCACAGTGGAACAGAGAGGATACAAGAAAGAAGACAGCTAGGCTTGTGAGTGTTTGTGGGAAGGCTAAAAGATGGTGTGGCTCCCCGTTGTGTTATGGTGTATTAACTTTTTTGTTGGTATGATGGATTTAACTTTCTGGTGTTGGGATTTGACTTTCTGGTGTCTGGATAAATGCTTTGCTTCTGTCTTCTATATGAAGAGTCTGTTATATTTTGCAATTCAGAACTATGTCAGCATATTCATATTCATGTCAGTGCTGTGAATATTGTGTTGGTGCTACAAGAGGTCAGAACTAGACTCGATGAAGAGAATTGGCAAATTTCAAATCAATATAAGGAAAAACCATCAATCAAAATTAGAACTGTCTCCAAGTAAAATTAATTGCTTAAGGAATCAATTAGTTCTTCTGGTGCCATACAGTATAGTGGATAGGGCAGTGGATTTGAAGTCAGGAAGACTGGGTTCAAATTCCTACTTCAGCCACTTATTAGCTGTATGACTCCCATGGCAAGTCATGTTACCTCTACATGCCTTAATTTTTCTCATTTCTTCAATGGAATCTTACATACCATCCAAGCCTAAAATTACGATTCTATATTCTATAATAGTTCTACCCCCAACAAGAAGCATGCAAGCAGAGGCTAAATGATCACTTGTCAAGGATATTGGAGAGGGGAATGCCAAAGATGACCTCTGACCTCTTAGAGATTCTACAACTCTGAGATAAAGTGGGAGGAAAACCTCCAGTACTAATTTAATACAGATCTTGCTACAGGGAATTTTATCCCATCCTTCTGAGTTACTACTATCAACATCCGTTTCTTTTGATGCTTTTCTTTCATTTCTATCACCTCAAAAAACTTCTGCAAACTTAGTTTTTGCCAAGAATAAGATACACTTTTGTACCCTTTCTCATGTTTATTTCTTCATTTGGCACAATCGTCTCCAAGCATAGAGCACAGGTTGTTTTGTTTTTGTTTTTTTACCAGAAAAACAGAATTTGAAACAGAGAAGGTGGCAAGAGTGGTCTGAAGTTGTTGTATTATGCAGAGGGGGTATGCTTGGCAGAACCTCAGAATTCATTCCTGATCAAATACCTAAAGGTATTCTATCACCTGCAATGTCTCAAGGCATCTTTCCAAAACAAGAGCTAAGATTGCTACTTCTCTTGTAATCCTGTGGAGCAGAGGCAATGCTATCTTCCCTTATGTTTTAATCTTTCAACTTTGGAACTCTTTCCATTTCTTAATAAGAAGTATTTTCTTTATGCTTGTCTGTACTTGTCAATAAGAATGTTGGATTAAGTACAACATATTAAATCCATTACCTCTGAGAAAGTCAACTAAAAGCCACCCAAGTTCAAGTCCTCAGATTCTCAAAAAGTCTGATCATTATTTGGGATATTTATCAACCTGCCACTACTCCGACACTTCATTGGATCCTGGAAGTGACCCTAGGGTCTTGAAGACTATGCTAGAAGAGCTAGGAAGAATTCAATTGCAGATTTGGAGAAAGACCAATGAAACTAAGCTGAGAAAGAATGAGCACTGGACGGTCTAGAGGATAATGAATTTTCCTGCATAGCAATTCATGAAGAACATTTACTAAAATATAATGTTATACCTATGATAGGTGTATATAGAGTGTTCAGTACATCCAGAAGAGGATAAAGGCAAGGGAACAAGCATTTATTATGTCCCAGGTATTGTACAAGACACTTAAAAAAATTATCTCATTGATTCTCACAACAATGATGTAGGTGCTATTATTATGTCCATTTCACAGGTGAGGAGACTGAGGAAGACAGCAGTTAAGTGACCTTCCCTGGATCATACAGTCTGAGGTCAAATTAGAATTCAAATCTTCTTGACTCCAGGTCCAGTACTCTATCCATTGCACCATTGGCCCTTCCCATACAAACTCACTGTTTCATGATCTACACACACCTATAATACTTTCTGCATGCCTATGATGTGATTGGAGTTGTGGATTTGATCTGCACTAACAGAATCACCTATACCAACTGAATCCTAGGTCCTTGAAGTATTTGATTCAATTCAACAAGCTTTTAATAAGTTCTTATTATGTACAAGGTACTGAGTTTGGTTCCTGCACTACAAAGTCAGTAGTAAAACAGTACCTGCTTCAAAGAGCAAAGGAGCTGAGGGGGCCACAATATGTGCACAGATAAGTAAGTAAAGCATTACCAGAGGAAGGGGAGAACAGAAAGAACTTGGAGCATCATTAAAGGAATTTTGTAAAAGGTGGTACCTGAACAGAGCTTTAAAGGAAACTAAAGATTCTAAGAGACAGAGATGAGCAGGGAGAACTTTCTGGTATAAGCACCCTTTACATTTAAATCGCTTAACCATTTTGATCTTAGTATATGGGATGAGATGTTGATCTATTCCTAGTTTCTGCTACACTGCTTTCCAGTTTTTCCACACACACACACACACACACACACACACACACACACAGACAAAGACGAAGCAGAATGACAAATTCGAGTAACAGCAAGGGAATCATTTAAGTGGTATATAGGACATGTGAAAGGGAGTTACTTACATGAAACAAATCTGGAAGGATAAATTAGTCAAACTCCTAAAGGATCTAAATGCAAAGCTGAAGAATTCGTATCTTACCCTAGGGGCAACAGGGAGCTAGTGACAATTTTTGAGGAGGGGATTGACAGTGTTTGACCAATGCTGAGGAAGATTATATTGACAGCTCTGTGGAGGGTGAAATGGAACAGGGAGACACTAAAAGCAGAAATCAATTAGGTTACCACAATGGCTCAGCCCAGTAGAGATGAGAGTCTAAACTAGATAGAAGTCAAGGCAAGGGAATAGATACAAGAGACATTAAGATGTTAGAACTGACTAGACTGGGCAACAGATTGGCTCTGAGGAGGGTGGGGGAGAAAGGAAACAGTGATTGAGCAAGCAAGCAACAAGTATTTAATAAATGCATAGTGGGTACTGACTAGGAGCTGAGGTTATAAAGACAAAAATGAAACCTGCTTTGACTACAAAGAGCTTCCATTCTACCAGGGGAGATAAGAAAGAAAGAACAAAAGAAAGAAAAAAGAAAGAAAGAAAGAAAGAAAGAAAGAAAGAAAGAAAGAAAGAAAGAAAGAAAGAAAGAAGGAAGGAAGGAAGGAAAGAAAGAGAGAGAGACAAAGAGAGAGAGAAAGGAAGGAAGGAAGGAAGAGAGAGAGAAAGAGAGAGAGAGAGAAAGAGAAAGAGAGGAAAGAAGGAAGAGAAAGAGAGAGAAAGAAAGAGAGAGAGAAAGGAAGAAAGAAATATATATATACACACACACACAAAATAAACATAAGGATAATGGTAATGTTGAACTCCTAGCCAACTGGAAGGAAGGCTGTGCCATTTTTTAGAAAAATGAAATTTGGAGGATGGTAAGATTTAAAGGAGGAAGACAGCAAGCTTCATATTGGACATCTTGGATTTTTGAGCTGCCATTGCAGCATCCAGATGAAGATGTTAAGCAGACAAGTAAGGGATAAGATTCAAGAGATAGATGCTTTATAAGACACAATATAAAATTTATATGATATACATGATCACAACAGATGTCAAAAGGTATATAAATGTTTAATACATCATTTACTCCAAAATCACATGACAATCTTTTAAATTTAATCTGCATTATTAACATTCTCTCCACATTTTCTTAAATCTAAACAATCAACAAAGCAATAAGGCTAGCCCTGATTTATAGCATTTGCCCATTTTTGAGGCATACAAGTTCAACTGAAAAAAAAACAATGCAGGGGTTTGCTGGAGCTAACTCAGATGGACTCACGATAGCTGACTGTTATATTTTCAGTTGGATAAAAACACTCCTAGAGTTGAACTTGGAAAATATCATAATAATAGTAATTGCTGTAGTAATTTAAGGACTCCAGTAATTCTATGAGACATCTGTTGCAAATACTGTCCCTATTCTATAGATGAAGAAACTGAAACTCAGAAAAAGAGACTTGCCTGTAGTTACTCAGCTAGTATCAGAGCCAAGATCTGAATTTCAGTGACAAATAGTAGATTTTTTTGAGTAGAAGGGAATTTGATAAGCTATACCTAGTCCAGTTTTCATATATTGAAGATGAGGGAACTGAGGAACAAAGAGATTTCACAAATTGCCGGTGGTCATGAATGCTAGTTAGTTGTATGGGTACAATGGCATAATTGATACAATGCTGAACTTAGAGCCATGAAGTCCTAGGTTCAAATCCCGCTTCTGACATTTCATTATTATTGACATATTAATTAATACGACCATTATCAAGTCAATTAACCTTTTCAGCCCTCTGTTTCTTCATCTGTAAAAATAAGGTGCTGGTTTAGATGACCTCAGTTTTCTGCAGCTCTACATCTATTATACAGCAAGAAAGTATAGCCAGGATTCCTGGTCTGGTGCTCCTTCCACGATAGCACACAGAACATTCAATGAAGACAGTTTCATCAAACATAATATATGTCATACTCTTGAGTGTTTTGAGCTATCAACTAACATATTTTCTCAATGTTAACTTTTTTAAATGTTGAGTTCCAAATATTTTCACTCCCTCCTGCCCTCCCCCATCCACTGAAAAGGCAAAGCAATGGATAGCAATTTTACATGTGAAGTCCTGAAAAACATATCACTATATTAACCAGATTGCAAAAAAATTAATAAAAATTAGAAACATAGAGAAAGTGAAGAAGTATGCTTCAATCTGTACTCAGAGTCCATCATATCTGTCTACGGAGATGGATCGCGTTGTTCATCATAGGGCCGTGGGGATTGTCTTGGATCATTGTATTCATTAGAGTAGCTAAGACTTACATTTGATCATCGTTACAATATTATTATTTCTTTTTCTCTGATCTTTTTGGGATACGGACCTAGTAGTGCTATTCCGAGGTCAAAGAATATAAACAGATTTATAGCCCTTGGGCATAGTTTCAAAGTATTCTCCTAGAATGGTTGAAGTAGACCTTACAACTTTAGCAGCAGCGTATTAGTATAGCTACTTTTTCGCCTCCCCTCCAACATTTGATCATTTTCCTCGGCTGACATGTTAGCCAGTCTTCGAGTATGAGGCAGCACCTCAGAGCTCTTCTAACTTGCACTTATCTAATCAATAGTCATTTAGAGCATTTTTCCTGTAATTATTGATAGTTGATTTCTTCTTCTGAAAATTGCTTGTTTATATCCTTTGACCACTTATCAATTGGAGAATGGCTCTTATTTTTGTAAATTTGACGAGTCTCCCTATATATTTGAGAAATGAGGCCATTATCAAAGAAACTTGCTATAAAAATTTTCCCCCAAGTTTTCTGCTTCCCTTCTATTTTGTCTGCTTTCTTTTTGTCTGTGCAAAAATTCTTTAATTTCCTGTAATCAAAATTATGTATTTTACTTCCCATGATTCTCACTCTCCATCTTGTTTGGTTATAAACTCCTCCCTTACTCTTCTATCTGCCATGTTCTCCTAACTTACTTATAAGCACCCTTTACATTTAAATCGCCTATCCATTTTGATCTTAGTATATGGGATGAGATGTTGCTCTATTCCTAGTTTCTGCTGCACTGCTTTCCAGTTTTTCCAGAAATTTTTGTCATGTGCTAATTGCCCCAAAAGCCTGAATATTTGGGTTTATCAAACCCTAGATCACTATGCTAATTTTCTGACTACTGTGTATTGTGTACCTAATCTATTTCACTGACCCACCACTTTATTTCTTGGCCAATACCAGACTGTTTTCATGATTATGGCTCTGTACTATAATTTGAAATCTGGTACAGCTAGACTGCCTTCCTTCACATTTTTTTTTCCATTGATCTCCTTGTTATTCTTGACCTCTCATTCTTCCAGATTAACATTGTTATTATTTTTTTAACTCTATAAAATAATTGTTTAGTACTCTGATCAGTATGGCATTGAATAAATAGACTAATTTAGATAGAATTCTCATTTTTATTATATTGACTTAGCCAACCCGTGAGTAGTGAATATTTCTTCAATTGTTTAGATCTGTCTTTATTTGTGTGCAAAGCATTTTGTAATTATATTTCTAAACCTGAGGTTTCTGCTGGCAGGTAGACTCCCATGCATTTTATAAAATCTGCAGCTATTCTAAATGGAATTTCTCTTTCTGTATTTTCCTACAGGACATTGTTGCTAATAAATCATCATTTTTCAAGAGGTTATTTTCTTTTTAATAACCTTCCAAAATCAACTTTTACTCTCCCCCAACCAATCAACCAAGAAACATTCATTAAGTACCTCCTTTTGCCAGAAACCACGCTAGGCATTGGGGAAACAAATAAAAAAGAATGAAACAATCCCTACTCTTGAAGAGCTTACTTTCTAACGGGGATACATACACACACACACACACACACACACACACACACACACATATATGATGTAAAATGATGTATGTTTTTTTAAAATATCTTTCCAGGTTGGTATGTATATACACATGCATGCACACATACATGTATGCATGTACATGTGTGTGCATGCACACATATGTATTTATATTATATATGTACACATACAAGCATATGTATGTGTGTATACACATATTACACAAATACATACATATGTGTATGTGCATATTGCATACATATATGTGTATATGCATACATATGTGTGCACACACATATATATATGTATATATATATACACACACACACACATATGCCAAATAAAGATAAAGAGAGTACTCTAATATGTTATGAGGTCATTCAATGCATTCTTTTTTTTTCCCCCTGCTTCTTCTGGAAGACTTGCTTGCTTTGGAAGATACCAGCTACAATATGAATTCTTTAATGTATTATATCACTTGTTTTGCTTCCCTCATAGAGTTTTTGGAGAGAATCAATTTCATAATATCAAATTTAGGTCCTGGAATACACATTTTATTATGGTAATAAACAGATACTTATCCATTATGACAGCTGATGCTGCTTTCAGCTTATTCTCATTATCATGCTGCAAAGTAAACACTTGAAGCCTCCCTAGCTTCTGTAAGACTTCATCTATTTTACAGCCAATATACTCTCTAGCACATCTGTTCTCGACCAGTTGAAAAACAGTGATACAACTAGCCAAAGTGTACTCATCAAGTTAATAATTTCTCCTGCCCACACATTTATTCACCACCAGAGAGTGCCACAAGTCAAATTGATTTGTTTATTTTTCTCCCTCTTGACCTGGAATCTTTGGCCCATTTATATTCAGACTCCCAAAAAACCAGTTTGCTCGAAGAATGTCATCTGGGCAAACAGTAAAATGATATACATTACTTAAAAATATCTTGCCAGGTTTGCATTTTTTGGTTATTTGATAGCCCTGTTCCCAAAGAAGATAAAAGTTTCTGAAAGGGCTGTAAGAGTTTTTTTCCATCTCATTCACAAACTAAGCAACTGAGAGTCTTAGGAAGGCAGCTATTAGCAAAATATGGTTCCTTGGAGACGTTGATTGGACAAGTCCTCTGTGATAAAGCAGTGGCAAGAAGAGGACTTTGAGAGTAAGACCAAGAATGCTGGAACAAAATCTCCTTTCTTTTACCTACCCCCACTTAATTACACCACAAAGGAATCTTTACATCCACAAGAAACTTGTTAGATGCAGAGATACATCTGTTTCTCCTAGCAGCACCTACAAATGGACATCTCAACAGTATTTGGAATTTTATTTTTCTCAGAATAATTTGCAGGCTAGAAATGTTTCCATACACTCAAAGTAAGTCTCAGTATTTTGCTATAGAACAAAACTAAATGTTGTTTAATGATATAATCTATAATAATGATATAGCTGGGACATAAACACAAAGCTACTTCAGTTAATAAGGGCACCTACTACCTTGCTCTTTCCTCCATCCATAATAGGTAGAAACAACTTCTCAAACCATCATGGCCTCTCTTCTCTGCTGAGGTTGAGTGGGTGACTGTGGCAAAAGATATTAGACTGGTAGGAATTTAGTTGCAGCTTGAAAATTGTAAGAAAATATGGTTATATACCTAAAATATATTTAATGTTATGAATTTAGATTAAATGAAATTCTTATCTTGTAATAAAGAAACCTGCTTTTGTCTCTTTGGGATCTCAGGGTCTCAGGAGTGCATTCCAAATTTCTTTCAACTCCCAAATCTCTATATTTGTCCTAATACCTCTTTATTTTACATTTTGGAGTAAACTGGCTAAGAAGCCCTTTGGAAAAAGCTACAGAAATAAGTGTCTGCTACTTCTAGGTTTCTGTCCATTCACAGTTTTTAAAGCCTAGTCAGGAAGACAATTTCTTTCTTAATAATTACCAAGAGGAAACCCAAAAGGAAGGCATTGCTTCTCTCCCAAATGGACAACACACACTTGAAAGTGGGGCCATGTCTTCCATCTCTTTGTGTTCTTCATAGTGCTCAGAATAGTGCCTTGTAGGATAGGGATCAGAGTTATAATTTTATTAGTATAGGGAACTTCCTGATGAGGAAACTCCCTTCACCATTACAGGTCACCAACTTATCTGCAACTTAGATTGTTAGAGAGCTGACTAGAGAAATGAGAGATTAACTTTCCTGATGAGGGTTATACAGTATGTGTTAAACGTTCTGGGACTTGAACCCAGATGTCTTGGATTTGAGGCTCATTCATTGCCCATTATGCCATACTATTTCTCTCTAAATAGTTAATAAACATTTGCCCACTGATTTGAGTAGATTGTTTTACAAAAATGGCATTGCCACCTAGAAACAGCATTAGTATTATTCTTTCATTTGGAAGATAAAATTTTCCATAAAAATCATTCCTTTATGTAGTTTTTAGAAATAATTATTGGGGTACTAAAAGTGGGGTAGTAATATGTGAGTGGCTTTATCTTTTCCTAGACTCATATAGAATGCTAAAGGTGAAAAGGAAGGTAATTTCAATAAATTCATAATCAATTGGACTCAATGCAATACAATAAACATTTAATAAGTACCCACTTTGTGCCAGGTACGATGCTAAGTACTGGGAATACAAATAAGAAAAAGAAAGACAGTCCCTGCCCTCAAGGAACTTATAATCTAATGGAGGAAGTCAATACCCAAAAGGGACCAGAAAAGATGGAGGGAGCAGTGGGTACCTGGCAGGAGGGAGTGATGATTGAGGAGTCGAAACCAAGCAGAGAAGCTGGAGTGAAATGAAGAGTTGGCTGGGACTCAAGACTTCTGTAAAAGGAAGCTTTGGGAGGAGTTTTGTGCTCCCTGTCCTCTGGCCCTCCAATCAAAGAAGCAGAGGTCACTGAGGGTGCTGATGAGATATTCAACCATCATTTGTTAAATATCTTACATGTGCCAGACACTGTGTTAGGAACTAAGGACACAAAAAACAAAAGCGAAAACAGTCCCTTTCCTTAAGAAGGAGGGAAAACATTGCCCCCATGTTACTGGGGGAAAGTTACAGATATACACAATCAAGTAAATACAAAGCCATACATACATGTATACATAGATATATGCACATACACATACATCCCACACACATGTACAAATATACACATGCAAAATATATACACATATACATGTATGTATATGTATGTGTACAGCTATACATCTGTAAATGTATATGTGTATATATATATATATATATATAGAAAATATATTTTTGTAAATGTGTATGTATACACACATGTGTGTGTTTGTGTACAGTGCTAAGAACTTTACAATTACGTGTAAGACAACATTGGGGAGTACAGTCATAACAATGAGTGAAGACAAGAGTAAACCCTGACCTGGAACCCTTACAGGAGCAGGATCCAAAGCCGAATTGGGACTATAATGATCTCTCCTTAGGTGAGGATAGGAGAGGTCTCCTAAAAGTAGATAAAGGGATCTCTTGATTTTTTTTTTGACCTGAGTAAATAGAAATCTATGTTATTTTGAAGTCTCGGGAACCTGAGGGTTTAAGAAGGAAAACTGACAGCTAGCCTTAAGGGAAGACAAGAAACTAAAAGTTTGTTCCTACACTTAGGTCGGAGAGATAAGCCAGAGAAGTTTAGATATTTCCAAAATGTAACCTTGGCAGGTAGGATTACTGTCATGAAAGTCCTAAGTTCAAATCTGACCTCAGACACTTACTAGCTGTGTGACCCTGGGCAAATCACTTAACCCTGTTTGCATGAGTTCTTCATCCATAAAATAAGCTGTAAAAGGAAAAGGCAAACCAGTCTGGTATCTTTGCCAAGAAAAACTAAATGGAGTCACAAAGAGTCAGACATGGCTCAAAAGACTGAACAAAGCGTAACCCGGCATTTCACGTCATGTCACTCTGACACATAAGTTAGAATCCTAAATCCTTAAGAGGTGACAAGAGAGCCACAATGTACCAGTTTTTCTGGCATTTGCTTGACTTTCCCCATGACCAGATTGGTCTTCTTTTCAATTAAATAGCATAAGGAGGCTAAACATTGAAAGAGACACTGGGCATCATGAGGCTCCATCCTGGCTGTCAATAACTCATTGCACAGGACAAGAGACATCTGAAAGGCCTTCTCTTCCCTTTGTAAGAGAAAGACTCACCAACTTCACAAGAGGCTAGCAGTAAAGATTTCTATTTGTTTAGCAAACTTTGAAATAAAATAAATACACTTCTCTGATGTTTCTTTCTTCTAGTCTAATATGTTGCCAGAATAATGAGCACTCATGAACAATCAAAATACTCTATAGGATCAAGGCACACATGTCTGTAACTAAGCCAATAATACTTTCCAAGGCCTCAGTCAGAAACCCTTAATGCTGGCTTCTGTAGTAATATTGATTCTCTAATCCACCAGCCGAAAATGAAAGCTGCTTCTCTTGCCATTGTTCATTAGATTCTTAGAAAGCAAGGACCACACTGAGCTAGTTTTATGGAACTTAATTTCCGGCACAAATAGAACGTCCATTTGCTTATGATGAAGTTTCCTCTCTTATGTCCCTATGAATTTTGTAAATGTTTAAAATGTACTGGGTAAAATGTCAATACCTCCTCTAACCTTGCAAGGTGAGTGTAATTAATTGTGTCTCTTGTGCTCTTATTCCTTCCACAGCTATCAGGCACTAGGGGTAATTATGGGAAGGGGGGAGTGCTTCAGAGATGCTACTCAGAAAAAAAAATACTGACTGATTTAATCTGGAGACAGGTTTCATCAACTGTGGCTTCCTCTCCTTTCCTCTCCTCATCAGACCAATTCAGAACTCATTCCCCAGGTCTCTTCTATTGCCTAAATATGGCACAGACTAATGGGTGGATCTTCTAAGTTATACAAATTTTCCCAGAACACAGAAGCATGACATCACTCCCCAGAATCAGACATGAGTAAGCTTCTCTAAGGGAAATAGAGGAATGGATATTATCACTATCAAAGTGGCAGGGTAGTTGCAGCTATAAAAGTAAGAAGACAGTGTAGCTACTTCCAATAAACCCTAATTAAGAGTTGCCCCACTCTTACTTTGCTGCTTCCTATATGTAGACAGCTTATAAAAACAGGCATATATAAAGTCTCTGGACTGGAACTGTAGAGATGAGTATGTTTAGAGGAGAAAGAGCAAGAGAATTAGATAAGACTTCTTTGGGGGAGACTGCTACAGTTTGGGAGAATTTGGTTATTTGGTTGATCTTTCTCATGTGTTTTTATTTCCATATCTTCATGTACTGTGCATCCTTGAGAAGAATATTGTGCATTGGGATATTCTGTAGGCTGCTTGAGGTTTTTGCACATAGAAGTTTGGGGCAGGGATGACTATCGCAAAGGTGGTGACATTTGCTGAGCCCTTTCCTAATCTCTTTGGTGTACCTTTATTATAGTCAAATCAAGTCTCTAAAACATTTATTAAGAATCTACTATGTGCTCACTTTTATTGTGGTCAAATCAAGTCTCTAAACATTTATTAAGAACTTACTATGTGCTCACATAAGTCACGGTCTAATTATAGCTTTCAGGACCCTTGGCAGCCAGGTGCTACAAGAAATAGAACAATGGCTTAGAGTCAGGAAAGTGAGTCCAAATTCAACTTCAGGCACTTAATAGCTATGTGACCTTGGGCAAGTCACTTAACCTCTGTCTGCCCCAGTTTCCTCACCTGTAAAACTGGAGTCATAATAGCACTTCCTTCACAAAGTTGTTGTAAGGATGAAGTAAAATAATAATAGCAGTGCCTGCTCACAGAAGGTACTTCATCAACACATTTCTTTCCTTCCTTCCTAGTGGCCACAAGACCCTGACAAGAGACAACAGATGACCATATTTCACTATAAAAGACAAGGCACTGATCAATGCAAACAGTGCTGTGGAAGTCTCAGATATGGACCACGGCATGTTTAATTTGGCAATAACCTATCTTGCCAATGCACAGATATGCAAATTGCCATAACAGTCAAGCCAGTGTTTGCCTACCTCTGGTTCTCTGCACTGCCTTAACAAGAAGAAGGTGCAGCTAATAATATCTCACCCTAATGAAATGCCAACAACTACTTTTTTTCCCTCCATCTCATGCCTGTGGACCTATGCTTTCTCCATCCCACTGTGGCCACATTAAAAAAGTTAACATTGCCGAGCCATACAGGCAACCATCAGCTGTGTACAATAGACCTGATGACTGTATCAACCTCTACCTGTGTGTATCTCGTATGTACCTACTTATTTACCTGGCGTCTACCTCCATTAGAATGTGAGCTTCTTGAAGGAAAAGACTTTTTTTTTTCATTTCCATGGTATCCCCAGCCTGGCATGTAATAAGCTCTTACTAAATGCTTGTTGATTGACTGACTGACTCAGCAATGGCCAGTGGACAAGAGACAGAAACAGAGAAACCCAAAACTTCTGGACTGAAATTGATAAAAAAAAAAAAAAAACCAGGACTGAGCTTGTCAATTACTTACCCAGAACTCTCAACTGCTCCCCTAATTGTCTGTACAATAACATACACGTTCCTCAGAGGGCAGTTAGGTGGTGCAGTGAATAGAGCACTGGCCCTGGAGTCAGGAGGACCTGAGTTCAAATTCTGTCTCAGACACTTAACACTAGCCGTGTGACCTTGGGCAAGTCACTTAACCCCAATTGCCCTGCCATCCCCCTTCCAAAAAAGACAAAAACAAACAAACAAACATACACATTCCTCAGCCCCACATTTAAAGCCCTCCACAATGCAGGTCCCACTACTTTTCCAGCATTACTATGCTTTATTTCCTTTTGCATCCTGCCTGTTTCAGTCAAAATTGTCATGTTAGCTCTTCCTTCACAGAACACTGAATCTCCTTCCTGCATGTCTCCGGTACAGGTAGTGAGTCCCCCATGCCTGGAATGGCATCCAGCAATGCCTTTACCTAACAGGATTCTGGGCTTAGGAACATCTCAGCTGCACATCCGGACTTCTCAGATCCCATTTCCTATCTCATTCTTAGTGCTTTTCCCGCTTGAAAGTATTTTATATCACTTTGTGCATCGTTTCAATTCATTTATCTGTGAATTCACTTATGTCCAATAGAATATAAACTCTCTGAAGGCAAAGAAAGTTGTTGGGGGGTTTTGTTTATTTTTTGTTGTTGTTGTTACTTTATTTTGTATTTTACCCTAGAGCACCGCATATACCACACTCTTAATAACTGTCGAATTAAATTGGCCCTCTGGCTTCCTCTTTGGCTAGTAGGGTTCATCATCCATGAAGAAGTGAGAGGGAGAAAGTCAGTTCTTCGTTTTGGAATGGTGTGGCTACAGGAGTTGGGGGCTCCTGAATGACTGCCTCTTGCACGTGTGCCCCAACAGTCCATGTTCTCAGGAAAGTCACAGGTATCGGGCGGTGCTACATTCTTCCCTGGTTTTTAAGTGTAGGCACGGAGAACTTCACAAGGGCTTGAGGGACAATGACTCCATCAACAAGCTGTGTTCTTAACCACACCGTGCTCTCTAGGTACAATCCCCCAGTATGCTTATCAGCCCCCTCTGCCGTATAATATGTGGGAGGTTGCAGGGGATTAGGAGGAAGGTTATATACTCTGTTAAACACCCACATGCCTGTCTCAAAAGGACATTCTTTGCTGCCAATCTGCATTGTCAGGATATAGAGGATAAAGGAAACAGCTTGACAAATTCTCCAAATTTAGTACTTTCCAACTGAAAACCACCTAGTACATATCACTAGGAAACTGCTTACAGGACAAGGCTATATGATGAGACAAAGCTGGGGCATAAAGGCTTCTCACAACAAGACTGCGGCTAGAACATTCTGCCCCAGTCGGACCATCTAATTATGCAAGGAGATGTGAATAAAAGAGAGGAAGACAAGAGGAGATTAGTGGGCAAGAGTTATAAAGAAAGATTTAAAGAATTATACAAAGAAAATTATTTAAAGACATTAGAAGGCATAGGCTCTGGTCTACAAATAAATTAAAAATCTAAACACAACTGGGAAGAAAAAAATAACAGTGTGGCTCAAAGAAATGTTCTTAATGTGAGGATCATTTTTATATTATATTAGAATGTGTTAGGTACCAGATACCAAGGGAAAACACATATGGCAATGGTCCAAACAGTGTTTAGAGCACTAGGCCTGGAGTCAGGAAGACCTGAGTTCAAATCTGGCTTCAGACACTTACTAGTGACCCTGGGCAAGACATTTAACCCTGTTTGCCTCAGTTTACTCATCTATAAAGTGATTTGGAGAAGGAAATAGCATACCACTCCAGTATCTCTGTCAAGAAAACCCCAAAATGGGGTCGTGAGGAGTTGGACATGACTCAAACAACTGAATAAGAAGTCCACCTCCTAAATATTGTTCCTTCTAACAGAAGGTACTCTTAATAAATAGAGCTAGAAAGAATCTTAGTAGTCATCGAGTCTAATCCTTTAATTTTAAAGATGAGGAAACTGAAGCCCAGAGAGACTGCATGATTTGCCCAAGGCCACACAAGGAGTAAGAGGCCCAGTTGGAATCTGACCTTAATTTATCTGACTCCAAATACAGTATTCTTTCCATTACCCCATGCTGCCACTGACACTAATTTCATTTCCAAAGTAAAGTAGCATAAATGAAGGCTGCAAAAACAAAGAGAAAAAAGAAAGTACCAACACCTTTCAATATAGAAGAAAATGGAGGAGGAGATGGAGGAGGAGGAAGAAGAGGAGGAGGAGGAAGAGGAAAAGAAGAAGATGATGATGATGATGATATATTGATTCAGAGGATATAGAATTCTCCCATCCCATTCACAGAGTTTAGTGTTATGGGTCTTGATTATTTCCGATTGCTACGCTCACCCATAATATGAAGTACAAAACTGAAGTGGCTTTCCCAATAACTCAGGCCTAAGTACAGAGTGAGTCCAAACAGAAGCAAAGTAGTTTGTCTAGAGGAAATTACCAGAATTACCACAATTCTTCTCTTCACATTGTGTGTATGAATTAGGAGGAAAGCCTTTGGATAGAGGAGTGGGGAAAGAGGATATGGGAAGACAGAGAATCAAGGAAATGCTTCAATGAACAAATCCCCTATTCTCATTCTCCTTGCTTGCATCTTCAGGTCTTAGCACAGTACCTGGAACATAGTAAATATTTAATAAATCTTCATTTGCTCTTTCATTCCTCTTCCTCTTCTTCCTTCCTTCCTTTCCCCAACACCTTCCTAAAATGTCCTGCTTCCCAATGCTTCAATTAGTCAATAAAACATGTATTAGGTACTTACAGCTAGGTGGCACAGTGGATAGAGCACTGAATCTGGAGTCAGGAAGACCTGAATCCAAATCTAGCCTCAGATATTTACTAGCTGTGTGACCCTGGGCAAGTCACTTGACTTTGTTTGCCTCAGCTTCCTCATCTGTAAAACGAGGTGAAGAAAACGGCTAACCACTCTAATATTCTTGCCATGAAAATACTCAAATAGGGGTCACAAAGAGTTGGACATGACTGAAATGACTGGACAATAAAAACAAGTACTATTTGTCAGGCACTATGAAACAAAACTATCCTCAAAGTTGGAATAAATGGACTGGAAGGGATCTATAACAGGAATTTTATTAGTTTGATACCCCATAATGTAAATGGAAACATAATTTTAGGTATTAAAGGAGCTTATCTTGAATATAAGGCATAAGATATAAAAACTAGTTGAAGAACTTTTGAAATTATATAAATATTAGCAATTACATTATTAGCAATAGAAATATAGCTTAATGTATTTATCACATGGCAAAATATTAATGTCTTGTTTACGTCAACTATATTTCCCAGTACATCCCTCTACTCTGCCCTTCTAAGAGAGCTATCCCCTATAGCAAAGAACTAAAAAAATTTGGTCATTAAAACTAACCAACACATCAACAAAGATAATATTATTGTGTATGCAGTGTCGTCTACCCATAGTCCCCCATCTCTCAAAGACCATGGGAAATCTACAGCATTTTTAAGTCCATACTATCTGCCACTGGGTTCGTTCACCCTTCCAATTTCTCCTGAATTTCCTTCAGTTAGAGCAGCGGTTCTCAACCTGTGGGTTATATTCAATTTGTAACAATGTATCCTGCACATCAGATATTTACATTATGATTCATAACAGCAGCAAAATTACAGTTATGAAGTAGCAACGAAAATAATTTTATGGTTGGGGGTCACCACAACATGAGGAATGGTATTAAAGGGTCACGGCATTAGGAAGGTTGAGAACCACTGAGTTAGAGAGTTCTCTCAGCAAAGAAAGGAGGGAGGTGCCTCCTCATATCTCTTCTATGAGATGAAACTTCTTCCCTTTCTAAAGAGATTTGATTTCTATGTTAATTTGTACATTGTAAATATTCCCCCTTCACCTCTTTTCCTACCAGAGAACTATCTCTTCCAACAGAAAAGAGAAGGGAGAAATATTTATTAAGCACCTACTATGTGGTGGGCATTGCAGTAGGTGCTTTACAAATATCTCATTTGA
Source organism: Pseudochirops cupreus (assembly GCA_028627135.1). Classification (NCBI taxonomy): domain Eukaryota; kingdom Metazoa; phylum Chordata; class Mammalia; order Diprotodontia; family Pseudocheiridae; genus Pseudochirops; species Pseudochirops cupreus. The sequence continues at coordinate 204,228,136 of CM053580.1, read as the reverse complement.
TTTTCACAACAACCCTAGGAGATAATTGCTATCATTATCCCTATTTTACAACAGATAAAACTGAAGCAGACAGAGGTTAAGTGATTTGCTCAGGCTCACACAACTAGTAAGTACCTGAGGCTGGATTTGAATTCAGGTCTTCCTGACTACATGCTATCTACTGTAGATAGATAAGTGCAGTATCTCCTGTGCCACCTGGAAAACCAATCAAACAGAAAACATTTGACATTATAGTCCATATTCTACAATTATGTGTCCCCAGTCTATGCAAAGGAGGAGGAAAAAGGGAAAGATGTTTTCTTATATTTCTTCTTTGGAGCTGTGTTTGGTCATTATAATTTTGCAGCCTTCAGTTTCATGATTGGAGCACTTAAAAAAAAATTAACCCTGACCTGGATGGAAAAATGAAACTGAATTGATTAGAAAATTATACTAATACCTTGGGAATTTTTTTCTTCTTTAATTCTACTGACATTCTTAGTGAAGTTTGGGGTTGTTGTGATTATTTTTAGCTTTGTGCTTGCTCTCAGAGGAAGAATATGTTTTCTGGAACTATTTCAAAAAGGAAAACAAACATAACAAAATATATATGCTTTAATATTTAAAGGATATATGAATTTGTTGGTGAGGGCACTCTCTCCACCAACACAGAGCAGACATCATTGGGCTTAAGTAGATAGCCTATGGGAGCATCTGGGGCTAGAAAACATACTACCCTGCAGATAACATAGTTATGAATATCTTACACACCAGGGATGAATTCAGAACCTTTGTAAAATTGCAAATAGAAATATTCTAAGTTCTTTAATCATTTTCCTAATGGAATCCTTTTGCATACTGACATCAGGTATGCCCATTTAAATTAAAATTAAAGCACAGACATATTTGTGTTGGTTTTTTATGACCCAGATTCATCTGATGTCAAACTCCACACTAAAGCAGATACCATCACAACAAGTTTCAGGGCACCAAAACCATGCCAGCATCACCACTTTGGGCTCAGTTATCAGAATACCTCTGCTAAAACCTGTTTTTTGTATTAAAAAAAATCCATGCCCTGCCAAGTGTCTTGCATATAGTCAGCCCTTGGTAATCAATTGATCAATTAATAGGCAACTATTAATTGTCTGCCATGTGAATGGAGATATTAATAAATAAATTAATAATAAAATAAATAGACATGAAGAATGAACAAGGGAGTGAGTGAATGAAATGTCCATGTAATTCTCCTGATTTTCAAGGTCAGATGATATATGTAATATACCATGGTAATCTAAGTTGATATTCTTTATCTATAATGTGAAATTTAAAAGGCAAGGAAATGATTCAATATGTTAGTAGAGCTTTTCTGAATTCTTACCTCCATTAAGACAAATAGTGCTGCAAAGAACAGCAGGGTGGCCCATTCCACTCTGTGTAGTATTATCTCAAAGTCGTGAGTGTCTGCTAACACTAGTAACCAGATAGCCCCCAGAATCGCAATCCATCCTGAAAAATAAGTAAATGTATCAGTAAACCTCACCCTCATTGATTCACCAAACAGAAAAGAATAATTTCCTATTTGTGGGTAATTGTTTTTAATAGGGGAGGGTAATTTGAAAACCAAAGTAAAAATGAGAAAGTAGGTAATTATCCAATTAAGTTATTCAGGCCCTATGAAGTACTTTTGTCCCCGTTATTGGACAAGGGAGGTGCAAAAGACCACTGGGTTTGAGTTATGTCGGTTGCCACTTAAATATTAAACCATGAAAGGATTATTTGCAACTTTTTTCTTTTAAAATATAGACAGTTGTACATGTAATTTGATTCTAATTTATTACATGTGTATGTTTTCTTCCTCATGAATATTAAAAAGCAGAATATTTTCCTAATTTAGAAAACAGATGAAAATGAGTTTCCTCCAATGACAGTCTTCTACAACAATGAAAATTAGTATATCCAATAGTAATTAGTATGCCCTATTAATTATGTTCCATGGATTTGGGAGAAACATTGAAACCAATCTCTGTATCTATGTAATGCTATACTCAATACTTACCCAGTTTATTATACCTAGCTCTATTTCCATTCTCTAACAAACACTCTCTACTCTAGTCAGGTTGGTCTCCTCCCTGTTGGGACCATCACACTCAGCATTCCACTTTCCCTAATAAGTATCCAAACTCTATCCATCCTTCAAGGCCCAGCTCAAGAAGTGCCTCCTCCAGGAATTGTTGAGGTCTCCTCTAGTTATTCTAGCCCATAGTGGTCTCTCTCTCTTAACTGGATGGAACATGGTATGATGGAAAAGGTGCTAGGTTTAATCCCACTTGTGATATTTGCTACTTGTATGACTTGTACAAGTCATTCAACCAAGGAAACTGAACTTCACTTTCTTCATCTGCAAAATGAGAGGGTCAAATTAGATGCTCTCCAAGGTCTCTTCCATTTCTAAATATATTATCCAATGATCCTATTGTACTTAGAACTGTACAGTTAACACTTAATGGATCTCTAATTATTTCTTTTGTGTTAGTTTTTTTCCCACATCACATACAGTAGAGGACCTTAAGAGCAGAGACTGTCTTGCAAGAATTTAACTTAACTTTAAAAAAATTCAAAAATTCCAAACTTAAACACCAAATAGTTTCATATATATATACGTATACACACACACACACACACACACACACACACATACACACACACACACACACATATATATATATATAGGAAGTACATCTTCTACTTCATGGTAGAGAAGCAGCCTGGTATTATAGAAATACTTGCAGTCAGAAGAAATGGGTTTTAATACTAAAATTTTAATACTAAAACTTTCTAAAGCTTACTCATTGCATAACCCTATACTTAAGTTAATTAAGTTAATTTGCTTAACCTCTCTGAGCCTCTTTTCTCATCTGTAAAACCAAAGTAGTAACACCATCACTACTTGCCTCTCAGGGTAGCTAGGAAACCTCCTGTAAATTTAAATATCCAGGCCCCTATATGAATACAAGTCGTTATTATTAGGATCCTCCAAAGTACCTGGTTCAGAGCTGAGCCCCCAAATAGGTTCTTAATAAGTATTGACTGACTGGTTAATTCCAAATATTCACTCCTTTTCTTACTTTTTTTTAATAAAAGGAAGCTAGGTAGTACAGTATAGTGGAAGGACCACTAAACTTGGAATCATAGGATCCAAGTTCTAATACAGGTTCTGTCATCTACTACTTGTATGACATTGAGGATTTTACTTAATGTCACTGGGCCCCAATTCACTCATTGATAAAATGAAAGCATTGAATTAGATGGTTTCTAAGGTCTCTTCTGGATCTAGATCAGTACTGCTTCACCTGGGGGTCCACGAACTTTTAAAAATATTTTGGTAACAGTATTTCAATGTAATTTGTTTCCTTTGTAATCCTGGGTGATTTAAGCAGTTTAGAAATGTTATTCTGAGAAGGGGTCCATAGGTTACACCAGACTGCTTAAGAGGCCCATGAGACAAAATGTTTAGAACCCCATTCTCCATGTTCACTGCCCTGCCTCAAGGATGACTCCAGGCTGAGACCATCCAAATGAGTGTGGAGTCCTTATGTGGAAACTCTAGTCATAGACTCATTGTTCACTTCCTTCTATGATCACTTTCTACACTGGCTGTCTTTCTGCTTCAGCTTTGTGGGATATATTCATCCATTAGAAGTAAAACTCATTGAGAGTAAGGACCATCTCATTTTCTTGTTTTTATATTCCTAACTCTTAGCACAATGCCTGGTACACGATCCGTGCTTAGTAAACTCTTCTCTTCCCTTCCCCCTCCCCCCTCTCTGTTTCTCTGTCTGTGTCTTACCAATATGGCCTAAGGCAAGTCGTTTAACCTCAGCAGGTGGTTCACTAATCTATTAAATAAGGGAGCTGGACCAGACAGTTTCTAAGGTCCCTACCAGCTCATATATCTAAGATCCCAATGATTATGCAAGTCACTTAACCTTGTTTGCCAGTTTCCTCATCTGGAAAATGAACTGGAGAAGGAAAAGGCAAACTATTCCAGTAATCTTTGCAAAAACAAACCAAAATCCAAAACCCAAATGGGGTCATGAAGAGTTGGAAATGACTGAAAAATCACTAAACATGATTATATAATACAGTGGTTCTCAACCTTCCTAATGTGACGACTCTTCAATACTCATATGTGGGCATATCTGCATGTGGGCAGACCCACCTGGAGACAGATAGAGGAGCAGTGTCTCGGTTCCTAAGACCATCGGAAATATGTGTTTTCTGATGGTCTTAGGTGACCCCTGTGACCCCTGTGAAAGGGTTGTTTGACGCCCAAAGGGGTCACAACCCACAGGTTGAGAACCGCTCATATAATACTTCTGGAGAATGATGTTTGCTTTGTCCACTTTGCAATTAAGAAGTTTGTCCTAATGTCTGATGAGATAGTATTTTTCCTAAAATAAATAAGAAAATAATCACAGATACTGAAAAACACAAAATATTTCCTCAATTTTAAGGACACTTTAGCATTCATAAATCTATCACATATGTAGATATATATGTATGTACACATACATACATATTACATATAGCAGTTAAAAGAATTAGTAATAATTTTTATAAGAACTCAGACTATGAAAGTTTTATTCTAAAACTCTGTTCTCTATATTCTATTTGTTCTACCATTTGGGGATACCTATATGTCCCTAGGCAGAGAACATCTTCTAGCCTTAAGTCAGACACAAAGCACTTTACAAATTCCACTTGAATTCCCATAACTTCAAACTCTATATTCAGACTATTTTTGTCTTACTGCCTAAGCTCTCAACAACAGTCAGCAAGTCAATGAGGTCTTATTTTTTTCCTCATACAAGCTGCACTTTTTCCTTTCATTTCAGGTCTAGAACCTGATGCTGGCTGTCTGCTGACATGTCAGCCACAAAAGGTCTGCTGCTTTCACAGAAGAGCAAGAGAAGGACTTGCTTGAGTCATGTACGTGATAATAATCCCTCTGGCTTTTGTCATGGACTACACATTCTGTGCTCACTTGACTCCTTAATAACATTGGGGGGGGGGGGGGGAGAGTAAGTGGTGTCAGTGAGACTGTAGGTGTTAACATCGCAATTTCCAGCCTCACACTCTATTACAATTTCTTAACTGAATTGTTGGGTTTTTCAGCTTAATATGCCACTTATTTTTCTTCTTGGAAGGGAGAAAAATGGTCTCTGCAAAAAGAGATAGACAAAGGCTAAAATGGCCTTTAAAATTGCAGGACCCTCAAAATGATATCCAGAGAATTATATTTATCAGATACTGTTCCCATCAAAGTATTGCCCACTTAACCATGATGCTTTCAGCAGCAGCTCTTCCACACTCAAGGGGAAACTATGGGGCAAATAATCACATATTTCTTCATCTATATTTCCAATGGTACCCAGTTTGAATAAAGAACAGAGGGCTAGACATGGGCCTCCAAAAGCAAAGGGTGTAGGAATGAGGAGTGGGGAAACAGATTGAAAAATAGAGCTCAATGGTCAAGATTTTTGCTTTCACCATATGTCAAAACAGAGAGAAAACTTTTTTTAAAAAAATCTATTAATTGAAACCAGCTCCAAAATATTTCTTACTTTAAAGATGCAGTCCCAGAATTATATAATACAACTTACAATAGACTCATAAAATCATAGATGTAGAAAAGACCTCAGTGTCCATGCCAATTTCTCACTCTAAACAAGAATCCCTTCTTCAACATTCCTGATAGTTGGTTATTCACCTCATGCTGAAAGACCTCTTGATAGGAAGCAGAGAAACTCAAAAGGCACATCTTTCACATTTTTGGACAGCTCTAATTTTTGAAAAGGGTATCTAGGTGGCATAGCACATAGAGTGCTGAGCCTGAAATCAGGAGGCTCATCTTGCTGCGTTCAAATTTGACCTCAGACACTTAATAACTGTATGACACTGGACAAGTCACTTAACTTTGTCTACCTTAACTTCTCGTCTGTAAAATGAAGTAGAGAAATAAATGGCAAACCATTCCAGTATCTTTGCCAAGAAAACCCCAAATGGGGTCACAAAGAGTCCAACATGACTGAAAAATGACTAAACAACAATAAAATTTTGAGAAGTTGTAGAACCAAATTCTACTACCCTGCTGTCTTCAAACTCCAGCCTGCCCACTTCCAATGCACATGAAACTAAATGTTCTTTCACATATCAGTTTTTAAACACTTATAGATAATGACTATGTCCTCCCCACCCATAATCTACCACCAACTCAATTCAGTATGCACACAGTCAATATTTCCAATACTCTCTGCTTGAAGGATCCTTCAGTTTGTAATTGTGGGTCATCTGCCTACTGACAATTTCTCAGAGACTACAGCAGAACAACTTAATTAGATGGTACGGCCAACCTTCTAATGCTGAGCCTTTCTGTACTTAGCTAGTCTAGCCCCAGACAAGAGATGAACTGGCATCTCTAAGCCTACATTAAAAACTTTTCCAGATTGGTCATGGCTGTTTTCCAGTCACTCAGTTGTCCAACTCTTCATGATTCCATGTCTTCTATCCAAAATACATAAGGAATTTTTAAGAAGAAAAGTCATTCCCCTATTAATAAACAGTCAAAGAAGATGAACAGGCAGTTTTCAAAGGAAGAAACTCATATTATCAATAGCCATATGAAAAATGCTCCAAATATCAAATACTTGGAGAAATGCAAATTAAAGCAACTCTGAGGTTGCATTTCATACATATCAGATTGGCCACGATGACAAAAAAAGGAAAATGACAAGTGTTGGAGAAACTACAGGGAAATAGGCACAATAATGTTGGTGAAGGTGAAACTTGGTTTAGTCATGCTGAAAAGCAATTTGAAACTGTGTCCCAAAAGTCACTAAACTGTACACACCCTTTGCCCCAGCAATACCACTACTAACTAGGCCTATACCCAAAAGAATTTTTTAATGAAGAAAATAATAAATATGTATTAAAATATTTATAGTAACCTTTTTTGTAATGGAAAAGAACTAGAAACTTAAAGGGTACCCATCAATTGGGGAACGACCAAATAAGTTAAGGTATATTAATATAATTAAATATTATTGTGGTATAAAAAATTATAACATGGACAGTTTCAGAGAAAACTAAAACCTCCATAAATTGAGGCAGAGTGAAGTAAGTAGAATCAGGGGACCAATTTGAACTGTTACAACAACATTATCAAGAAGAACAATTTTGAAAGACTTAAGAACTCTAATCAATGCAATAATAAACCCTTATTCCAAAGGACCGATGAAGAAGCATGCTACCAATCTCCAGAGAAGTGATTAATTCAAGATGTGCAACAAAACATTTATTTTTGCACATGGTCAATGAGGGAATTTGCTTTAACTATTCATATTTTAATACAAACTTTTTCTGTTTGTTGTTGTTCGATTTGGGGGAGAGGGAGGATGGAGAAAAATAGGTGCTTGTTAATTTAAAAAATTCAATTGAAAATGTTTTAAAGAAAAAAAAGAATGAGAGAGATTTTTCCAAGAGTTTGTGAAAAGAAGGAGAAATATAGAATAATAGCTTAAAGAGATGGTATTATGGTATTTTTTTTAAAGGATGACCTGTGCATACTATGAACAGTAGGGAAATGAATAAAAAGATAAGTAAAATTAGGAAAACAAAGACAAGAAATGATGAAAAGGGCAAAGTTTTTATTTTTTTCAACATTCATTTTTATAAACTTTTGAATTCTAAATTTTTTTTCTCCCTCCCTCCCTTCTTCTCCCTCCTACCCAAGACAGAAAGTAATCTGATACAGGCTCTATAAGTACACTCATATTAAATACATTTCCACATTAGCCATGATGTGAAAGAAGAATTAGAACAAAAGGGAAAAACCATGAGAAAAAAATGTTTTAAAGGTGAAAACAGTATGCTTCAATATGAATTCAGACTCTATATTTCTCTGAATGTGGATAGCATTTTCCATCATGATACTTTTGGAATTGTCTTTGTAGACAATTTGTCATTGGATTACTGAGAAGAGTCAAGTCTATCAAAGTTAGTCACTGCACAATGTGGCTGTAACTGTGTACAGTGTTCTCCTGGTTCTGCTCACTTTACTCAGCATCAGTTCATAAAAGTCTTTCCAGGTTTTTCTGAAATTTGCCTGCTCATCATTTTTTATAGCAAAATAGTATTCCATTACATTCATATACCACAACTTATTCAGTCATTCCCCAATTGATGGGTATCCTCTCAAATTTCAATTTTTTGCCACCACAAAGAGAACTGCCCTACAAGGAATAGTTTACCTGTCAGATTTATGGAGAAGGGAAGATTTTGTGACCAAACAAGAGTTAGAGAGCATTATAAAATGCAAAATGGATAATTTTGATTACATTAAATTGAAAAGTTTCTATACAAATAAAGCCAGTGTAACTAAGATTAAGAGGGAAGTAGAAATTTGGGGAAGAATTTTTACAATCAGTATCTCTGATAAAGGCCTCATTTCTAAAGTATACTGAAAATTGAGTCAAATCTATAAGAATGCAAGTCATTCCCCAACTGATAAATGGTCAAAGGATATGAACAGGTGGTTTTCAGTGGAAGAAATTTAAGATATCTATAAGCATATGAAAAATGCTATAAATCACTATTGATTAGAGAAATGCAAATCAAAACAACTCTGAGGTACCACATCTTCCCCCTCAGATTGGCTAAGATGACAAAACAGGAAATTGATAGATGCTGGAGAGGATGTGGAAAAATTGGAACACTAATACATTCTTGGTGTTGTGAACTGACTAAACCATTCTGGAGAGCAATCCAAAACTATGCCCTAAGGGCTATAAATAAGTGCATACCCTTTGACCCAGCAATACCACTTCTAGGATTGTATCCTAAAGATATTATAGAAGTGAGAAAAGGACCCATTTGTACAAAAATATTTATAGCAGCTCTTTTTGTGGTGGCAAAGAATTGGAAATCAAGGGGATGCTCATCAATTGGGAAATGGCTGAATAAGTTGTGGTATATGAAAGTAATGGAATACTATTGTGCTATAAGAAAAGAGGAGCAAACACACTTCATAATAACCTTGAAAGACGTATATAAACTGATGTTGAGTGAGAAGAACAGAACCAAGAGAAATTCATACACGATTACAAACACAATGTATATGTGATGACTAACTTTGATAGACTGGGCTCCTCTCAGCAATGCAAGTTTATAAGACAACTCCAAAAGATTCATGATGGAAAGAGATATATACACATCCAGAGAAAGAACTACAGAGACTGAATGCAGATTGAAGCAAACTACTTGCTCTCTCTCTTTTTCTTGTTTTGTTTTGTTTCCTCTTTCTCATTGTTTACTCTATTGGTTATAATTCTTTTTTACAACCTGACTAATCTTTAATGTGAAGGTATTTGTAGATCCTATATTTGACTGCATGCTGCCATGGTGGGGGAAGAGAGGGAAGCAGAGAAAATTTGAAACTCAAGGGATTGTGAAACTGAATCTTGTAAACTAAAAGTAAATAAATAATGTTTTTTTTTTTAAAAGCTGCTCTAAATATTTTTGTACATATGGGTCCTTTTCCCTTTTGTATGATCTCTTTGGGATACAGATCTAGAAGTGGTATTGCTAGTTCAAAGGGTTTGCACAGTTTTATAGCACTTTGGGCATAGTTCCAAATTGCTTTCCAGAATTGTTGGAGAAATTCACAATCCCACCAACAATGCATTAGTGTTCCAATTTTCCCACATCTTTTCCAACACTTATCATTTTCCTTTTATGTCATATTAGCCAATCTGACAGGTATGATGTAGTACCTCACAGTTGTTTTTTTTTATTTCTAATTTTTATTTCTCTAATCAATGTGATTTAGAACATTTTTTCATATAACTATAGATAGCTTAAATTTCTTCATCTGAAAATTACCTGTTCATATCAATTAGGGAATGACACATCTTCTTATAAAGTTGACTCTGTTCTCAATGTATTTTAGAAATGAGATCTTTATCAGACACACTGGCAGTAAAAATTGTTTCCCAACTTTCTGCTTTCCTTCTAATCTTGATTGCATTGAATTTGCACAAAAACTTTGTAATTTAATACAATCAAAATTATCCATTTTGCATTTCATAGTGTTCTCTTTCTCTTGTTTGTCCATAAATTCTTCTATTCTCCATAGATCTGGCAGGTAAACTATTCCCTGCTCTCTTAATTTGCTTATGTTATTGCTCTTTATGTGTAAATTCCGTACCCATATTAACCTTATCTTGGTATATGATGTAAGATGTTGCTCCATGCCTAGTTTCTGCCATACTATTTTCCAGCTTTCCCAGTAATTTTTGTCAAATAGTGAATTCTTTTTTTCTGGTAGGGGGGAAGGCAGGGCAATTGGGGTTAAGTGACTTGCCCAAGGTCAAACAGCTAGTAAGTGTGTCAAGTGTCTCAGGCTGGATTTAAACTCAGGTCCTCTTTACTCCAGGGCCAGTGCTCTATTCACTGTGCCATGTAGCTGCCCCCAAATAGTGAATTCTTATCTCAGAAGCTGGAATCTTTGGATTTATCAAATGTAGATTACAATAGTCATTGACTATTGTGTTTTATGTACCTAACATATTTCACTGATTCATCACTTTATTTCTTAATTAGTACCAAATAATTTTGATGACTGCTGCTTTATAATATTGTTTTACATCTGGTATGGGTAGGCCAAAAGGGGCAACCTCTTGAAAGAGATGGAAGACTGTGGGATCAATGGCAAAGAAGAGGCTATGACATTGGCAAAGTGAAGTTTACCTCTTTGTTAGAGTTTGGAACAAAGAAGATTCAGGAGGAGGCTTATGTCAAAAAAAAATTTAGATATAAAATAGGTAAAAGGGAGAGCTTATGTATGGCTTCTATTTTCTCATGCAACTATTAGGTAAAGTCTTGGGGACTAATCAACTCAATACAATGGATTCAAGCATAAAGAATTGCCTTGTGGCAATGAGGACCTGTTTGAAATTGGATAACATAAGTTTATAGTGGGTTTAGTAAGTACAATTTGACCACTTTGTCCAGCGCTCTTCAGGAACAAGTAAGTGAGAGCAGAAATAACAGAAGGTAGGAGTAATATTGCTCTGGCTAGACCTGAATGGCAATAAGACAGGGAAGCAAGGATTCAAGCTTAGAAAGTAATATATAATTGAACTGGTTAACTATAAGGTCAAGATTGGAAAGAAAACAAGTGAAATCTGAAAAGGGGTAATATCCAAGGTGAGTATTGAGGAATGGGGGGACCACAGGTTAAACCAAGGAATAAAAATAGGTTCAGAAGGATTAAGGCACAGGAAGAAATGGAAGGATACCCAAATAGAAGAATTCCAAAGTTCTTGATCATGACAATGAAACATGTATTGGATTGTGGAAGCAGACAAAGCCCCTCTCCTTTTAAGGTATTAATAAAACATTTTTTAAAATATCTACTAAAGCCTTTAGATTAATCTGAAAGGAAAACTCTTATCAGTGTTTCCCTAACTATCGATTACTTCAGGTCACCTGTGACCAGCTGGGGAAAAAAAACATGAGGGAAGTGGTTACTGAGAGATTTAATAGTACTAGGGAAAGGATTATTCAAGATTAAATTACTATCCTTCTCCTTTGATGAAGCAAAATGTTTTTACCTTACCTTGAGTTGCACAACTATGTTTTAGCATATTGTTAAATTTTCCTTGTTCAAGATTCCTATAAATAATACTTCTAAAACATCTTTTATTAGTGAGATGTCCAAGGGCTTACAGGTTCTTTCTCATTTCTGGCATTTCTCTCTAAAGCAGAATGAGGGGATACTTTTTAGGAAAATGATGAATTTTTAAAATTTCTGGGTGGCTTTGTCTAAAACACAGAGTACAGCTTCAATGTGTTTGTGCAACAAAGAGACAATGGGGCCATGGGTTTCCACTTGAGCAATTGTTACCATAGGACTTAGGAGAAAAGAAAGGGGGAGTTTTCTAGGTGTAAGATGGGAATGCAGTACCTTTTGACTGGGGATCTCACCTTGTCCTAGTGACAAGAGCTGATGCAGTGGTCTTAGTTCAAGCAACTGAACTGTACTGATGGAACTCCTATAGACTAATTAAGGCATATGATGACACAGGCATATGATTCATTGTTACAGGTAACTCTCACATGAGGAAACTCCCTCTAAACTCTACTTATTGTAATAACCTCTGGCAAAGTGTTGCCTGGTCACAAAGACCCTGGGAGTTGTTTTTCCTGCATAGGAAGAGAGGAAACCAGTGTAATAACAGTCCTTAAATGGGAGAGCAGAAGTTTTTCATGGATAGCAAATGGTGGTGATGCAATTTAAGGGGTTCAGGGATCCCTCAAGAACAGAAATACAGAAAAAGGTCATCTGGAATGAATTCATAGACTGAAGCATTCTATAAAGTCAAGTTGGCAAAGATTTATTGTAACACCAATATGGAGGGTAGAGCTCCTTAGGGAATTTGCAACTTAACAGGAATGATGCTAAAGCTTATGTAGGAAAAGTTGTGGATTATCTGGCAGATATACTAATTAGGCGATAACTTACAACCTTGGTCACAGGTGTCATTCACTACTAGAATCCAGGGGAAGGGGCTTCTCAGTCATGTATTTTTGATCTGTTATGTCTGTAGCAAGATAGCTTTGAGAGATGATGTTCATAGCTTCACCTCTGAATTGAATATGATAACTTTGGGAATCAATACATAATAATTCTGTAGTTACAAAATAGTTCTGTTTTTACAAGAGAATTTCTTCAGAGGTCAGCTTGTTCTTGTGGTGGGGAAAGATAGTTTGTTTTACTGGGGCCCAATCATGAGTTATTGCTAGGCATAGTATCCTTGGGCTGGGGAGAAAACTGTCAGGGACAGTGTTTTGAAGTCAGAGAGAAAGGTGATCTTGGAATTGGGGTCTAAACATAAGCATCCCATCAGTGGGAGTTTTGAGGAACCCTCAAAATGAGGAGTGGAAAGAGGTCCCATAGCACACAGCAGCAGCCCTAGTGTAGGAGCAGTGTCTGTGAAATGCAGTTTCCTTGATCCAGATTATGAGAGATGACTTCCAAATGGGCAAGTAAAGGGGTCTGTGATCTTGTTTATCACAGACACTTGCTCCAGCAGGAGGAATACTGAGAAAAAAACCAGGCAAGAGGAACAGGCAGACCTTACCCTGGCCCTGCCTCACTTCCACTTAATTATGTTCCTTAATTTGGTTAAAGAGCACATGTTCTGGGTTTTATGTTATTTCTAATAAACACCCGTGGGTGATCCTGCCTTCATGTTCATTACATGGTGTCCCTTTCTTTGCAGTGTGAGGTTACAATGGTAGTTATGAGAAAGAGAGAGAGACAGAGAGACAGAGAGACAAAGAGAGAGACAGAGACACAGAGACAGAGAGACAGACAGACAGACAGAGACAGAGAGACAGAGAGAGAGAAAGAGAGAGAGAGAGAGAGAGAGAGAGATGGGGGGGGAGGGGGAAAGGGAGAGAGAAAAAGAGAGAGAAAGAGAAAACTTTCCTAGCACAGCGTTCAGGCCTACAGCCCACTGTCAGTTTTGTTCATTAGCTGGGGACATATAAACACAAGCATTCAAAGAGCAGAATTTCTAGGAACCCAGGCCATTTTTTTATGCATCAGCACAATACAGCACCATAGATGAGATCCTAAGCAAAACCAAATGTTGCATTATAATCTTAGCTGCCTAGAACACAAAGAGATCAAATAATTGGCCCAACTGTCACTCAGCCAATATATGCCAAAGGCAGGATTTCTGTCACTGAAGTAATCTATCAACCATACCACAGTTACCTCAGGTAAAATATGATTTTTTAAAAACATTTCTAAAAAGGGGGAGGCTAAGTGGCACAGTGAATAGAGCAGTGGCCCTGAAGTCAGGAGGACCTGAGTTCAAATCCAGCCTCAGACACTTAACACAAAAACTAGCTAGCTGTGTGACCTTAGGCAAGTCACTTAACTTCAATTGCCCTACCTTCCCCCCTCTAGAAAGAAAAAAAAATTTTAAGTAATTTTTTAAAAATTAATTCTGTTCCTTTGACTTCTATCTATGGATATGATTAAATGACTATATAGGTAATCCAATTCTGCAAAATTGACTGATAACCTATACTCCTGTAACTGAATGGAAATGCAGTACAAAAGAAAAAGAACAGGCTATTCTCTGAATTGGGAGAGATATGAATTAGGAGTCCAAATAGATAAATTTACATACAGGGAGCACACCTTTGGGTTATCACCTATGAAGCAGAGTTAGAGGATGGAGGGGGTCAGCTCTGAGAAACAGAGAGTTTGCGTCTCCCCAAGTACTCTAGGTTTGGGTGGAGCATTAGAGCTGCTGGAAGAAGAGGAGGATTGCCAATATCTTGTCTTTATAGTTGTGAAGGGTTTGGCACTTGCCAGCTGCTCCCCTTGGTGATTAAGAGGACTTTCACTAACGTAGTTATGTTTAAGAGACGATTTTTCAAATCTGTTTATGAAAAACCCATAGATCTACCTGAAATATAACAGATTTCTCTGTAATTTGCATTTTTTAAGAAAGTTTTCTGATTTTTAAAAATATTCTTTCCTTGGTTTCATTTTGTTTTTGTATTTCCTTTTGGATGCCCTTCTGAATCAAACTACTGCTTCATTAAATTTTAAAATTATGTTAATGGGGGCAGCGAGGTGGTGCAGTGAAAAGAACACCAGCCCTAGAGTCAGGAGGACCTGAGTTCAAATTCGACCTCAGACACTGAATACAAAAAACTAGCCGTGTGACTTTGGGCAAGTCACTTAACCCCAATTGCCCTACCTTCCCCTCCAAAAAGCAAAAAAAAAAAAATGATGTTAATGTTCCAATTTTATGATAAAACTAGAGTTTTCATTGTTGTCCACATGGGCATCCAGAGCTGATGAGCTGTGGTGTCCACTGAATTATTTGATCTAAGATGTATTTAACTACTTTATATGCATATTTATTAGTTTTTAAAGTTTAGATTATTTCATTCTTCACATTTGTATTCCCCAATGCCTAGCATCTGCCTGACACATAACAGGAGCTTAATAAATTCTTGTTGATTCATTGAAGCATTTCAACTGAAAGCCCATAAAGTATTTTTGTTAATAAAAATAAGCACTAAGGACTAAAATATCAAGGAAACCTTGGATGGCACCGTGGATTACTTGGGAGGGAATGGATGGGAAATGGTAAAAGGATGCAGGAAGATATAGCTTGTAAGTTACCTGCATCAGTAACACAATCTAGCATTCCTAGAGAGATAAAAATTAGGGAGAATACATGGGAACTAGTAACGAAATTCCCCAGTGAAAAAGAAGTGATGGAAATGAAATCCAAGGGTCTTCTGCAAAGGAGAAATTATCTGAATGTTTTGTGAGGCACATGTATAATAAAAAGATGACATCTGGAGGAGAGCAAGCTAGATACAGGCCAGTATAAGGACTTAACTCTGCCATGTTGTGAATCTTCCCAGGAGAGCTGCTAGGTCCATCTGGTCAGGGACCATTCAAGGCTGGGATAGGAAATGCTAATAGTGGATAGAACATATCACAACATTGGCAGGTGATTGAAGTCAAGAAACAGAGACTAATGAGCAGTCTCCAAGGACCAGCATTCAATCTGCTAGGCATTCTGAAATCAGAAGACTTTCATGTCACAGTGTTTGAATAGTAGCAGAGGCTGGAGAAGTAATTTGTCACTACAGAGAATCTGATAATTCCTCAATACATGCCAGTGAACAGAGGAGAATCTCTGTAAGTTGGCATTGTGTAGGCAAGACTGCTATAGAGGCTAATTAATGGTCAAGGGAGCAATAAGGTCAGAAGTGGATGGTATGAAGAAGTCCCCAGTTCACACTAGATTGATAATGAGCGGGTAGGGAATGGCAGCTAACTGGACATTTGATTGGACTTGAGAGAGTAAAACAGTAGATTCTCTGTAATGAGCTGTTGGACACCCTAAGATCATTCAAGAAAAAAATAGAAATTATAAAAACTCCTTCCAAAGTGCCTTTGAGTGGACAGACTATATACATGTGAACAACTCCTGGTCACCATGATTTCTATGTAGGAGCTCAGAGAAAACCCACTGAGAAATGGAAATGTATATGGAAGCATTCGAATTAGTGTTGGGCTCCACAGACCACTTTGGATAGATTTCAAGAAGTTTGGGAACTTGGAACTTGTAATATTTAAATAACTGTATTTTGATATTTTGTGCATTTAAAAAGACATTATTCTGAGAAGGAATTCATAGGATTTGCCACACCGCCAAAAGCATCCATGAAAACGAAAAGTTAAGATCATCCCTGATTTAAAGGAACAAAGGACTGTGGGATCAGAGGTTACTGCAACTAAAATGAGAGAATTCCACCAACAGTGGGCAACCAAAGAGGAAAAGCTGCCTTCTGTGATAAATATGCTCTTGCTGTCTATCCATGCACATACTGAGTGAATTCTGAAGGCAGATAAAGGCAGAATCCTAACCCTGATGATAGTAAGCCTAATTTCATCACCAATTCATGTGACCTTTCCCCCTGGGACTCATGGGACCTACTGCAGAAGTGATAATGAGTACCAGAAGTATCAGGTAACTTAGTTTACAGGACAGAAGATCTCAAGTTATCTCTGCATTGTGGTTGTCCTATAAGAGAAATTTATCCCCCAAAATACCTCTATAGCAGGGGTTCTTAAGCTTTTTGAGTCATAGATCCCCTTTGGGAAGTCTGGTGAAACCTATGGACTCCTTCTTGGAACAAACTTCTTAAATGTATAAAATAAAACATTAGATTTCAAAGTAAGACATTCATATTGAAACATAATCATTACAAAATCTTTAAATCTAACTCATGGACCTCAGGTTAAGAATCTCTGCTTTGTAGTCTACTCAAGGGCTAAGAAGCTATGGAATAACTAAGAACTACCTAAACCTGGTCTACATTAGTACAAATAAAGCTTCTTAAGGAAATTGTGGGTGTCAGCAAGATGGTTGCTATCTTGATTCTAATATAAATCATTTTAGTCCTAGACTAAAAAACCATTTTTAGTCCTAGAAAGAACCTCAGAGTTGACCTCTTTTTTTAATTTTTCATTTAAAAATATATTTTATTAATATCATTGACTTTTCCCACTCCTATGTTTTTCACTGCATCCTTCCCCCATCTTCCTCTTAGAGAGTCAATCCTAATAATAAAAAATGGAAAAGAGAAAAGAGAATGAGAGAACTCATAATGGTTAGCTTCCAACATCTCAGTAGAGTGAGTTTATCTTCTGAGAGAAGGCAGGTATGAAATTGAGTCTTGGGGATAAAAATGTCATGGATTGACCTCTCCAAATTTATTATTCTTTTCTTTTTTACAGGCATGAATTGGAAAATTCAAATATAACATAGCTTTATACCATTCAAATGGCTAGGAATATTTTTTTTTGAGATGTATAGTACTGGTGTGGTTGTTAACAGTACCAGGTCATGAATAATTAGCAAAGTAATATTTGGAGTCGGAACCCCAGTTTCTTGACTTTAAATTTTTATTGGTCTCCCAAGAACATGATGTAGGCAAAAAAAAAAAAAATACTAGAACTGCACTTGACATTTCCAAAGAAATCAGTTTTAACAATCTTGGAACTCTGTTGGCACCTACCTACCATGAAAATAAATCTTCTCCATTGAATTATACAGGGAAAATAATGATGTGCTAATGTTTGTGGATAGTAATTCAAGTGATGCTTTTATAAGATAAAAACAAGAATTTAATTTGCCTGTGAACATCTTTCCAATCTTGTTCTAGTTAATAGCCTTTTTTCTTTATGGTTAGACTGTGTATCCCCAGGTGAATTTCATGAGATTTTCATTCAAAGCACTAGTCCATCTATTTCTCTCATTTGGAAGATGCCCTAAATAAATAATAGCACTTATCTCAAAGGGTTCTTGTGAGGGTCAAAGGAGACAATACGCATTAAGGGTTTTGCAAACATAAAAGTGCTCTATAGATATCCATTATTATTATTTCAATTTCTTTGAGTACATTTAGTCAAGCTCAGTGGTACCCACATATGTAGGACCAGAGTAAGAGTTTGTAGTGCCAGATATTTAAGCTGAAAGGAGAAGGTTAAGAAAGGGAGTATTCCTAAAATTAAAGCAGAAAGGGAGAAGGGAAGAGAATTGAAAGATTGGTCCAAAAACAAAGGAGATTTTTTTCAAGCTATACATATTCCAAAAAACAATTGCTAAGAATATACAAACTAATTTAACATGTGGTTAAAACCAAACATAAAATGAGAATTTATCCACATTTCAAAAAATTCTGTTACACATCTTCCTTTCTATGATTTATAAAATGTATCTCTCCTAACCACCCCTTATTACAATTTCCTTCTGGAAAGTGAGCAACACAAAACAATTGTCTGTTTACGTTGCTGGTTGTGATCATGCGTTGTACACTGAATGTTTACAATTCAGTTTTTCTGCTTTACATAATATTATCCTATAACTATTTTTGCCCAGCTTAGAATCTCTTTTGTGTAGGAAAATCCCAGTGAAGTAAATCCCTCTACTAATTCAGATCAATAACTGATCTTCAAGCTCTTTCTTATTTTGGTTCTTAAAATAACTTAAAATAAGTCATATATTCAGCTATTCTCACCAATACAATGATCCAAGACAATCCCAAATGACTCATGATGAAACATGCTATCAGCCTCCAGAGAAAGAACTGATTTTAGCTGAATACAGAACAAAGCACACAATTTTTCATTTTTTTTCTCTTTTTTGTTCTTTCATTATTTTTGTTTGTTTGAATCGTCTTGTACAAGATGACCAAAATGGAAATGTTTTACATGAATACTCATGTATAACCTATGTTGGATTGCTTACTGTCTCAGGGAGGCGAGAGGGAAGGGAAGAAGGGATACAATTTGAAATTCAACTTAAATAAACATTAAAATTGTTTTAATATGTAATTGGAGAAAATATTATTAAAATAAAATGTCATAGAAAATTTTCAAAACTTGATTTTTTTTCTGTTTTAAATAAATGCCAGCAGCAGTGTGGGAGATAGAAAGGAATGAGACTGGAGATATATGTAAAAAAAAAAATTAGGCCTTACTGAAATTGTCCAAAGGGTCTGAACTAGAGCTATGGCCATGTGGATGGAGAGAAGGTCATGAATTTAAAAGATGCTATGAATGTAGAAGATCATAAAATCATAGATCTTTTATTGTAGTAAACCTCAGAGTTCATCCTGTCTAACTCTCTAACATTAAAGATGAGGAAAATAAAGTCCCAGGGGAATTAAATGATTTGTTCAAGGTCATATAAGTAGTCATGTCCAGATGTGTCATTCAAAACCACGTCCTCTTATTCCAGATCCAGTACTCTTTCCACTCTATCAGGTTTGGGTATGATCAGATAGGAAGTGTGAGAGAAAGGGAAGAGAGGAGGATGATTCCTGAGTGGTGGAAACAAGTGTCAACAGGAGATACAGTAGTCAGGAGAAATTTTGTAGGACTGAGGCCAAGCTTTGAAGAAAGTGTTAGGGTTGGATGGGTAGAAGGGAAAAGAAGACAGCATTCCTCATGTGGAGAAATAACATGTCCAAGGCACAGCTCTAAGATTAAGTGTGGCACATTCACAGGATAAGGAAAAATTGAGACCAAGTAGACTAGAGTTGAAATTATGTGCTTAAGAATTGAATATGATTGCATAGACAGGGTGGGGATAGACTCTGACAAACTTTAAGAGTCTGGCAAAGGTATTTACCCCCCCACCTCCTCCCAATGCTATAGAAAACAGACATTCACACAGATGTAGGACAGAGTTATAAAAATGGACTGTCCAGCTGTCAGCTAAAGGTCTCTGCTGAAAGCAGATGAATTATTGATTTCCCTTGCTGAGAAGAGTACCTGCAGGCAGCCTCTAAAGACAGAACTAGTTGGGAGTTCTGGGCTTCTGTGTCTAAACTAGCACTTATGTGGCAAAGGTAACTGTATTATAAAGAGAGAGAGCCAGCTAAAGCTTCTTTGCAGCAGAGCACTGAAACATGGGAATGGCCAGTTACTACCCGGGTGGCTTTCTCTCTGTGGCAATGTTAGGGATCTCCTATTTCCTGTTTCCTTGAAAAGTGTTGTGCTGTGGACAGTACTAGGAACTGTCTTAAGTCATTGTATACTCTGATAGGGCAGTGAGAGCATTGGGTAATTAAGTGTATCCTCAAAAAAATCTCATCCCCTGTACCAGAAGTTAAAGTGTAAACCATTTTGAAAGAACCACAAATATATGTGTGTGTGTGTGTGTGTGCATGTGTATGTGTGTATGTATATATATATAACTTTATATTATATATATATTTATATATATTTATATATATTATATATGTGCAGGATTCCAGAGACTGAAACTCTAAAGGCAATATTGGTTCAAGGGGGACAGGAAACTTTAAAAATACAGAATCCTGATGACTACATAAAGAGTTCAATGGATAATTCAAATTTTAAAATGACATCTAATAAACATGAAATATGACCATACAAAAGAGCAGAACAGTACCAAGAAAATAGCGTCAGGAAAGCTAAAGTTCAGATGAGATTTATGCAAAATGCTAAGGGCAATTTTTTAAGACTTATAAAACAACCATGTGGGGGACAAGAACAAGAAAGAGATAGGACCACAGATTGAGGTTAAATGAGATAATGATTTTTTAAAAAGCAAAACTACTCAATTCTTATTTTATTTGTGTTTTCTGAACCAAGAAAAAATATCTTCTTAATGAATGGTGAGACTCCAAGAGAAATGAAATGGGGGTAAATGAACCTACTTGCCTTCATTTAGGAGGGCAGGAGGATGGGGGGGGGGAGGGAAGAGTGGGAGAGAGAGAAAGAAAGGAAGGGAGGGAGACAGAGAGGGAGAGAGGGGGGCAGGGAGAAGGAGAGAAATGGGAGGGAGAAAGAGAGGGAGACAGACAGAGAGAGAGAGATGAAAGATCTTTTAATTCAGTTCAGTTTAACATTGAATCCTGGGAAATTTTTAGGTAAGATTCTTAAAGTAATATTTGTGATCATTCTAAAAGTAAACAGCAATTAATATGAAGAATTTAAATAAAACTTAGCAAAATGGCCACAGCAACATATTACAAACATTATACAGTATGAACAGATTGAATTTATGTCAGGAATGGAGAAATATTTCAATATTAAGAAAATTTTAAACAAAATAGATCCTATGAATAATAAAAATATATGCTTATGTTAATAAAAGAAAAGCATTTGTCAACGTGTATTTATATTTAAAATTATTAAGAAACATTGAAATAAGTGGACCTTTCTTTAATATGGTAAATAGTAGCTGTCTTAAACCAACAGTTAACATTATCTAACATAACTGGGCTGTGCTAATATAATTATGAGAATGTTACCTAAATTAATTTATAAAATTTTGTTTCACCAATCAAATGACCTGAGTTACTTTATACAACATGACAAAAATAAATAAAATTCATCCAG
The DNA here is from genome assembly GCA_028627135.1 of Pseudochirops cupreus. Lineage (NCBI taxonomy): Eukaryota > Metazoa > Chordata > Mammalia > Diprotodontia > Pseudocheiridae > Pseudochirops > Pseudochirops cupreus. Next base: position 204,206,610 of record CM053580.1, on the reverse strand, counting down.
AAAAACAAAAGACCAAGAATCCCAAAGGAAATCACGAACAATAAAAAAAAAAGGAAGAGGTTCTAATACGAAAACCAAACTCTACTGCAAAATATAATCATTAAACTGTTTAGTAATAGTTAACAGAAAAGTTGATCAATGGAACAGATTAAGTACACAAGACCAGGGAAAGGAAAAATAGTAGCCAGTGTTCAATTAATCTGCAAAGACCAACTACTGGGGTAAATACTCTCTACTTGACAAAAGCTGTTGAGAAAATTGGAAAGAAGACTAGAAGAAAGTAGGTTTATACCAGCATTTCACACCAAATACCTGTAACAGCAAGCACCCCAGCACAACCAGGGCGGCTACTAGCACAGGTTCTTAGATCTGCTTTTCTAAAGGAAAGCAACTCAAAATGGGTTAACAATCTTACTTTAATTAATCAAATACCATTTACCTAGTTCAGGGGAAAAAGTCAG
>CM053580.1:204182204-204205649 GCA_028627135.1 Pseudochirops cupreus | reverse complement strand
GCCACAGGCTCCACATGACCACATTCAGCCTATTAGGGAACAGAGTATACTTTCAAATATCCAAGGGTCCTCAGTCACGTAGACACTTTAGCAAAGGGCCTAGGGGCAGGGAAGATCTTCAGATTCCCATAACAATACCACAATACATTTTTTATACACATATCACATAAGTTTAAAGAGTCATATCATAAACAAGTTAAAGAAGAGGAGATATCTTGCAAAACTATGGCTAGAAGAAAATTGCTAGTCTGAACAGGGAATAGAAATAATAAAAAAAGATACAATGAACAACTTTGATTTCGTAAAATTGAAAAGTGTTTACACAAGCAAAATAAATGCAGTTACATTTATTTAAAAAACAGTTAACTGGAAAAATATATTCAGCAAATTTCTCTGATATAACTCTGATATCAGATATACAGAGAATATATATCCATTGCCTATTTAGATATATGATCAAAAAACATAAACAGGCTATTTTTAAAAGAAGAACTATAAATTATTGATGACCATATAAAATACTCTACATGCCTAATAATAAGAAAATAACCAATTAAAACAACTCTGAGGTTACACTTCACACTCATCATGCCCCCCACCCAAAACAAAGGAAAGCAGCAATGGGAAGAAGGGCATTCTGGGAAGATGACAGAAGAGGTCAGAAATTTCCAGACTCTCCAGATTTCCTCCACAAACTGAGAGGAAATCAGTATGATTGTAGAATGTATGTAGAATAGCAAAAAGTAGTTGTGGGGAGCCAACGAGTCTGTTACATCCTGGAAGTAACATAATTTGATAAGAAACATGTCCTTTTCTGTGCCTGAAGTCTGGGGGCAAAGGCTTTGATGTCAGGATATCAAACAAAAGTCCTTTTAAGTGTCTCCCTGTGGGGTCTTTCCGGGGAGCCAGCCTTTACAAGCAGCGTCACCTCGAGGGGTATTAGGGTACACTATAAAGGTTTTTATCTGAATCCTGGATCAGGCCTCTTTGGCTCCCCACAAGTAGTAGAATGAATGTAGCAAAATAGTAGAATGAAGGTAAAATGACAAAAATAAAGGGATAAAGCAATTGTCCTCCTAAGACAATTTGAGAGGACCATAAAGACAAGGTCTGCAGGGTCCAGGGTCGAGGTTTGGTCCAAGGGAAGTGTGGACATCTCTCCAGGGACTTCAGTGAATCAACAAACAGTAGGCCCTCAGGGATGGTGACTGGGCCTCAAGAAATTTCAGTTTAACTTCACCTCTTAGCCTCAGGAACTTTCACTTCTTGAACTTTTACATCATAAAGAACTGCAGAAGACTGAGTAGGGGAAGACAAAAGGACGCTGCCGCACACTGTTTCCAGAAGCGAAGCCTAGGAGTGCTGACCAGATGTGATCCCTGGCTGCAACTGTGGGTGAGGAGGAGTGAGCACAAGCCTGAGAAGCGCAGTACCACAGGGAACAAGAACATTTTTGCCACAGCATGCCTGGGGGCTTTAACTGTGGTTTAGGGCAGGAAAGGAGTCCCTGAGATTGAGCCTCCAAACAGAATTCAGAAGATAACTGTAAGGAGCACTTGAGACCCAGGGCAACATTACCCACGACTCACGTTTAAAACTTGATTATAATAATAAGCTGCTAAAAATAAAATAAAACGAAATAAAAATGAGTAACCAAAGGAAAAAAAATCTGACCACAGATCAGAGGAAGATAGCAAAGTTAAAAAAAAAAAAAGCCACTTCTATCCTGAAGAGTAACATAGAATGATCATAATCCCAAAAAGAGTTCTTGGAAGAACTTTAAAAGGAATGCAAAAATCAAATAAGAGAGATGGAGGAAAAATTAGGAAAAAAAATAAAAACAATCCAAGAAAATTATGAAAAGAAAGTCAACCAATTGGAAAGAGGTCCAAAATCTTAAAAAAATAACTCCTTGAAAACTAAAACTGGGCAAGAGGAATCAAGTGCCGTTATAAGACATCAAGAAATAATAAAACTAGAAAAAAAATAGAAGAGAATCTGAAAGATCTCATTAGAAAAAAAAATGACTAAACTGAAAGTAAATAAACAAATCAAATTTAAAAAAGAAAAAGAAAAAAAACAACTAATTGAGGAGTGACAATACAAGAATTGTCAGACTGCCTGAAAGTTATGATCAATAAAAGAATCTGGACATATTACAAGAAATTTTTTAAATTTCTTTTTAGTTTTCAACATTCGTTTCTACAAGATTTTGAGTTACAAATTTTTCTCCCCGTCTTTCCCCTACTCCTCACCCCAAAATAGCAACCCTACTGAATTCCCCTTTCCCCAATCTGTTCTCTTATATCCTCTGCCATCCCGCTCAACTTTCTAGTAAGGCGAGATGGATTTCTATACCCTGGTGCCTGTATATCTTTTTTTCCCAGTTGCACATTAAAAAAACAAAACATAATTTTTTATACACATGTTTTTAAAACTTTGAGTTCCAGATATTACAAGAAATTATTAAGGAAAATTGCCTGAATTTCTAGAAGAGGTAAAGAAGGTAAAGTAGAAATAGAATTTTAAAAATTTCCATTCACCTCCTGAAAGAGAGCTCAGGAGGAAAACTTACAGGAATGTCATAGTCAAGTTTCAAAACTCCCAAGATAAAGTGAAAATATATTAAGCAACAACAACAACAGAACAACTGAAATATGGTGAAAATACAGTCAGGATTTCATAAGACCTAGCAGCTTCTACTCTATATAAACATAGGTCTTGGAACATTATATTTCAAAGAGCAAAAGAACTAGCATTGCATCCATGAATAACTTAGGAAGAAAAGTTTTTTCTTTCTTTTTTTTTTTTTAATTAAAAGGACCATCCCTTGACTCACTTCTTTAAGAGGCCTATTCCCTAAATGGGCATTACCTCATGCTAAGTGACCAAGTGAAAAGGCCTTAGCCTAAAATGGTCAGGGTCTCCCATTGCACCCTGGGTCATCTCCAGTCACCCTAATGAATATCTGGTCCCTGGATCCAGATGACTCTGGAGGAGAAAGTGAGGCTAGTGACCTTGCACAGCCCTCCCTGGACAAACAGAACAACAACCCAGCAAAGGTGGGTATAATTCTGAATGGAAAAAAAAATGGACATTTGATGAACTGAAAGATTTTCAGGTATCTGTAATAAAAATACCAGAACTCACTAGAAAATTCAATATAAAAGATCCAAAAGAAGTAAAAGCAAATCATTAAAGATTAATTATAAGGCCCTCGTTATGGTCAAACCGCTTACCTATATATTTGAAAATGTTATCAGTATTCTTAAAACTTTCATTACTTAAGGTGATTTGAAGGAAAGGTTGGGGTTGAATTGTGTGTGATGGTGGTACAGTGAGTAGAGCACCAGCCCTGGAGTCAGGAGGACCTGAGTTCAAATCCAGCCTCTCAGACACTTGACACACTTACTAGCCATGTCACTTTAGGCAAGTCATTTAACCCCAATTGCCCTCCAAAAAAAAAGGCAAAAAAATAAAATAACAATAATAAAAAGAATCAAAATTGGGTAGGAAGAGGTAAAAGGGTGGAATTATATTATAAAAATAGGGTACAAAAGAAGCTAGTAATGTAACCTTACTCTCATCTGGGTTGAAGAAGAAACAATGTATACATCTGGAAGTGTAGAAGTCTTCTGAGCATGTAGAAAGGTGAGAAAACTGGGGGACAGATTGAAGGGAGAGACTTTTAAAGGAGTGTGTAGATTTGGATTTGACAATGTGGGGAGGGTGAAAGACTTTTGGAGGGGTATATAGATTGGGGGATGGGAGGACTCTTGGAGGGGTGAGTGAAGTAGGGGAGTGGAAAGGTTGGGAGAGAAGATAAGGTAACAGGGACAGGATAAAAAGAGGTCGAGAAAGAAAAGAGTGGGTAAAAATTAAATGGAGGAAAATTCACAAATAATAATTATAACATTGAATATGAATGGGATATTTATAGCAGCTCTTTGTGGTGGAAATTGCAGGGATCCTCATCAACTGGGGAATGTTTGAACAAGTTATACTGTGTGGTTGTGATGGAATACCACTGTGCTGTAAGAAAAAATGAGCTCAGTGATCTTAGAAAGGAATGGAAAGATTTGCGTGAAATGATGAGGAGCAAAATAAGCAGAACCAAGAGAACACTGTATATTGTAACAGCAATATTATTTTAAGAATTATTTTGAGTGAATAAGTCATTTTTACTACTATAAATACCCAAGTGAACTATAAAGGACATATGAAGAAAGATGCTATTTGCATCCAGAGAAAGAACTGATAAATAGAAGTATATATAGAATATTTTTACATGTAGGTAAATATACAGACAAATAGATTGTGTGTTTGTCTGTGTGTATACCTATCTGTGTCTAACATTAGTCATCTCTAGGGCAGGGTTGGGGGGAGAAGAAAAAAAAAGGAAATAAAAGAAATTTACATAATAAGTTTGTTGTATATTTGAAGGGAATAGCAAGCTGTGCATGGTAGATTTGTTGTTTTGTGTGCAATCATCTTTTTTATTGTACTGTGTTATGAAAATGCTTGTTCCATGAATTAAAAATAAAAAAAAATATTTAAAAATAAAAAAGGATTAAGAAGGGTGGGCATTCTAACGTACATGGTGGAGATGGGAAGAGGCCCAACCATTTTGGAAACCAATTTCCAACTGTACCCCAAAAGTCACTAAACTGTACATATCTTTTGATTCAGTGATACTACATTGATATACACCAAAGAGATCAAAGATAGAGCAAAAGGACCAATGACCATTTTTTATTGCAGTAAAGGACTAGAAACAAAATGGGTGTTATCATTTGGCAATGGCCCAAGAAATTGTGGTATATGAACACAATGGAAAAATTACAAAATGTCATATGGAACAGATCATTTATAAATGCTAATATAGAATGAAATGAGGAGAACTAGGAGGGTAATTTGCACAAAGACTATAATAATATGAAAGGCAACAACTGTGAAATACTTAACAACTCTGGTCACTGCAATGACCAATCATGAATTCAGAAGACCTATGATAAAGTAAGTATTCTTCCCACCTTTTAGTAGAGAGGTGATGAACTAGAAGTGCAGAATGAGACTTAAATTTTCCAGCCAAGGCCATTAAATTTGTTTTGCCCTACTATTCTTATCTGTTTTAGGGGCAAAATAGTTATCAGTACGGGCATTCAAGTAATGATAGTGATGCAAGGAAAGGGAGAGGAAAAAGAAAAGAAGGGAGAAAGTGAAGGAGAGGAGGGGAGATGAGAGAAGAAGAAGAAATGTTCTCTGCATGAGCAGAGAACAGGAACTAGTGGAACAGAAAGAGAGTGAGGTGGAGATGAGAGAGGGGGAGGAGGCAGAAAGAGAGAAGAGAAAAGAAGAGGAGAAAAGAGAGAAGAGAGGATTCATTGGAAACATTGTCATACCAGAGTAACCACATTCCCTTTCTTGAACAAGGACTATTGGGCTAGTAGATCAGGAAAATGTTCTAGACATAATATATCTAGATGTCTGCAAAACATCTAAAAAAAAGTCTGATATCTTTATGGAAAAGATGGGAAATTGTAGGATAGGTGATGTCACAGTTGAATGAATGACCTGATCTGAAAGTGAGTAAAAATTAAATTTAGTGAAGAGAATTCTCTAGTGAAGTGTCACTGGATCAGCCCTTCAACCTGTTATATTCGACATTCTTCCCTATGACTTGGATTTAAAAAAAAAATAGATGGCATGCTTAGCATATTTATGGGATGACAGTAATTTGGAGGGATAGCTAATGTATTAGATAACAGAATCAGGATCCAAAAATAGCCTGACAGGTTGGAGTGATAGTGATGAACCAAATCTAATAAAATGAAATTTAGTGAAAGTAAATGAAAAGTCTTATACTTCAGTTTAAAAAACTCAATTGCATAGATAGAGAATGGAAGAGATAAGAGATTAGAAAACAATACATGTGAAGAAATATAACTGGAGATTTTAACGAACTTGGAGCTGTATATGAGTCAACAAAGTGATACAGAAACCCCCCAAAAAAGCTAATATGTAATTTTCTGCAATAACAGAAATACAGTGCCTAAATGGAGAGAAGTGACAGTAATCACCTCAGGTCAGACTTCATTTGGAATATTATGTTCAGTTCTAGGTATCATATGTAAGAAGGATATTGGACTGCTGGGGTGCATTCAGAGAAAGGTGAGGAGGGAATTTGAGATCATACAACAACAGCTTATATAGTACTTTAGGGTTAATAAAGAACTGCACACATATTAGCTCATTTGATAATTACAATTAATCTGTGAGATAAATTCATTTTATAGATGAGATAACTTCCTCAGAGAAGCTAATAAGTATGAGAGGTAGAATTCTAATCCTAATATCACTCAATTCTAAATCCAAAACTCTTTCCAAAATTCCATACAAACTACAAAGCTAAGTAGTCCTAGAAATTAACCACATCAATTAAGCCTTTTTAAGCAAAATCCTCCAACTAACTACATGAACCAGCCACAATTAAAGCAGTCACTTATAAGTGTGCTTTTGGATAAGATTTGTGGATAAGGTTTGTGGAGGACAGGGAGAGATGTGGGATGTTGTAATGTTAAGGGAATTTGAAGATCTTCCCTGCCCCCTTAATAGGTCCATGTGACCTCCTTTGAGCTTTAGCCCAGCCCACAGCTGAGTCACATGAAACTCAGTCTGGGAGGAATTTTACCCAATATAACATAAGCAGAACAGAATATCACAAAATGTCAGGTTACTAAAGTCAAGGATTGTACATCAGCATTTGAAGGGACAATTCTAATTGTGCCTTTTGGGAGATATTAAAACTCTGGCAGGGAGGGAGAGACAAAGAGAAAGGGACAAAGAAAGATGAATATGTATTTTTAGGTTGAAAATTACTGCCAAGAATTTATAATAATAAAAGAAATCCCATAATCCAAGAGTTTCTAAGTAAAACATGAATAAACATTTAAAATGAGTACATTTCTGACTGACCCCATACTGATATTGTTTGCTTTTTTCATTATCTGCATTTCTATATCTGTGTCTTCTTCTCTCCTTTCCCAGAGAATTGTCCCTCATAATAACCAACAAAAAAAAAAAGAATCGGAGATGGATTCACCCAAACTAACCAGCATTAATGGAAAAAAATTTATATCATATGTCATAATCTACACCTATAGCCCTTCATCTCTTTGAACAAATGGTGGGGAGGTACATTATCCCTTCTTTGGCGCCAATCCTAGTCATAATAAATTTTTTAACATTTAGATTTAGTTTTTTGTGGTTGTTATTGTAGTCATTGTGTATAAAACTTTCCTAAATCTGCTTGCTTCACGTTCTATCAGTTCATTGCGTTAATCATTTCCTATAGCACAGTAAGAGGCTGTGGCATTCAAGCAATTTGTTTAGCTACTCTGCAATTGATGGAGATCTACTTTGTTTCCAGATTTTTGTTACTCCAAAAAGTGCCAGCACAAACATTTTGCATCATATTGGAACTTTCTTTTTATCACTAACATCCTTGGATATCAGCATAGATGCTGATGACTAGCGTTAAGATGCCTTGCACTGAGATGTCTGGGTCAAAGAGTATGTATCTTAGCCACTTTCTTTGCAATATTCTCAATTGCTTTACTGGCTAACCCTTTTTAATGGCACATTAGACAGCCTTAAGTAATATGCTTTGTAGAAATCAGGAATGCTTAGGGAGGTCATCTTGTAGAAAAGCACTATGTTATAGAGCAGCTGTTCTCAACCTGTGGGTTGCGACCCCTTTGGGGGTCGAACAGCCCTTTCACAGGGGTCACGGGGTCACCTAAGACCATCAGAAAACACATATTTCCTATGGTCTTAGGACCCGAGACACCACTCCACCTCCAGGTGAGTCCGTCCACATGCAGATACGCCCACATATGAGTATTAAAGGGTCGCGGCATTAGGAAGGTTGAGAACCACTATTATAGAGAAACTTAACTATATGGGAGAATCAGCTGATTATGCAAGTCAGATGGAAACAGCCAAACCTCTCAGGAAAAGGTCTTCTCTCTCTGTCCCACCTTAAACACACACACACACACACACTACAAGACATATAATGTCCTAAATATACTAGATTTAGGGAGCCCAGAAAGGATCTTAAGGGAAGACTAGGGCTTATTCCTTACAATATTTTGCTTTAAACAGCTTTAATTCTAAAGCTCCCTTTTAGCATTTATATAGAGCAAGGGCTATGGAAATACTCAGTCTAACCAATATAAATAATGACTACAATATTGTAAATGAAAACAACACTAAAAAAAAAGTGAAACTCCAATTACTTGCAGTGACTAATCTCAGTTCAGAGAAGAAATAATGAAACAATCCTCTTCTTCTCAAGCTACTGGTACAGAATATTATGTAACACCTCAGCTGTGGTTGCAGCTTTTACAAAACTATTTTTCTTTGTTACAAGAGAGGGTTCAGTGGGGATGGAGTATATATCAGGAAACAACTATGGTTGAAAAACAGAAGTCATCATGGGATCATACACTTGAAATTGGAAGAGACTTAAAGAACTCATCAGGTCCAACCCTTTCATTCTACAGGTAAAGAAACTGAGACCCAAGGAGGTTAAGTGCCTTGCCCAGTACAACAGAAGTAGGAAATAGTAGACGTAGAATTTGAACCTAGAAACTCTCACTCTAAATACACTATTTCCACAGGATCAAAACTTAAAGCCAAAAAGGAATCAAGGGCAAAAGAAGTCACCTGCTCAAAAAAAGCATTTTATGTGCTACAAAAAATAAAAGCAATCTAAGTGCCCAACAATGGGGCATGGTTAAATAAACTGAAGTATATTAACGTAATGAAACATTATAATTCCATTAAGATCAGCAAGTACGTGGGATACAAAGAAATCTGGAAGGAATCTTGCAAAATGCAAAACATCGAAAAAGCATAACCAGAAGAATGGAGTGCCTATTCATTAATTATGACAATATAAAAGGAAAAGTGAATAGACAAAGGATTGTGATGGGAACCAAAAATGACTGAACATTGTTGGGTTACCTCATGTATTTGACTTGACTAATTAAATGTAAATAGTTGTTAATTTCTTTGTATTCGTGTTCATTTCTAAATTTTTAATGAAACGTTGAATTAAAATACAGTTCTTTATCTCAAATGCTGTTGTTTTTTGTCAATAGCAAGGTTGTGTTTTGTTTCGTTTTGTTTTTAAGATACTACATCTGTCCAAGCCTCACTCCAAGGTGGAAAACCCAAGGTTAAGAGTAGGAGTGAGCTCAGATATATATACACTAGCTAATAGGCAACATTTATACAATGCTTCCTATGTTCCAGGCACTGGGCTAAGTGCTATACAATTATTATCTCATTTGATCCTCACAACAAGCCTGAGAAGCAAGTGCTATTATTATCCCTATTTTATAGATAGGGAAACTGAAGGAAACAGAAGTTAAGTGACTCCCCTAGGGTCATAGAACTAATAAGTTCTATGGACTTCTTGACTCCGGGTCCAACATTCTAGCCATTGTACTGCCTAGCTACCTTAGAGATTTTATAAGAGTCAGAAAACTCCAGTCAGAGATATTCATTCATTATTCCATTGACTAAAAATACTTTGTTGTTGTTTTTCCGATTCACTTCACACATGTGATAAATACTCATTACTCAAAGGATAAAATCATTTTGAGTAATTGTCAAGGGAATGCAAGTTGGTGAACACTTGATAGTTATCTATTCAAAAAGTATTCCGTACATTCAACATATAAAGTACTTTTCTCAAGTCTGATTTCCAGATTGCATTGCTGAATATTCCTCCGTTTCGTCTTGACTAAATTAAACAAATTCTGAGCTACAAACCACTACGTGAAAGTCACTGTTGAAGGAACACATTTCAGACCTCTACAGTCTATTAAGAAGATCTGGATTTGAACACAGTATCTGTCACTTAATACCTGTTCTACCTTGGGCAAGTTGCTTAATTTCTGTGGTGTTGATTTCTTCACCTATAAAATGAGAATATTATTAACTAAATAACTTCTTAGGTCTCTTCCAACTCTGAATCTATGATCCTGTGTGTACAGCAACTATAATACAAACTAGAATGTGTCACAAGAGAGGGATACACAGAGTGTTAGGGCCACAGTTCAAAGCAGGGAGAGATCATATCTCATTGGGGAAATTAGAGGGTTTATATTTCAAAGGAATTTGAACTAATCTAATCCAAACTCCTGTTTTTACAGATGTGGAAATGAAGAGCAAGAAAAAGTAAATGATTTGTCCCAAAGTTAGTGGCAGAGCCAGATTTTGATCTCGAGTCTTCAAATTCCACATTACCACAAAGCTTCATAGAATAGGTGATGAATGAGCTGGGTCTTGAAACATGGGTGGGATTTGGGGAGTTGTGAAGAAAATTCTTTTTCGGGTACGTATTGGACTAGAAGGCCACTGAGATCCCTTCCAACTCAAATTCTATCCTGTGAAGGGTTTAGGCATGAAGAATACCACAGACAAAAGCACAGAAGAAATCGTGTAGGCTATTTGCAGGGGATCTCTGGGCAATAAGTTTGGAAAGACAGGTTAAGGCAACAATACGAAAGGCCTTTATGCAAGAATGAGGAATAAACACTTCATTATTTTTGTGATTTATTAAATGAAACAAGCATTTCCATAACATAGTATAGAACACCGAGAAACACAGGAAAAGCTTTAATTACCTGATGTGAAGAAGCAATAAAAACAATACATTCAATAGTCACAATAACATAAACAGATGGAACAACAAAAAAGAAACCAAATCTTTGGCGATGATTATGACCAGGCCTGGCCTTGAGGATGAGAGGACAAAGTATAGCAACCTCCTTTCTGGCAAAGATCGGAGTCCGTGCATATGCACAGACTGTCAGACTTGGCAGATACATTGCTGAGTTCTTATTAACTGCCTTTTATCTTTGTTTTGTTTTTAAATTTATTATTAAAAAGACTTGCTCTCCAGGGCAAAAAGAGGGAAGGACATATTTAGAAATTAAGGTAATAGAAAAATAATATCAATTTTTTTTTAAACGAATAGTCAGAGGCAGCTAGGTGGCACTATGAATAGAGCACTGGTTCTGGAGTCAGGAGGACCCGAGTTCAAATCCAGCCTCAGACACTTGACACTTACTGTGTGACCTTGGACAAGTCACTTGACCCCTATTACCTCACCTCCCCCCTCCAAAAAAATGAGTAATTCAGATAATGAATTATCAGATAATGAAAGAATAAACTAAAGTGGTAGGAAAGAAGGGAAATAGGGAGGCATTATGGCACAGTAGGAAGAACTCTGATAAAAGACTGCAAAAGAGTCCTTACTTTCAGGGAGCTTAGAGTCTAATGGGGAAACGACATGCAAACAACTGAGTGTATGTGTGTGATAGACAAGACAGATCAACAGACAGATAGATAGATAGATAGACAGACAGACAGACGGACAGATGGACGGATGGGAAAAAAACATTAAGATGGAATAGAACATCAGGAAAATTTTTGTAGAGGTAGGGTTGTATTTGGGACTTGAAGAAAGTCAGAGAATCCAGGAGATGAAGAGGGAGAGAATTCTAGACATGTCAGACAGCCAGTGAAAATATCCAGAGTCAGGAGGAAGAGTACTTTGTTTGAGGTATGGCAAAATCAATGTCATTGTGTCATAAAGTATGGAATAAGGGAGTAAGGTATAAAAAATACTAGAAAGTTTTAAAGGGACTATGTTATGAAGAGCTTTGACCACCAAAAAGAGGTTGTTATATCAAAATCTAAAGATGATAGGAGGTCACTAGAGTCTACTGAGTGGAGTGGGTGGGTAGGGTGAGGAATTACCTGCACGTTAAAAAGAATGAGGATTTAAAGATAGTTACAAAAGAAATTTATGATGAAGCGAATCAGACATAGAATTTGAGATGCCAAGTTTTCATTCAAATTTCTCAAGAAAATAACAATTATTAGCATTTTTATTTCAGGGGTAGAAACACTAGGGCACAGAGTACACTGTCATAGTACAAATAAAAGTCACCACATCTCTCTTTAAATGAACTTTGTCCTTGTTTTATAATATCAAACCCCTGCTGTCCACATTGATAGACTGCTTCATACAGACTAATTATCACTATTTTTAAAGTCTCCATTCAATTTCTTTAATTATATAGTATAGTCTATGAATTCTCTCTTCAGTATAAGTGTGATGAACCTCATTATGCCCCCCACTAGTGAAATTGTAATTACAACACCTACATGTACTTACAGAATCATAAAATGTAAGAGTTAGATGGGACCTGAGAAATTATCTGGTTCAACCTGCTCATTTTATAGCTTTGAAAGCCAAGAGGCAGAAAGGGAGGGAAACACTTGTCATTATGAAAATCCAAGGAGCAGAAGTGGACCTAAAACATGACTGTGCTATCAGAGAGTGGCAGCTGGAACTTTTAAGTCATTCAAGTCTTGGATAATGTGTTATTAGCTAATTCCATCAAATACCACAGTGTCTTAAGAGGGTAGAAACACTGACAGAGGCCTAGCCCTTGATATTTAGAAATACCAGTGGTTCTTGTTTTATGTCAGCTCCTGAAAATCAGCTCCCTAATGTTGTCAGACAAGAAGTCAAGTCTGTAAGGATGTGCCCACTCCTACTGGAAGGCCAAGGCACTGATGTTTAGAAACTTCACACAAAAGGTGATTCTAGAGGTAAATTCACATGCTTTGCAGTTTGTAGGGTTCCTGCTTTGTCAAGCAAGACAGACTGAGGTGGACAACAAATTGTTAAGCCCATATTTTGAATGCCCTACTGTTTCCTGTGGTTCTGGAGCTTATTACTATAGTAACAAGCCATGCAATCTAACCATCTCAAAATGCAGGTGAATTATAATTTTAAATGACTATCATTTTAAATTCTGGCAATTAAGGTTATCCATTATTTCACTGGATTTGTGATCTCATTCAAAAATGTAATCCCTCTATTAGTATAGATTACAACCATCAATACCTTCCCGTTCTATATGACTCTTGGCAATGACTACCTGTAACAACAACGCAATATTCACAACACCCAGGGTGGTCATGAATATGCTAGTATAGTTGTGAATCTCAAAATGTAACAGGCTCTCCACATGGAGGACAGAACCAAAGCCTTTATTCAAATACCAGAAAACCGAGTCCCAGAACCAGAAAGTCAAAGTCATTACAGTAATCATGAAGTTGGTACACATGGTTAATGCAGTAAACACCCTCATTCCCAAACCTTCACAACAGAACTTGTTCCCTCAAGCAGGGATCCTCCTCTCTCACTCACAGTAGCTCCTCAGCCTGGTTCTTGGAAGCTCTCAGCAGAAGTTCTCAGAAGAAAAGTCTCAGCAGAAGCTCCAGTTGGCTCTCAGAAGAAACTGTCACCATAAGCTCCATTCTCAATATCAAAATCACTTTCTCCAGCCTGGGCCTCTCCTCCTCAGCCTCCATGTAGCTTGTGGAGTTCTGACTCTCCAGCTTGTGCTTTTTTCTTATATAAGGTATTAGCTCCTCCCTGTTCCAGCCCCTTCCTGTTACATCAGGAAGTCCATCCCATTGTGGAATTCACAAGTTCTGGGTCTTAATATTTGACGCAATTGTGAGCTTGGAACTAAGTGCTAAGTACCTGTTAGCTTGCCAATACAAGGGGATCTTCAAATTCCATTACTATTACACTATCATAAATCCTCCAGGGAGAATCTACTCAATAATCTTTAATTTGAAGCCCTTCTAGCTTGGTAGGATCTCAGAGCATGTACTTTGCTATTATAACCTCCTAGAACCCATACTCATCTTCATTTTATGATGAGGTACTAGAATAAGGATATAATGGTAAATTTTCCCCCTACTTTTAAAATATAAGTTAAAGCATGGATTAACAATGGATTGTTATGGACTATGGATGTCTAGCAAATAAAATCTGTTCAAAAAGATGTCACCAGAATTTAAGCTATTCTCTTCCATTATGACCAATAAGCTTATTGATATTAGAATAACATTAGATATTGTGAAGGGAGAGCTAAGTTTTGTCTATTTTTTTTAAACAATTCCTAGGTACCAGTAGAGCAATCAAGTGGTCCATCTGTTACTCCTTGCTTTTGCCATGTGTCTGGTCCACCTCCATTTCTGATCACTTTTTTGCTTAATGACAAATCTCTTCTTGCACTGAAAATTTGCTGCAGCCTCCACTATCACCATGAGTCTCTAGGTCACCTGACATCTGAAATCTTTTGATATTAAAGTAGTCTAAGATTCACAATCATAAGTATCACAAGGAGAACATTTGTGCTGTTTTAGTTTTTAAGATGGACCTTTGCCCAGAGAGCAACTTGATATCAGCAAAAGCACTGCACATTTTCCTAAGTATAATCCATTATACTCACATCCACCTAATTCAGCGTTGGACCCCAACTCATGCTCACTAAATGTGTGGAGCAGTGTCATAAAGAATGTCTGCAAAAGGTACAAATGGAAAAGGCCTGTTTTTAGAAACGGTTGTGCCCTCAAGCACAGGAGCATCAAACACATGGCCCAGGGGCCAGATCCATCCCAACACATTCATGAGTGTGACCTGAACCAGACAAAATGGAATTGGGAAATATTTGACAAAGTAAATAAAAGTACATAATGTCAATGTGTGGTTTTCTAAAAAAAAAAAACAAAAACCTCTTCCCTCAAGACACAGCTCAAATACTTGCTTCAACATGAAACGTTTCTTAACCTCTCCTACCAAATGCTAATGCCTTTTCTCCCAAATTTCCTTGTATTTAACTACTTTGTATTACTTTATATTCATTCTGTATCTATTTATACAGAGAAGCAGCCTGGAATGTTGGATAGAAAGCTAGTGTCAAAGACAGGAGTTCAAATTTTGCCTCTAAAATATACTGGCCATGTGACGTGGGGCAAATCGTTTAAACTCTCATCATCCCAAGCAACACTCTAAGACAACAAGGTGCCAGTCTGCTTTGGTTGAGGGACTTTCCTCATCTGAGAATTCCCTACACCAATGTAATTACAAGTCCAATACTAATTCAGTAAATACTTATACTTGTTGTCTTCTCAAATAAAATGTGAATTCCTTGCAAGGAAAGATGCCTTCCTTTTTTTTTTTAATTAGTATCCCCAGTGCTTAGCAAAGTGCCTGGCACATATCAGCCACTTAATGAATGCCTTTTTATCAACAGGTGATTTTAAGAGAGAGTTAAGGGTTCTGAACAATTAAAATGAGAAAATCACTTGTTATAGAAAGAGAGTTCAGAAGTAAGCTATTTCAAAACTAAGTTAATTTTTTGTTTTTGTTTTGCATGACCTTCTTAAAAAGGTCTCCCCATGAGACCTTTTGGGTACAAGTGAGCAAGATTGTTCAAATAATACAGTATTGTTCCTTGGCATATTTAGGTTTACTGGTGGATAATAACAGGTGCATCCTACCCCTGGATAATTATTAGTAGGAGTAGTCTACCTCTACAAAACAGAAAGTGAAAATTTCCTTGATGCCAAGCCATTAAAGACAAAGTTCCCAGGAAACTGGAATGCTTTTGGTCTCCCCCACCCAGACTTGTAATCTCCACTCTTTTCTTTATATCCAGTGCTTAGTACAGTGTCTTGCACTGATTAACTGACCCACCCCTTTCTTACCTCTCTAGACAAAGTATAGAGTGTAGATTATCCCACAGTCCATCAGAAAAAATCTTGCCCTCAATTTTGTCTTCTAAAATGAAAAAATTTTTGCTAGTTACAATATGAAAATACAGTGATTATGCACCTATTTACTTAAAGATTTAAGTGAAAGAAGAGTACATGGATTCCATTAAAAATTCATAAGCACTTGAACACACAAATATCTACTTTGGGATAATGAGTAATATAGTGGAAAAAAAAAAAAGAGTTGACTTTATAAATAAAAGACCTGAGATTGAGTTCTAACTGCCACTTATGAACTATTTTGTGGTTGTTTAGTCATCCAGTTGTGTTGTGTCTAACTCATCCTGATCCCATGGACCACAGCACACCAGGCCTTTCTATCTTCCACTATTGCTCAAAGTCTGTCCACATTCATATTCATTGTTTTCATGACACTATCTATCCATTTCATCCTCTACCACCCCCTTTTCCTTTTGCCTTCAATCTTTCCCAACAACAGGATCTTTTCCAATGAGTCCTGGCATCTCATTATATGGCCAAAGTATTTAAGCTTCAATTTCAGTATTCAACCTTCCAGTGAATAGTCTGAATTACTTTCTTGAAATTTAAATTTATAAATTTCACTTCACTTCCCTGCAATTCATTTCCCTCATCTGTAAAATGGGATAACAATTTTGCTACTAATTCACAGGAATGCTGTGAGGATTATAACATGCCACATTATTGTAGGTTGTAAAAACCAAACCCTAATGAGCAGAAAAAGGCATGCCACTAGGCAAAATACAAAAGAAGGGCTTTGAGAATATATCTGTCATAGTAAAATCCCCAACATTTAAGACTTTAATAATAAGATAATTGGCTTGCAAACACTTCAGGGAAAATATGCTAACTTAATAATTTCAATTGTTGAGCTTCACCTCAATTATCTGCATCATTCAATAACAAAAGAACTTCTAATTTCCACAAATGAGACATCCAGAAAATTAATCCTCTAAAATTTCATGCACAAGAAATGGATGGGCAAACCATTAACCTGTTACATGATTTTATATTCTGAACTAAGTGGGGAACTACTTCTGGGTACAGTAGATCCAATTCAATTTAGTTTAACAAGGATTTATTAAGTATCTATGATGTGCTAGACCAGGGTATGGAAACCACGGCCACCACATTGGATCCTAAAGTGCAATCCTTTGACTGAATCCAAACTTCACAGAACAAATCCCCTTGATAAAATGATTTGTTCTGCAAAACTTGGACTCGGCCAAAAGGCCACACCCAAAGACCCAGAAGGCCACATGTGACCTGGAGGCCACAGGTTCCCCACCCCTGTTCTAGACAGAGGGGATACAAAAGCAAAAGTAAAATAAGCCTTGCCCTCAAGGGATTTACATTTGATTTAGGGATAAGCAACAAGGACATGGGTAAATAATACAAAATATAGACAAAATAAATGCAAAGTATTTGAAGAAAGGATAAAAATAATTGATAGGATGAGTAAAGACCTCTTGTAGCAGACATTTAAGCTGAACCTTAAAGAGACCTAGGGAAGTAGAGGGGAGGAGAGAAAGTATTCTAGGTATGAGAGACAGCCCGTGCAATGATAGCAATGTGGGAGACAGATTATGTATGGGAAACACTAAGCCAGTTCAGTTAGACTGTAAAGTACATGAGGAGCAAGGACCCTTTCACAGGGGTAGCCTAAGACCATCAGAAAACACATATTTCCAATGGTCTTAGGAACTGAGACACCACTCTTCTATCCATCCCCAGGTGCGTCTGCCCACATGCAGATACTCCCACATACAAGTATTAAAGGGTTGAGGCATTAGGAGGGTTGACAACCACTGGGTTAGAACCATATTCTGAAGGGTTGTAAATCTAAATAGAAAAGTATATATTTTAAACTAGGAACAATAAGGGATCACCAAAGCATATTAAACAGGGATATAATATGGTCGAACTTATCTGTGCTTTAGGAATATCAATTTTCCAATGGTGGGGAGGGAAAATGAGAGAGTGGGAAAGTTAGCAGCCAGGAAAAGAATGAAAATGGTAAAATGATTTTGAGAATTAAAACTTGGGTGTCTGGAATGATGATAATAGCTTCACTACAAATATGGAAGTTAGGAAGAATGGAGAGTTTAAAGCAAAAGATTATGAGTTCTGTTTTGGACACAGTTTGAAATGCCAATGGGAAACCAACGTAGAAATGTTGATCAGTCAGTGAGGCAGTACTGGAGCTCAGGAGAGAGATAACTATGTCTATATGTAGATTGGGGAGCCATCTGCATAAAGAGGATAATTGAACACTTGGGAACTTATGAGATGATAAAGGGAAAGAATAAAGAGAAAGTAGATATCCCAGGGTAGAGCCCTAGCTACACCCATATATAAAGAATGGGATATGTAATGATCCAGAGAAAAGAACTGAGAAGGAGCAATCAGAAATGTAGGAAGGAAATCAGGAGAGAGCATTGTCACAAAAACCTAAGGAGAAAAGAATATCCAGGAAGTAGAGGGTTTTCAACATTGTCAAACAATGCAGATAGGTAAAGTATAAGGACTATGAAAAGGTCAAAAAATGAATTTAGATATTAAATTTTTAGAAATTTCTGTCACTTATGTTATTATATATTACTATATTGCATATAAATATATGATTATATATAATTTGGAACAGTAAGAACCTTAAAAATCTTGAAGAGAACAATTTCAGTTTGGGTGATAACATTGGATGCCAGATTGCAAGGGGATGAGAAATAGAAGCTGAGGAAATGGAGACAACAAAAAATAAAAAATACTTATAATAATAATTTGCCTATGAAAAGGAGGAGAGCTATGGGATTATGACTTTAAGGGATGGCAGGGTCAAGTGAAAGGGTTTTGTTAAGAACAGGGGAGATATGAACACATTTGGACACAACAAAGAAGGAGCCAGTAGACAAAGAAAGATTGAAGAACAGAGATAGGAGGTAATAGAAGGAACAATATCTCAGAAGACAGGAAGGGCCGAATGCAAGGACACAAGAAGTTGACCTTGACAAGAACTACCTTTCCCCCCAAGACTGGAATACAAAATAAGAAAATTATGAATGATATTAAGGGGATGCAAGATATAGAATGGAGCAGAAGAGGAAGCTTATGACGAAAGGTCTAAATGTTCTCAGTAAAGTGTGAAGCAAAATCCTCGGGCAAGTTGGAAGATGGGATGAGGGTGAAGAGAAGAAGGGATTATCATGAGTGGTGTAAGAACAGAAGACTTGAAACAGAAGCAATAGTGTAATGGGAATGGGAATTTGAAGCTATTCTCTGCCCCTTAAGAGGGCGAGGGGTGAGTTTGAAGACCTTCCCTGCTTTGAAAGTAAACTCTGCCCCCAATAGGCTGAATGTAATCACATGGAGCTTGTGATGGGAAGAATTTGCTGAAGGGTGGAGCAGAGCCCACAGAAAGCTGGGAGTCAGAGCTAGAGAGACAGTGGGAGAGAGAGGAGTTCAGGCAATGAGAGAGAGAGGTTTGTGAGTAAATATTGATCTTGTATTGGTTCGTAGGAAGGCTAAAGGATGCTGTGGCTCTCTGTGTTGTTATGGTTTGTTAACTTCATTACTGCTATGATGGAATTGGCTTCCTGGTCTTGGGATTCGGTTTTCTAGTGTCTAAATCCATGCTTCAGTTTTGTCCTCTATATGGAGAGTTTGTTATATTTTGTGATCAAACATCATGCAATATTAATAGTCATGGTCTTTAGCATGATTGTGGGTGCTGTAAATATTGCACTGGCACTACAAATGGGTATTACGATAGGTAGTCAACCAGAGGAAATTAAAAGGATTACTTTGCTTCAAGGAAAGTCCAGTTGATATGGGATAACAATTTTCTGGTGAACCAATTCATCACATTTTTGTGCCTGCCTCCCACAGTGTTTAGTGGGATATAATTAGAAGTAAAAAAAGCAGACAACTGAGGTTGACTGGATGACAATCAGAGAACTGATTGGACCAAAATCTTGTTTCACATTTTGACAGTTCTACAGATCTGAGAACTAAATGATGTGTGTACTCTACCCAATAGTGTAAATATCAGTTCATCCTTGCCTACCTGTTCTATGCCCCTCTTATCCACGTCCTCCCATAGATCCTCCATGAATGAGTCCTAGGCCACTATAAGGCAATAGCTGCCATGCTTAGTTTTAACCAAGGCAGGAGAGGGGACACAGGGGAGGAATAATCAGTCATTCCCTACCTCCAAAGTTCATATTATATTCCCCCAGACACAGAAACAATAGCAACACATACTTACACATCCTTAGTTTCCCTTTTACTCAGAAATACAAGTTCTGATTAGGGTGAGATGGGCCTGCTTCAGATTCCCTGATTCAAACTTGTACCCATTTTCCCCAAGGGACCATCTATCACCTGATGTCAATGCAAAGCCCAAAGTCTCCTGGTTTTATAGCCAAGAAAGCCCTGCTTATGAGCCAACTCTATTCCCATTCATCTTGTTTCTCCTTCCACACGTTTTAAGATTTATATCTTAGTTGGGCAGGTTAAAAGCAGGGATGGACCCATATTTGATTGCCTTTATGTGTTACTTCATATCCACAAATATGGAACTGTACTTGGATGGCTTTGCAGGTGTTTATTATTGTATATATGCCTATATCTCTATAAACCTACATATTAGGGGGCCTTGTATATAAGGATACTTAGAAAATTCAAGACTAGAGAGCAAGAAAAAAGATTTATAATATGTGCATGTTCAATATATATATTGAACTTGATCAGAGAGATCAAGCTTCATGACAAGAGAAATTGAAGGATAATACGAGAATTATGAACTGAGAGACGGAAAGAATATAGTCTTAGGTGAAAGCAGAGATAGCTTAGAGAGAGGAACCAAGGGATAGAGAAAAGGAGGAAGAAAGATTGTGGAACAGAATAAAGGCAAATAACCAAATTTTTGTGAAAGGAAAGAGTAGAATCTGCAATATATAGACTAGTGAGGTAGACTTTGACTAATGGAGAAAAAATAAATCTAGAATGTATTAATAAAGAGATGGTTAGTACACACATTTTTTTAAAAAAACTATCATGAGGGCTCAGAATGATTTTATTAAGAACAATCATTGTACTCTGACTTGCTTTCTTTTTGAAATGGTTAATAAAAATGAAATAAACAGCGTAAAAAAAGAAGGAAGAGAGAGATACAGACACAGGGACAAGACAGAGTGACAGAGAGAAAGCACAAAAAATAGGAAGTTTGGTAGAGGGGCAGATATAGGGAAGGAAGATATTGACTTCGATTTGCACATGTTAAGTTTGAGGTGGCTCTAGGACTCCCAATTTGAAAATGTGTAATTAGTAAGTATATTGTCAAAATTAGGAGTGTCTGATAGACCTCACCATCTATAGAAAATTCTTCTTCCATTAGGACTCTATGCTAGGAATCTTCAATGATGGGGGCAAATACCTTTAGTGAGAATGTCTCTGCCTAACCTGAAAATAATAATTGGAGATTCAAACAAGGTTATGTCCACTATAATATCTTTCAAAGACCTTGTATAATAAAGTCACCTCTCTGTTGTTAGATTTTTCAAAAACACTTGCTATCTGCATGGAAGAAAGCTTATTATAGTTAAACCTAAATTGAAGGCATTGTTTTGCTTTACTGCAGTCTAATCTTGTTGTTACAGTATACAAACAATAAATAAAGTGGAGTATTTTCTTCTCTGCACTGTTCAGTTGTCTGATATAAAGACAGGGTCTTCAATAAAACATTAAATGTGAAAAGCTGCCTTTTCCCTTTTCATGTCTTCATCATGGATACTCTCAAAGTGGGTTGAAAGTATTCTGATAAAAGATTTTGTACAAATGGTAAAATGAGCCTATTGGCTGATAGTTACTGATCCTTTTTTGATCATCCTTTCTGTATATGAAAGCAGGCAATAACGTGGTTTTCCCCCAGGCATTTGGAATCCTCCCCTTTCAAATATCTTGAAAATCAATCTCTCAATGAAAGTGAAATCGTCATCTCTACCACAGAACTCCTCTTTATGTTTTGTAGACTGTGTTATGCTTCTTTTCTCCCCTTGTTTTCTTTAAAGCTCTTTCTACTTTATCATGTAGTACATTGGGGATTGTAATGTAAGAGTCCAAATGGGGTAATTCCACTGCTACTGACAGAGAAAACAGTTTGTTATATAATTTTTTTCAAATCTTTTCCATTATTCATCTGTTCGTTTTTCTACTTCCAGTTTCACTGTGAAAGGCCCACAGGATGATCCGGCTTAATTGTGTCACTTGCCAACCTTTATGTAAGCTTGCTTTTCCCTTCACTACTTTTCAAAAACTTCCACCCTCCTTCTCCACACAATTTTAGAAATGAGTGATATTTCACATCAATGCTGTCCTTGGTTGCCATACGTCTCCCTTTGGCAAGGAGATCAAGTTTTTGCTGTCTGAGGCCATTTCTAGGCTCTTTAATGTGCCAGGGGCAATGATTACTTTACATTAGTTAATTTCCTTAAGAAATAGTTACAGCCTTTATCAATTTCCACACATCAACAGTAGGCTTGCCATTTGGTGATGAATTATGTCACCATGCATCACAGGCCAGGCTTGATTTAGGACAATCTGGTGTTTCAGGTTCAAGATTGGAACATATGCCACCAATAGTTAACCCAAAAAAGTTTATTTAGCCATAGCATAGATAGCATATCCGGCAGTGATATCTTAACACAAAACTAGCCATGTGACCTTGGGTAAGTCACTTAACCCTAATTGCCCTACTTTCCCCTCTCCAAAAAAAAAAAAGGCTATATCCAATTGAATGGAATATCACTGCTGGATGTCGGATTTGAACTCAGGTCCTCCTGACTCCAGAGCCAGTGCTCTATTCACTGCACCACCTAGCCATCCCATTTGGGTATAGCTTTTGCTCTTATCACACCATGCAATCTATGAAATTAATTTCATATAGGTAAGTGAAAATACAAGCAAATCTCATTCTTTCATGTCTGACTAGTGACCTAAAGCAGATGAAAACAACTAGAAATCTAAAACAAAGAAGCTCCTAGAATTAGATATTTGAACTATCAATTTTACACATTCAGATTTTCATGACTAAGAAAAACAGTAGTCTTCATTAAAAATAGTCTTCATGAAAAATGCTAAACTTTACAAAGCCAATAACAAATCCTAGGCTAATTTAATATGCTCTGTGACAATACAGCTTGGCAAGGTTTATTATTATGAAAAAAGAGTTTAAAATAAAGTAGAACCTCTACAGTTCTGAGAGGTGTTTTTTGTTTTCTTCCTTCCCTCCATTTCCCCAACATGGAATACCAAGTAAGTAGGCAACTTTCCCCTCTACACTATATTGAATGAAGTATCCATTGCCAGGTCATTTTAATAACAATTATGACAATTATAATAATAATGATGATGATCATTTACATACGTTAAGGTTTGCAAAAAGCTCTTTTAAAATGTTATTGCAGGCTGAACAAGTTATGGTATATGAATGTAATGGAATACTATTGTGCTATAAGAAATGGGAAGGAGATAGACTTTATAATTACCTGCTGAGGCTTATACAAATTGATGCTGAGTGAGAAGAGCAGAACCAGGAGAAATTTGTACACAATCACAAACACATTGTACATATGATGACCAACCTTGATAAACTGGACTCTTCTCAGCAATGCACAGCTATAAGACAACTCTACAAGTCTCAGGATGGAAGGAAATATCTACATTCAGAGAAAGATCTAGAAAGACTAG
>CM053580.1:204128936-204175357 GCA_028627135.1 Pseudochirops cupreus | reverse complement strand
AAAAAAAAATTAATTATTTACTTTTAGTTTACAACATTCAGTTCCACAAGTTTTTGAGTTCCAAATTTTCTCCCCCTTGCTCTCCTCTCTCCCCACCTCCCAAAATATGACAGCATGCAAACCGATATAGGTTCTACATACACCTTCACATTAAACATTAGTCAAGTTGTAAAGAAGAATTATAACCAATAGAATGAATGAGAAAGAAGAAACAGGGGTGGGGGGGAGAAAGAGGAGGGAAAAAGAGAGACAGAGAGTAGTTGGCTTCAATCTGCATTCAGACTCCATAATTCCTTTCCTGGATGTGGATAGCCATCATGAGTCTTTTGGAGTTGTCCTATAAACTTGCATTGCTGAGAAGAGCCCAGTCTAACAAAGATAGTCATCACAAATATAATGTGCCTGTAATTGTGTACAACGTTCTCCTGGTTCTGCTGCCCTCACTCAGCATCGGTTTATATAAGTCTCTCCAGGTTATCATGAAGTCCATCTGCTCCTCCTTTTCTAAAGTTATTTATTATTTCAAGTAGTTTTTTTACTTGATTCTCTAGGATTCTCTTAGTATATCATCACATCATCTGCAAAGAGTGATAGCTTGGTCTCTTCTTTGCCTAATCTGATTCCTTCAATCACTTTTTCTTCTCTTATTGCTACAGCTAACATTTCTAGTACCAAATTAAATAACAGGGGAGATAGTGGACATCCTTTTTTCAGCCCTGATCTTGTTGGAGATGTTTCTAGCTTATCCTCATTATATATAATACTTGCTGATGGTTTTTGGTAGATACTACTTATCATTTTAAGGAAGACTCCATTTATTCCTATGCTTCCTAATGTTTTTAATAGAAATGAGTGTGGTATTTTGTCAAAAGCTTTTTCTGCATCTATTGAGATAATCGTGTTTTCTACTAGTTTTGTTGTTGATGGGACCAATTATGCTGATAACTTTCCTAATCAAATATGAAATTCTTCATTTGGCTTTTGGGAGCTCTTCATAACTTGGCCTTTTTCTATAACTCCAATTATCCTTTATCTTTTAACTATCCAATTGTCATTCTTTATTTCCTTCTATGCGCTCTATGATACAATTATACCAGCCTACTTAAAGTTCACAAGTATATGATATTCATCTCCTATCTCAGTTTCTTTCTACTGCCTGTCCCTCCTTTCTGGAGTGATCTTCCCTTTCTCTCCCTTCTTTTCCTCCTCCCAAATAGTAGAAAAAAGAAAGAAAAACAAAACACTTTAACAAATAAGCATAATGAAGAAAAAAATTCTCATACTAACTGCATCCAAAAATGTGTACTTCATTCTGCATATTAGCCTATTACCATTCTGTCAGCTGGTGGGAGCATTTTCAAACATATCAGTCCCATAGACTTGTGATTTATGATTGCATTAAACTTGATTTTTTCCCCAAAATTGTTCATTTTTACAATTTTGATATTATCATACACATTGTACTCCTTGTTATAATCACTTCCCTCTAAATATGCTCATACAAATCTTCCCAGGTTTCTTTGAAACCACATTTCTTTATTTCATATACCACCCTAGTATTACATTACATTCATATACCATATTTTGTTCAGCTCATTCTCAATTTGACAGGTATCACCTTCCTCTGAGTTTTTAGTTCTTTGCCATTACAAAAATAGCTCCTATAAATATGTTTATGTATATATAAATCCTTTTCTTCTTTCTTAGACCTCTTTGGTATATAGGACTAATACTGGTATCAGTCAAAGGACATTCAGTTTAGTAGTTTTGAGGTCATAGTTACAAGTTGGCAGCATACTTACCAATTCACAGCTATAATAAGGGTGTATTAATGTGTTTTCCACAGTTTCTCCAACATTTTTGTCCCCTTTTTGTCAATATTTTCAATCTGATGGATGTGCAGTAAAACTTCAAAATTGCTCTAATTTGCATTTTCTAAGTATTAGTGATTTAGAACATTTTAGTATGGCTATAGATAGCTTGGATTTCTTCCCTTGGAGAACTACTTATTCATATTTTTCAACCATTTTTTAAGTTGGTGAATGGCTCTTATTTTCATATATTTAAATTTTAAAATAACTGCAAAGATTCTTTTATCCAGTTAATTGTTTCCATTTTAATACTGTCTTAATTGGATTTTTTGTGCAAAAGCTTTTGAAATTTTATATAATAAAAATTGCCCATTTTATTTTCTGTAACTCTCTCTTCCCCTTATTTGCCCATGAACTTTTTTCTTATCCATAGATCTGAAAGGTAATTTCTTCTTTGTTCCTCTTATTTGTTTATGGTGTGATTGTTTATATCTAGATCATGAATCCATTCGGAATTTTTTTTTTTGGCATGTGGTATTAGGTACTAGACTGTTGTCCAGTTTTCCCAAAAATTTTATAATATGGTGAGCCCTTAGCCCAGTAGCTGAGGCATTTGGGCTTATCAAACATGAGGCTACTATGTTTGTTTCTGTGTATTGTGTATATAATCTGGACCACTGAATGTCTTCTCCTTACTTTAAACCCATTACTAATTGATTTGATGACTAGGGCTTTGTAGAATAGTTTGTGATCTCTTACTGTGAGGTCTTTTTACTTCCCACTTTTTATTATTTTTTTCACGAGATTACATCGCATAACTTTTGTTATAGCTCTTTCTAGTTCTATCTTTGCTAATTTGCTGCGGCACTGAGCATATAAATTGATTGGTATTGTCACTTTGATTATATGAAGTCAGCTTATCTGTGAGAGGTACAATGTGTGCAGGTGTATATCTGCAAAAAGGAATAAAGTATTTGTAAAAGTGTTTGTTAATTTCTCCAGAAAGTATTAAAGTAACTTCTGAAGTGCCTACTGAAGGAGTTGAAAAATGGAAAAGTGGCTAAGTTTGTGAGTAAATGAGATGATGGTCTTGTGTACAATGTTTTCCTGATTGTGCTCACTCCACTTTGCATGAGTTTATGTCTTTCCAGGCTTTTCTGAAACCATCTTGCTTGTCATTTCTTTCTTCAGTACTTTTTTGGGTCTCCTTTAGCAAGCTGTTGACTCATTTTTCATTATTTTCTTGCAACACTCTCATTCCTCTTCCTGATTTTTCCTCTACTTCTCTTACTTGATTTTCAAAATCCTTGAGCTCCTCCATGGCCTGCGAGCAATTCATATTTTTCTTGGAAGCTTTTGATGCAGGAGTTTTGACTTTGTTGTTTTCTCCTCGTTCTATGTTTTGATCCTCTTTTTCACCAAAAAAAAGATTCTATAGTCTGACTTCTCTTCCTCTGCTCATCTTGCCAGTCAAATATTTGACTTTTGAGCTCTTTGCCATGGTAGAACTCTGCTTCCATAGAAGAGAGTGCTATGTCCCAAATTTCTAGAATTTTGCACAGCTGTTGTCAGAGCTTCTTCTAGGCACCTACCTCAGAATTGTGAGGAGCACTGCCTTTACACAGCCTCAACAAGCTCTGTCATACCAGGGCTTCTCATACCAGAACCGCCATTTTGACCCAGATCCAAGCAGGGCAAAGCAAGAGGATCCTACCTCAGCACCAGCAGAGAGATTCCTGCAATTGCCCTTTGGTCAGCTGCTTGGTCCTCCCACCATCTGTGGGCCTGGAACTCAGAAAGCAGCTACCATTGCAGCAGCTGCAGCTGCCACCACCATCTCAGGGGCAGGGACAGACCACACTCTTTCATCACCCAGGTCCAACAGAGTTTCCCCACTGACCTTTGTCAACTGATAGGCATCCCTCGATTTCCAGTTTATTTTGTCACTGCAAAAAACTGCTAAAAATATTTTTGTACTGATAGGTCCTTTTCCCTTTCCTTTAATCTCTTTGTGATACAGACCTAGTAGGGTTATTGTTGGGTCAAAATATTCTTAATGATATCTTTAGAGCTTACACAGATCATTTCGTTCTCGAGGGGTGAATGCCCAGGGGGCCCACAAATGAACACCAGGCTCTCTTTATCATTCCCCTTCATCTCAAAAGTAGCATAGTGGAAAATTTAGTGTCAGTCCTCGTTCACAGTATCTTGACAAAAGTGGTGTAAGGTCATCTTCAGTTTACTCCATCTCACCCCTAAATATCTCTTTACCCTCCCCCAGAACAATGATTTTCTTGTCATAACTCAGACATTACAGATTTTTTACACTTCTTACATGCCTTTCTCTGGCTTTGAAGGCTTGCATATATTCACTCCATCTGAAACAACAACATCAAAATGCATGACACCAAAAACAAGCGAGGAGGAAGTGAGAACTGTAGGAGACAAAGGAATTTCCATCTTCGCAGATGCCAAAGGGATTCAACTGAACCGATATCTTTATTTCCTAAAGCTTCTGTTCTGGGCTCTATTCTATTTTCTTTGATCATGCCACAAAACTGACGCCAATAGAATTGCACTGAAGAATGTCTCTTAGGCAATTGGTTAGGATAAAGCAAATCACACTTTAGTGCAGAAAGAGGAAAATTGTACATTTTCCAAGTGCTGTTGCACATATTTCTTCAGGGAGAACAGAAACATCCCAGCAATAGATGCATACATAATTGTTGTAAAGAATTTTTTGTAGCCTAATCAATGAAGTGTAGTTACTCCATGGGGGACGCTAATGAAAACTAAGATTGGCTAAGCAAATGAATAATGTAGACAAAGCAAATGTTAATCTTAAGCCTAAAAATCTTCTGGTGATGAATCTTTCTAGCCTGGTTTTCAATTCTCCCCCTCATGCATTCGCTCTAGCTAAACCAACCTGCTTAATGTTCCCTAGACACAGCTTTCTATCTCTTGCCTCTGGGCCTTTGCTGAGGCTGCCTGCTCTACCTCTTAGAAGTCCTTGTTTCCTTCAAGGCTCAGCTAAAGTTCCATTTCCTTGAAAGAGACTTTTCTGATTGCCTCAGGCTTTAGCGCCCCATTTCCAACACTGTATATTTACTTTGTATATGTTCTGGTTTTATTTATCTAGTTTGCATTCTTAGATGGGGTTGGTCAGAGTGTGATGGTGGATCACTGAAACAGGATCACTGAAAATGGGCATCAGCTCAGGGCTGAACAAAGCTTCCCCTACCCAGGTGGAGAACATATATACTGTCTAAAAGATGTGGAAAAGCCAAGGGTATTTAGATGCCACCGTGATGTGAGATAAATAGAAGGGTTCATGTGGGACTGAGCTAAGAGGAGCATATCCAGACAGCATATTAAGGCAGGATTTGGAAAAAAATCTAATTACATTTCCTGGGAAGTGGCATTGGTTAGTGCAAAAGTAATCAAAATATACCTGTATGCTCTGAAATTCAATTCAGACTTCCTAAAAATCAATCAGGGTCACTACATTTTATAATCATATTGATGTGGATACAGAGGCACCATAAGGGTTAAAAATAATGTTAAGGATTGTTTTCTCAATACCTCGGGAGGTCCTCCTAAGCCTGAGAGCATCCTAAAGTACCCTTATCCTAGACCATTTGAAATGCCATAAAACTTCTCCCTTATCCTGGACCATAAAACTTCCTTGTCTCCCTCTATCCTGGGTCATAAAATTTCCCCTGTCTCCCTTATCTTGTGTCATCCATCTTCCTCACCCTGTCCCTACATCTCCAACCTCCATTAGAAACTCTAAAATTACATCATTATCCTACAGGCTGTGTAGCTTTCTGGCTATATAAGTCTGGTCCTTTTCCTATGTCATTGCCTTTGTTTAGCCCCTTGCTAAGTCTCAGGCCGACATGCTTTTGCGTTAATAAAGCTCTCATTGGTTAAAGAGAAGGTCTGACTGAATTCTTTCCAATTCTTTCAAAAATTTCTTTCAAAACCTGAACCAGCTCTCCCAACTCCGACCTCGACAATCTGTTTGCAGGTGTACAGAGGTTCCACCATGTGTCATGATAGAGGTAACTGTATTCTAAAAAACACCAATAGCTGTCATTATTAATTCTATTGATAAGTTACTTGTGGAAATATTCCAAACATCATAGTGCATATATAGCTTCATGGATGATTTCTTCAGAATATTATTTGGCATATTTATATAATCCCAAGAGAATCTGACCTTTTCTTATTTCTTTTGGAAAATTATAAGGTAGGAGGATGGAGTATAACATTATCCTGGAATATCTGCTTTTATGTTTCTAAAATGTTTGCTTTAGTATTGCTTCAAAGTAGACTTCTATATAAAATTAGAAACAAAATAATTGCTGACAACCCCAAAGAACTCTGCAGCAGAAGCCCTTTATCACCAAAACCATTGATTTTGTTCTTTTAAATTACCTAAGGAAGCTCCCTAATATTCTCATAGTGATTAAAAGTTCATAATGTTAAAATTGCATCAAGTCTAGGGTGTGATAAAGAATTCTGCCACGACAATAAGATTTCAGATCCAATCTAAGAAATGCAATTAAAAGTTATTACATTTGTAACACTCTAGCATTTGCCTTTCATGGTGCTCAGTAGAAAATTAAATATGAAACAATTTTCTATTTTAGTTTTATAAGGGTGGAAGGAATTCTCAATTTTTTGTGAAGGGGAGCCATCATATTATGCTCTGTTTTGAGATTATTCTAATGTTCTAGAACCCTAAAAATCCAAAGGGAATCAAATTAATACCACCACTACAGGAATGAAAGGTGTTTAAACTTAAAAACAGGATGATAAAAATAAGATCTTGAGCTTCAAAATGGTAACAGTGAAGAGTCTTTACTTTCCCACCTAGTTAAAGTAATATTCCTGCATGGTTAATATGTGTGATTATTTATTTGTGTTTAGAAAATAAAGGAAAATGCAGCCTCTATTCTGAAGGCTTCTAACAAAGATCTCAAAAACACTGAAGAAATTATAGGATAAAGACAACTCAGGGCAGCTAGGTGGTACAGTGCATAGAGCACTGGCCCTGGAGTCAGGAGGACCTGAGTTCAAATCCAGCCTCAGACACTTGACATCCTTGCTAGCTGTGTGACCTTGGGCAAATCACTTAACCCCAACTGCCTTGCCTTCCCCCCTCCAAAAAAAAAGAAAGAAAGAAAATTCAAGGCTGAAGTCACTTCCCATTCCATTCATTCAGAGACAATTGAGTACAATGCACTGAACGGGCAACCAGGAACAATTACTAAAGAAGGTCAAAGCATGGGTTCTGAATGAGAGCAAATTATACCTAATGGGGGAGGTAAGAGACAGATGAGTATGTAGAGAAAAAAACAAAAACAGAAATGATAGACAGAGGGACATACACACAACTGGATTGGGATTTCTAGCATAACTTCCTTTATACAATAGGTTTAATTCTTCAAAAGTTTCATATACGTTGAGTCTGTATTTCTGTTGTCTATCCTTTACTCTTGAAGAGATATCAGGAGGGTGATGTCTTGACTTGCAAGTGAACTGAATTTAAGAGAGGCTGAGCTGTGCAAAGTCAACAGCCTCACTCTCTCCATCAGAGTCCTTGGCAAGATGTTGATCAGAAGGACTAGGATGGCCCCACGTGCAGTGTGGTTAGCAAAGATCTTTCCCAGATCTCAGTTTATCTGAGGCAACCCCCTTTTGGCGATTAAAGGCTGGGTAAGAAAGGAGGCAAAAGATGGCCTAGTTTGCCTTCTCAAAGGAATCAATCTGGGAAGTAAAGACCCTCAAGTTTTCTGACTCACACCAAATAACTGCTATTTACACTCATTCTGAGTCCTCAAAACCCAAACAAAGGGCAGGGAAGGCTTGGGCTGGGACCTATCATTGGTCAATCAGTGAAAGCCAGAGTGATTTGGGTTTAAAGGCATAGTCGCAGCTCCATTTGAATGCCAATGGGTTTTATCAAGGTGTGGTTTTCCAGATCTCTATTTTGAGAAATCACAAATGAAATCTATTTTAGATGTAATAGAGAAATTCACTATTTTAATCAAAACGAATTTATTAAGTACTTACAATGTGTCGGGCATTGTGCCAAGAGCTGAGGATGTGAAGAAAAGACAAAAAAAAAAAACCAGTTTCTACCCTTAAGGGTCTTACAAGTTTAATGAGATAGACAGCATTAAAAAAATTCAGAGTAGATGGAATATAACTTTAAAGGTAATGACACTAGCAAGTCAAGAGCTCAAAGGAAACTAAGAGACCATCTCTTCCACTCCTACCCATTTTACAATGAGGAAACTGACTTCCCCCAAAAAATTAGGTAATTGTCTCAAGCTCATGCAGTTAATGACTGTTGAGGCTGGGATTCAAATCCAGTTAGGACTCTGAGTACAATGTTTTTTCTACTACACAATGATTTAAAGGAAATCTGTGGGAAATGCTTTTATAAAATAAATTAACTCTCTTTCTCTCAATGTCTCTCTTTTATAATACATTCATGTTTCACAAATTTGCAGAATTACCTGCATACTTAATGCTTTAAAATGAAAGTTATATGGAAAGCAGGAAATGTGAAGAATGATGAGGATTCCTTGAGTGAATGGAATGATTGGAGTCAGGTGGGGTTAATCAGTAAAGGCTTCATAAAGATGAGTCTAGAGAATTTCGAAGGGGGTAAGGAATGTCATCTGACAGAGGAGTGAGGAAGGCATATCTAATTCTGGGCTTTCTGCCTCAAGAGGGAGGTGAATAAAGTAGAGAGGGTTCAGCGGAGAGCCAGAGGGATGAAGATGGGCCTGGAAAATACTATCAAAGAAGTTAAAAGCAACCAGAATTATTCAGCCTATGGAAGAGACCTGAGGGTATAGTTTAATAATGGTCCTCCTATAAAATAATCATCTCCTAATGTAGGATGATGAACAGATAATTTTAGTCTATACTGAAAGCCAAAGAAGAGAAAATGAATATAAAATATTCATTCAACAAACATTTATGAAGGCCAGCTGTGTGTGGAAAAGGACACTTGGGGAGGTACCAAGGCTTCACAGGGCTTAGATTCTAGTAAAAGGTTGATATATGGAACAAAGAACTGGCCAATGAGATCCCAGTGCTAATGAGCACATACAGTGAGCTAAAGCATAATGCAATCTCCCACACAGACTTTGGAGCAAGCAAAGATGTGTGACAACTGTTTTCTGAATACTGACTTATCACATGGTGAAGAGGGCCTTCTTATTAAGTATTGAGCATTCGTACAAAAGATTTCCATTAGCCCAACTCTGGTTCTCTTTTTCTAGTGGTGAGTGAAGTAGCGCCTGCTCTGAACCCCACTATAGGGAGAAGAGTAGTGCAATAGCCTTCTGCTTCCAGCTCCCTGTCTCCCCACCTGTGTCAGCACAGGATTGTACCTGTTTCTTGGCATCTGCAGTTGAGTTCTCGCTCCCCAGGCACCAAAGTGCTATAGTGGGGTGTGTGCTATTGGTTTAGAGGGATGTTTTCTACTTTTCCTCTTATTAGATCTTCTAGATAAATACCCCATTGTAAAAATTGATACTTAAATGTTCACTTAATTAATATTCAAGTGATCACTTAATTAAGTGATACTAGGGTGTTAATCACTGGGCTAATCAGTTCAATTAGTGAGAAACTAGCTGTAATTGGAAATTGTGATTGGGTAGAATATAGCAGAATGGGGGCTTAAACCAATAACATTAGAATGAATAATCCCAGCCCCTAAGGAATACCCCTAAAACACTGAAGGAGAGATTAACCTTGTTCTGGGAACTCAACTTTGCAGTAAGAGCTGGAATCCTAAGGAGCATCCTCCCAGAGCTTATAAGGTATAAAGTAGTATGCCCCTGTGGGAGTCTGTACACATGCTAAGCTGCATTTGCAACAGTCCAAGTGAGCGTTAATAAAGTTTTGTGCTGTGCTCACTTTGGCAGAACATATACTAAAACTGGAACAATACAGAGAAGATGAGTATGACCCCTGCACAAGGATGATGTGCAAATTTATGAAGCATTCTCATATTTTTTCTGAAATCACATGAGGGAGAGATCTCTTCCATCGGAAACCTGGGGAGGAATCTGGGAAAGCATCACAGAGGTAGTGAGTCTCAAGCAAACCTTTGCAGGATAGATGACTCGTATCATTGTGGGGCAGGTTGTTCCAGGGCATGAGCACAGCCTTAGCAAAGATGTAGAGAAGGAAAAGCTGAGGATGGGAATTCATCTGGCCATCTGCCCTTTGTTGGCATTGTTAGCCAAAGGACCCCTGCTTCCTATCCTAGCTCTGTGTCTCCCTTTCCATATAGATGAGTTAGGCAGGAATCCTTGACTATTCTGCTTGCAAGATGCATTCCAGTGAGGCTCTTGCATCTCAGAAGTCCTGTCACACTGTCAGCAGTTTGGCTTTATCTTGCTGATAGAATTTGTCTTCTATGTCCAGTGTGGCCCAGGAATTTTGATTATTTGTGTCCATCTTCAAACACCATCAGCCAGTGGCCCCCCTTGTGGGATCATATGCTTCAAGGATGAAGGTACAAGTTATCAATTCCAGCCCAGTGGGGTTTCTTTTCCCTCTTTTATTTCTCTAGCAGCACATTGTAAGCAAACAGTTGTTATGGAGACAGCAGCTTATTTGAAAGGAAATCTTTAAATCCAATAGTGAATGGATAAGATTGTTGTGCTTAATTTTGGAATCAATCAGTGAACAGGTATTAATGGAGTGCCATCATCCCCTGTGTTCTCTTCCAAGAGGGATATAACAGTAAAGGAACTGCGGCCTCTACCCAGAGGGAGCTTGCAACTTAGATAAAGAGGTAATATATGTCCATTAAAGGATGAATGACATGGAGAACAGGTACCCCCAGAAGCTCAGAGGACACAAAGATCTCTTCTATGTAGGCCATGGGCATGGTGGAAAGAGCCCTGGCTCGGGAGTCCAAGGAGTCAGTGTGAAGGCCAGCTCTGGGGCTCACTAACTACAAAGTCTTGGGGAAGGCCCCGCCCCTCTCTGGGCCTCAGTTTCCTTGTCTATAAAAGAAGGAGTTGGACCAGATGATCTCTAAGGGCCCTTCCAGCTATGAGTCCTTAGATGTGATGATCTTTTACAGAGGAGAGGGGCAGGACAGAAGATCATGAGCTTGGGATCACCTTCAGCTCATTTTTAGTAGCAGCTGCAGCCAACTCTGAACCTCTGAAGTGCAATCCCTTGAATTCAGCATACATGTATTAGCTGCCTACTGTGTGCAGATTCCCCTCCTGCTCCCCCTACAATCCTTGGGTGGTCACTGTATCTCACCATCCCAGGCTCTGAAAATTATCAAAGAGAGAGCCCTGTCAAAGGAGCCATCAGTCCCGGGCCCGAGACCAAACCCAGGCAACATGAGATTCAATCTGTTTGGGCAAACCTCAGGACCTTCAGATGTAAGGTGATGAGCTGGGGGAAGTCCATTTTTAATAGGCTGTCTTTTTATCATGGATACCACGGGCCTTTGAGGAGGGAAATTACAGCATTCAACTTAATTCAACAAATATTTACTTGGCATCCACTACCAGCTGTTGAAAAAAGAAAGACCTATAACGAATGAGTCATCTACCCTTAGGGACCTGCCATTCCACTGGGCGATACAATGAGTACCCCAAGAAGGAAATACAAAGTAATACCAGGTTTCTAGAGGGAAAGAGTTTTAATAACTAGGAAAATGAGGAAAGGCCTTGGATAAAAGATGGTGCCTGAGATGGACTTTAAAGGAAGCTAAGGATTACTCTAGGTAGAGTGAGGAAGCAGTGTCCCAGTAATTGAGAAATCTTGGAGCAGTGACTTGCTGAATAAGGTGTGTGACTTTCCACTTTATCTAGCACTCCTCAGATTCCAAATTTATATCAGAACTGGTCCCTACCTTAGAAATCGATATTCTCTGGAAATTGAGAGAATGTCCATCTATTGGAGGATGGCTGAACAAGTTGTGGTGTATGAGTGTAATGAAATACTACTATGCTATAAGAAATGATGAGCAGGTGGATTTCAGAAAGCCCAGGAAAGGCTTACATTAACTGATGCTGAGTGAAGTGAGAAGAACCAGGAGAACATTGTACACAGCAAGAGCAACATTGTACAATGATCAACTATGATCAACTTATCTTTTCTCAGCAATACCATGATCCTCTGAGGGAGGAAGGAGGGTGGGGAGAAGAGACCAAATGTTTGTTTAGGGCTCACTCTGGCTTTCTCAGTTCCATCTCATGAGTTTCAGACCATAACCCCTTTCTCCTGCTTCTCAGTCTTGACTTAGCGCATCATGAATGAATACATAAATAATGAATATGTGCAATCGTAAATGAAATAAAGGTTTGTACTAGGGTGCTGGCAATGGGAATAGAGAGGAAGGATGAATATGACAGAAGTTATGAAGAGGATGGCAGTAAAATTTAATCAATGAATGGAGGAAAAGGTCAAAAATAACTACAAGGCTTTGAATGAGGGGTACTAAGGCGATGGCAGCACCATGGAGAGCAACAGTGAGGTCAGAGCTAGGAGATTCACAGTTAAGAAGAAAGCGATTAGGTTCAGTTTGGGACTTACTGGTTAAAAAAAAAAGGTGCTGGGGAAGTAGTCAACTGGAGCTATCCTGAAGGTAACTGGAGATACAAGTATGTAGAGATATAAGTAGGTGGGGACCGGAAATAGAGATTTAAAAATCATCTACACATAGGGGCAGGAATATGCCAACAAATCTAAGAATTCAAAAGAAACAGACTATTTTCAACATATAAAGTGTCCAGATTAAAAGAATACTAAATAGAGCTCTTAAATCAGACATACAATATCTAAAAAAGAAAAAGAACTTGCTGCAAACAATCCTGGCCCAAACTTTTAAAGCACAATTTAAAATATGCTACCAAATTTGACTTCTGAGACAAATATAGTCCTAATACCTAAACCAGACAAAAACAAAGAAAAGAAAACAGTCATAAAACAGTACCATTAATGAATATCTATTCTAAAATATTAATTAAAAGATTTGGTAATTTATTTTTAAAAATTTATTATGATCATGTTGAACTTAAACCAGGAGTGAATTATGATTAAACACTGGGAAAACAACATGATTAATCATTAAAAAAGAAAAACATCCCAACCCTTTGATTATATAAATAGATGCAGAAAAAGCTTTTTGACTACAACATTCATTTATGCTAACAAAAATAAAACATTCAAAATGTTGGCATAGAAGGCTCTTTCCAATGTAATATAAAGTACCTACCTAAAAGAAAAAGCTAGCATTATATCCAAAAGGAAAGCACTACAAGATTTTTCAATAAATACAAAGATAAAGTAAAGATGCTTCTCTTCCTCATTGTTATTTGCCAAAGGATAGAAATTCTAACGATAACAATAAGACACAAAACAGAAATTAAAGGCATGAAGATGGACAAAGAATAGATAAAACTCACCCTATTTGCTGAAAATATGATCATTTACTTAGAAAGTTGGAAGGAAGGAAAGAAGGAAGGGAAGGGAAGGAAGAGAAGGAAGAGGGAAAGGGAGGGAGGAAGGAAGGAAAAAAGTGGGAAGGAGAAAGAAGAGAAGGAAGGAGGAAGGAAGGAAATATAAAGAATCAGACAAGGAAAACAACTTTAAAAGTTACATGTTGAACTTATTAGATTTAAAAGAAAAGCAAGCTATAAGTAATAAACTTAAGTTTCATATACAATCTTCTGTTATGCATTTGGAAATATGATATTTCTTAAGTTCAGAATAAAAAAATACAGTGGAGCAATTTTCATTTCTTTAAAAATGTTTCTCTTTCTCAATAAAGAATAGATCATAATCTAGGATTGCTAGTTGCTTCTTTTTATAGTCTTAAGAGTGTACAGCTGGGCTAAGGTAAACCTATAGTAAGTATGCCTAACACAGCACAAAGGTTGATTTTTAGGGACATTCTGAGCAGTCACCACTATCCTCTCTTCTCTTTACCCCTTCTGAGAGCTTTCATCTGTGCTTCTTCCTCAAAAGTGATAAAAAGAAAAAGATTCACTGTATCCCTGCCTATTGAAAGAGGTAACTTATTTACTTTCCTCCTCATGATCCTTTTACCTTATGCTCATGCCAGGACAAGAGAATGACCCACCCACCGCTGCATGGATTCCACAGTTGCTATAGGAGTGCATCAGGGAGCAGTAGGAGCTGTCCAGCTGAAGGACTTTCAGGAGAAATTTGAGAGCAAGGCACAGGTGCCCACATTATAGCCTTAACTATTCCATTAAGAAAATGTAACAAATGGCAAAGTTCATAATACCAAACAACTGACTCCTGGACCTCCAACTCCAGCTAACCCCCACCCATCCCCCACTCATACTTTGTCTTTCTTGGTTTTAACTAACCTCCTCTACAGACATCACTATTGTCTTTGGACACTCAAAAGATCTCTGATTAAGACCTTGACTTCTGAATTCACCTTTTTCCAACATTTCTGCAGCCTGACTACCGAACTTGACTTGTTTATACCATAATTGTCCCCGCTCTCACCCTGTGGCCCATGTCAGAACATTCCAGCTAAAGCTTCTTTCCTAACATGAAAAAGTTTTACACACACACACACAAAAAATCATCTCTACCTAGGATTTGAGTGGGTTTGGTGAAAAAAAAGGAATCTCTGAATATCAATAATATAAAATTTGAGGCAGCTAGGTGACTCAGTAGATAGAGCATAGGGCCAAGAAGACCTAAGTTCAAATACTAGCTGTATGACCCTTGGCAAGTCACTTAACTTCTGTTTCCCTTAAATCCACTGGAGAAGGAAAGGCAAATTGTTCTAGTATCTTTGCCAAGAAAACTCTGAACTGTATTCGCATGCTATGGTCTAAGGCAGTGATTCTCAATCTGTGGGTTGTGACCCCTTTGGGGTTGAATGACCCTTTCACAGGGATCACAGGGGTCACCTAAAACACATATTTCCGATGGTCTTAGGAACCTCCTCTATCCTTCTCCAGGAGGGCCCGCCCATATGCAGACACGCCCACATACGACTATTAAAGGGTTGGGCATTAGGAAGGTTGAGAACCACCAGTCTAAGGGGTCACAAATAGTCAGACATAATTCAACAACAGTGTAAAATTTGCCATAAAATTTGCAATAATATCAGATTCAACATCTATCAATAGTAATAAGCAAAAATATCACATGACTCACCAAGATCTAGGTGAATGCCTGGTACAAATGAATTGAGAAAGAACATGAAGATAACAAATCCCAGCACAGTCAGGCATTTGATGAGGAGAATTTTGTCTGCTATCCTATGCTGTGGAAAGGAAAACGATAAGTGTGTTACCCAGCACATTCTGCTAAATTCAGCAATGTATTCATTTTTTAAATTTTTTTTTATTTTTCTTTTTTTGGAGGGGGGAAGGCAGGGCAATTGGGGTTAAGTGACTTGGCCGAGGTCACAGGGCTAGAGAAAGTGTCAAATATCTGAGGTCGAATTTGAACTCAGGTCCTCCTGACTCCAGGTCCGGTGCTCTATTCACTGTGCCACCTAGCCACCCCAATGCATTCATTTTTTAAAATATATCTTATTTTTATTGAAACCTTTCATTTCAGAATATATCCCACCTCATTACCCTATCAATGCAGCCATTCTTTGTAGTGAAGATATACAAAGGGGGAGGGGAGGAGGAAGCAGCCCAACAAAATTAGCCCACACAGGGTCTGTGTCCCATGATAGTGTTCTCTAATACACCACACCTATACTCCCCTAACACTGCACTGAAAGAAAAAAGGTACATTTTTTCCACCATTCTCTAAGGACAGGTTTAGTCATTATGATGAGACAGATGGAGCAAGCAGGATTCAGGATGTGAGATATCAGATAAAATGTAGACTGTGACCAGCCAGAATAGTGATCAAGAAGACTATGCATTGATAACCCCACCCCCCACTTATCTGTTCTCCTTTCCTGTTCCCTTTGCTTATCTGTGTGTTTTCACAAAGCACTCCCAACTACCTGATGTTCTAGAACAGCTCTTCCCCTTCCCTTTCCTATTTCCCTTGCTTGTCTGTATGCATTTGCAAAGACATGCTAGATTACCTGACATTCCAGAGCTTTGCTTTTCCCCTTTCCTCCCCTTCTGCTGCTCTCCTTCCCCCTATCCCATCAAACTAAATATAGGCCAGACACCTAACCTGACTAGTGCTCTGTCTCCCATAGGGAGCAGGGCCTCCTGGGTGCATCACCCCCAATAAACTCTTTTTCTTTAACTTGGAGATGGTCTGAGCAAATTCATTCAAGATGCTGCAATTCCTTGTCATTCTGATGCACCTCAACATTTTGGAGTGCTCCATGAATCTCATCAATTCTGATTTCACAGAATGGAGTGCCTTCTCTGGTTTTTGTGTTTACACTGGTATATTTGTAATCCAAGTTCCAAAGCCCTTTGGTATAGAAATCTCTCATCTTTCATTGGAAATTAATGCCTCATGCTTGGTGAAGGGTAGAACAGAATTGGGAAGAGCTCTAAGCTCTTCAAGTCTCATCAAGTGCCTTGGAGTTTCTTCAGGCTCTGTAGTTGCTTCTGGCACTCCTGGATTCCAGCTTTGAGAGGGAAGACAGAAGACGCCAACCCTACTTCAGGTGACTTACTGAAGGAAAAGACTCTGGGAAGAAACTGACATGAGAGGAAGTGGCAGTCTCCATCATGTCCTTATCCCCACTTGCTACACCAGAGACTTCAGGGAATGTCGCCTGGGGTGGGACATGGGGGGGAAGATCTAGAACTCTCTTGGTTGAGCTGAGTTACCTAGCTCCTAATGGGAGACCTCCTTCATTCTGCACTGACTGGTATATATGCTCCTATGTATGCTTTCTCTGATTTCTACTTGCTATGGACTTGGATAAATGGGTTTCTCTGCTATTTGTTATTTTGTGTTCACTGTGGAACTAGTATTTGGTGGGAAAGGGGTTAAGCTTAGGATCTGGAGGTTGGAGGTTCTCCTTTCCTCAGTAATGAAGAGTGATCAGACATGATCTGAAAACATATACTCCCCTAAACTAATAATATTTAAGGGAGCAGGTAGATACAATTATAGCCAGTACCCTCTCTCTGTGAGGAGAGCAGAGTGACCAAGCTTTTGGCCCTGAACACCTCCTTCCCTTCCTAGCGGGAATT
This sequence comes from Pseudochirops cupreus, assembly GCA_028627135.1. NCBI lineage: Eukaryota > Metazoa > Chordata > Mammalia > Diprotodontia > Pseudocheiridae > Pseudochirops > Pseudochirops cupreus. The sequence continues at coordinate 204,158,367 of CM053580.1, read as the reverse complement.
AAAGTCTCCCTCGGAGAAAAGTGAGGGGGAAAGAGGCTACAGATATCTATTCTGTTTCCCTTTGAGCCTTACAATGATACCTCCATGCTTCATGTAGGTGATAGCCCTCTCTACATAGTCATTATGTGTGTGTATACACATATATGCACACACACACACACACATTCCTGTTTCTGCTTCCTTTGTTTTGTGTCAGTGTGTATGTCTTCCCATCATGCTTCTAGAATTCATCATATTTGTCATTTCTTATGGTCATTAGGAAAATTTACCTCTCTCTCTCTTTAGGCAACCTCTAGAAAATGGGGACTTGTTCTGCTTCCAATTCTCTGTTCCCATCAAAAATGTAACTATAAAAATTTTGAATCTCCTCAGAGCCTACACCTAGCAGTAGGATATCTGGGTCAAAAAATATGAATATTTTAGTCACTTTTTAAAGCATTCCTCAAACAGACAATTTGTTCTTAAGTTCTACCTGATCTGAATCAGTACCATAAACTTACTTTCCTCTTTAAAAAAAAAGTTAAGTCTGGTGGGGAAAGGGGGGGGAAATCTTAATTAGAAAGAAAAGTTGATAAAATTTGTTATAAGGAAAAGTTATAAATTAAGTATAATTTTTAAAACATGTTGAGAAGGCAAACAGTGATTTAGAAATATAGGAAGGTTTCCTAGAGTGTCTGAAAAGATATGAGAGAGCTACATCTTTCGCTATGTAGTACAGAAGGCCTTTGAAGTACAATCTGTCCTTCTCCCTTAACACAACAGTATAAGAAAGTGCTACTCTGGTTTCCTTGCAATATCAAAGCTATCCTTAAATAGACAAGTACCATTAGACTGACTGGGGAATTTAAAGATTTTTCACAAATGCTTGGGTGTCTGTATTTTTCAGTTCAACATTCTTCCTGCTTTACACTCTACAATACCATGACTTCAGTTACCAAAAGGAGCAAACCTTCCTGTTTTCTTTGTAGCTAGAGGATGGTAGGAATATTCCCACTGCTGAGTAAAGCAATGTAAATTATTTGCCTACCAGTTGTTAGAAACATTTGTCATCTGTCAATCATCAAAGACCATAGGTTGCTGGACAGAGTCTAGAAAGAGATTAGAAGGGTTCTTCCACTGAACAAAGAGGAGTCTGGGTGAGGCAGAGAAACCAAAAGGTTTCTGGGATATCTACCTGCTAAATTTTCACACCTTCTTATTTAATTCATGACAGTGGCACCCCACAGGGTGGTACCAAAAAGCAACACTATTTGAACTCTATTAAATAAGTCATCCCAGAAATGAAAAACAATTTTTCCATCTCTCTAGCCAGAGATTTCAGATTGCTGTTTACCTCCTGCCAGTACAAACACAAAGGTTTACGGAGAAGCTATATCCATCCAATGCACATGTGAAAGAAGCAAGAAACAAACATGCAGTTCTCTACCCTGGCTTGAACCTGAGCAGCAACAGTCCAAAAGGGGACTTTAAGAGAATGGTGCCCTATCTACACCTCTGTTAGCCTGGGCCACTAGAAATGCACATGTAGGGGAAAGGGTAAGAGAAACCTACCCTGTAATAAATGGATGAGGCAGCAGCTTTCTTTGTGTGATACCACAGGCAGCAAGGCCAAAGAAAAGCTCTGCCATCAGCTGCCTTGACACTTAAAAACCTGACACAGAGCTTTTTAATGTGTAATTTGAGATAATATTTATAATGGAATGTGTATAGAAGAGGAAAAGGGTGTTAAATTCACACTAAGCAATAAAGAGTGTTAAATGGAAGAATGAGAGAATTTGGTTCACATCCTGACTTAGTCACTTATTACATATATGACCTATTCAAGTCACTTAATCTCCATAGTCTTCAGTTTTTTCATATGTAAAATAAGAATGTTACACTAGATGACCCATGGGTTTCTAAATCTGTGATTCTGTGATATAAGCTCAGTTTGAGAATTTTGATAGAGGATGTAAAACATGGAAGGGCAGAGTAGGGTGAAGAAAAGTAAGTAAAAATAGGTATCAGGGTAATCAAAGAGAAAAATTTTCCTACTTCATGAATTCATAGACTGAAACTCAACATGCCTCGAAGAATTTTTAAACTATCAGGCATAATACATGATATATGGCACACAAAACATAGAATGTAACCCATTCCCTTCAAATGTATAACACATTTCTGAGAGAAAAGACTGAAAATGTAATTTCTTTTCTTTAGACAGATACTTGGTTTCTCTTCATCAGGTCACATTAGGAGTATTATTCCACAAAAGCTCTTCTCTTCCTATCCACATACTAAAATGACATAATTATTGACATCCTCTTCCACAACGTTCTAGAAATAAGTTTCTATTCTAAATCAGGATTGTCCTTGGCTGCCATATCCCTCTACTTAGCATAAAGATCAAGTATTCATTGTCTAAGGAAGTTTCTAGGTTCCTTGACCTCCTCTCGTGACTAATTTACATTGATAAGACTTTTCCATTTGATGTATGTAAAATAACTTTTCATGTACCCCAAGTTCTTCATTATAAAGCAGTTTGATCTAAAAGTTGGTCCTATTAATTTGGACTCCAGTGGGCCTATTTATATGCCTCCTATCAATATTTAACATTAATCTGCTAGCCAACATGTAAGACAGACACCTATCCTTGCCCGTCCCTCCTGCCCCCAAAAAAGCAGCATGATACAAAACGTTTTATTGCACTCCATGGGTATGTTAGGAAATGAGTACGCATTTGGGTATGCTTGAAGAATTTTTTAAGAATAAGATACACTCTCTTTATTATTTACCTTTTTCTGTAGCTCCTGGATATTGGTCTCCCAGTTTTGATCTTCTTGGGAAATTTGTCTAAAAGAGAAGGTGACACTTTTTATGTTTCCTGGTGACGCTAAAGAGTCAAGTAAAATCTACCTCAATCAACAGAATTTTTAGGACCCTCCCCTATAGAGGTGGCTAATTCCTAGTCACCTTTTAAATCTTGTCTCCTAACTAGTTAATTTGACTCTTTCTTCCTCTGAAATTTCATTTCATGTCATTTTTCAGGCAAAAACATTGGATGTTCATTTCTACTAGTCATTCATTCTCAACATTATTTAACTTTCGTTTTATAATGGAATTTTCAAATCTCAGCTAGATTATCACTAAAGTAAAACTCTCATCTTAATGCTCAAGGAACTTTACTGTTAGCAATAATGGATTTTTTGTATTAAGGCATTCTGTCTCAAGTGTCTTCAATGGTAGCATCAAAATGATATCCATGTGCAGGAGCACAAAGTAGCTAAAAAAAAGAGATTGCTAGGTATTTTCTATTTTAGGTAGAGAGTTAATCCATGCTATCAAGTCCAAAGCATATTGAAATATGCGTTATGCCTTGTATTGTGAAGAAACTCATTATCCATTTGCTTCTGTCATTCACAAGTATAGGACCTACTCAAGTCTCTGAACAGAGTGGGTACCTAATCCGTATTTGTTGAGTTATGCTGAATTTGTCACTATGACTTTAGATAAGTCACCAATATTTGGAGCAGCTAGGTACCACAAAGGATAGGATGCTGGGCCTGGAGTCAGGAAAACCTGAAACTTACTAGTTGTGTGATTCTGGGAAAGTCACTTAGCTTCTATTTGCCTCAGTTTCCTCATCTGTAAAATGGGGGTATTAATAGCACCAACCTCCCAGGGTTGTGGTAAGGATTAAGTGAGAAAATATAGTAGCTATCACATATGAAACACTATATAGATGTTAGTTATTATTATTAATTGAAATGCACCACAGTAGTCAAATATAGTCTACATCTGAAAAAGAATTCCCCTGCAACATGGCTGGTCATTGACTCCCACACCTCCAAAGGGTCAGAACATAACGCTTCCTAAAATAGCCTATTCTGTTTACACAGCTCTTGTTACTGTCATGGGGCAAGAAGTTCTTCCTTCTATAAAGACTAAATTTGTCTATTTGTGAGTAAGCATCATAAATTTTTTTCTAGTTTTGTCTTCCACTGTGAAGTGGAATAAGCATCATGCCTATTCTACACAACAGCCTTAAGAAATATTTAAAGGACAGAAATCAGGTCACCCCTTAATCTTTTCTTCTTCAGGCTAAATATCCCCAATTCCTTCAATCAATTTTTATATGGTATAAGGTTCTCTACTACCTTTGTTTTCCTCTAGATTGTTTCCAACTTATCAACATCATTCCTAAATTTGACACCTAGAACTAAACACACTAGAACTAGAACTAAACACAATACTCTAGATATAGCCTGACTGGGACAGAATACCAAGGGACTATTATCTCCCTTTGCTTCTCTCCAGGTAGCCCAAGATCACATTGACTTTCTTAACTGCCATATCAAACAGCTGACTCATACTTGCCATGAAGTTTACTAAATACCCCTGATCTTTTTCAAATAAACTATTTTTGGGTCACACAATCCCATATTGTACTTTTTTTTTTAAAAAGTATAAAATTGCATACTTATACCTATTTCATTTCATTTTACCCAATTTGGCCCAGTGTCCTAGCCTGATGGAGTCAAACTCAAATAGGAACAAAATCTATAACACTAATCCATACGTAAGGATCCCTATGGACTTTATATGGTTTAGTTTAAAAATGCAATGTTATCTATGTTTTGGTGGACTTTTTTTTTTTAAACGTTTCTCAATTACATTTTAATCTGCTTTGGGCAGTATCAGTGGCAGTGGCCTAACATCTTTGTTCTAGCCTGTTCAACTCTTTTGAAATCCTAACTGTTAATATTGTGGGTTAGTAATTCCACTCCGCTTTATATCTGTTGTAATTTTGGTAAGTGCATAATCAGTGCATTTTTCCTAATCATTGATAAAAATTGTTAAATAGCAGAGGACTAAACAAAGATTTCTAAAATGCTTCCATGATGACTTCTAGCCCTATTAAATCTCCTCTAAGAAGTATGAACCTGGGGCAGCTAGGTAGCACAGTGAATAAAGCACCAGCCCTGGAGTCAGGAAGACCTGAGTTCAAATCCAGTCTCAGACACTTAACATTTGCTGGCCATGTGACCTTGGGCAAGTCACTTAACCCCAACTGCCCCGCCTTCCCCCCTCTAAAAAGCAAAAAAAACAAATAGCCTCAAACTATCAGTTACTACTTTTCATGTCTGGACATTCAACCAGTTATGAATACTAATTATATCACTGTTCAGTCCATATCTCTCCATCTTTCTTCAAGAATAGCATGAGATACCAGGTCAAATATTTTGCTAAAATCTAGGTACACTATATCCTCAGCATTCCATGATTTATCAATTGAATAACTTTAAGAAAAAAAGAGGAAATAATATTAGAATATGGCCTATTTTTAGTGAAATCATGCTCTTTTTGATTATTGCTTCTTCTACTAGATGTTCACTAACCATTCTCATATGTTTCCAAATTTTTTCAGGAATTGAAGGTAAGCTCACTGATCTATAGTTGGCATAATCTATTCTCTTCTGTTTTGAAAACCAAAGTACTAGCCCTTCTCCAATCTTATAGGACCTCTCCCATTGTCTATAATTTTTAGAAGACCACTGGCAGTTGTTTAGCATTCATGTCTACCAATTCTTTCAGTATCTGAGGACAAATCTGACCAAGTGATGAGCTCATTAGGGTAACTAGGTTTTCTCTTAATATTATGTAACCTCATTATTCATTTTTGTTCCTTATTTTCCAAACCCAAGGTCATTGTTCTTGGCAGAACAGTAAGAACTGAGTCAGAATCAATAAGAATTGAGACATACTGCCTTCAGTTATACTTGACTTATCCACCCCAAGCAGGGTCTTGCTCCTTTTGAGACTCTCCTATTCCTCAATATAACTTGAAAAAACTTTTAAGACATTTTCTGTATCTTTCCTTGCCAGTACCACTCATTCTGAGCTTTAGGACTTCAGATGCTATTTAAATAAGATCATTACTTTTGTACTTATCTTTTTATGCTTTTGTATTCCTCTTCTTTTACTTGACCTTGCTTTCATCTTCTGTACATGTCTTTAAAATTTAAGTTGGTTGTTGAATTTCCTATTCATCCAAACTCAGCACTTTAGATGACTCCCCTTTTCCTCCTTCGTTTCCTTATCTGGTTCCGAGTTTTTGTTTTTGGAGGCTTTTTTGCTTTTTTTTCTTTTTGGAGGGGGGAGGGCAGGGCAATTGGGGTTAAGCAACTTGCCCAAGGTCACATGGCTAGTCTTTTCTGTTAAGTGTCTGAGGCCATATTTGAACTCAAGTCCTCCTGATTCCAGGGCCAGTGCTCTATTCACCACACCACCTAGCTGCAATGGTTTCCTTATCTATAAAATGAGGAACTGGACAAAATGATCTCTAAGGTCCCTTCCAGTTCCAAAAATTCATGATATCATATTACATATAGAAAGAGCTCATAAGAATTCACTGATTCATTAAGTTTTTTTTACATATATTATTATTTTTAGTCTATTTGCAAGGTTGAGGTAAACTGCATGTTTATTGCAAAAGATTATGTGAGTTAAAAATCAGATAATAGAGATAAAAGAATCTAAGCACAAACATTTAAGAGGGCATTTCCTCCATTTTATATTTGAAAGGATTTGGGGGTTGTTTTGTATTCCAATTCTGAAAGATTTAAATTATCAACATCTGGCTGTACTGAATGAAGTTTACTGTCCTGCCTGTAACTTAAGCTATCTAGCTACCCTAAGTAAAATCTGAATGGTCTTTACTGACCTGACTATAAAAAGAAATGGTGGCTTGTCCGTAGATCTACTTTAAGATTTGTAACATTTTATCTGCAAGACGATACTTTATAGTTATCATAAATTTCATTATATAAGATTCAGGCTTTTATCTTCCAAACTTGAAGCCTAGAAGATGGTTAAACTGAGGGACTCCTTTAGTGAGTCTTTTGCAATTTCCACATTTCATATTTTGTGCTGGAGATCAGCATTACACTTTTATTTCTAGTTTGGTTGTCCTGGTTACAGGCTATCCTAGAAGGTATGCTTTCTACAATTTCTGCATGTAAAATAATTCTTCATTGCTCTGGGACTAACAATACATGCACAAAAAATTCTTCTGCATTGTCCTAGATGAATTTTCTGTTCCATCTTATGTCCAAGGCCCTGGATTAAGTTCATATCCTCTAGAAAGCTTCTTCCATCTGTTGTTTCCAAAATCAAGACAAGTGGGAGTTATTCCAGTCAACAGAATTATTTAAAGTTAACTGTTACTTCTCAACTTGGATTCAATATGCTAGTACCAGGAGAATAATTTACCATAGTATATGCATTCTTTTAACCTGCCTTTTTTTTTTATTAAACTACTTGAGCTTAAAATTTTAAGAGGCTTCTATAACACAGTTAAGTCGGTGAATCCCGACCCCAGTTTTACATCTTTATTTCTCTTATAGAATTCTCAGGGGGGTGAAATTTCCTACACTTTATTGAAAGCATATTCTAATAATCAGGGTGATATGGCTTTGTTCCTGAGGTCTTTTTTTGTTTGTTTGTTTGATTCGGGTTTTTTTTTTTTGTTCCTGGGGTCTTAAAGGCTGTGACAACATAGTATATCCTTTGACAGTTCCTACCAAGCTGGAAAAGTATGGGTCTGGTAAGAAGCCCAGGTCAGGCTAGCTAAGTTCATCATTTGGTACCTTTTTTTTGGCTACTAAAGCATGCCTCAATGCAGGGAGCAGTGAAGGGATTTCACATTAATGAAATGGCAGATCTTTGGACATACTAATATAAGAACTATAAAAATAATCCATGGAATGTCAGACATTTTCTGGGGAAGATATGGATAAAGAGGAAAGGTAAAGGGAAGAAGATAAGACATGAAAACAAGAAGCTACAATATCAATATGGCAGAGGCTTGTGTCTGGGGACTTAATGGGCTCATCTGCTCCACCCTTTCATGATATATCTCTAAAAAGGCTTAGGAGAAACAATATCTGAAGGTGACTTCCCAGGAACCAGCACAAGATACACAAATGTCGCTGGACATTTTCAAGGTGAAAATGAGACATAGCATGGCAGCAATGGGGATGGTTTCTCTCCCTCCATCCCTTACCTATTGCTCTGACCAAGAAACTTAAGCCTCCTCTAGCCAGGGAGGTCAGCAGTCCTGAGCAATGCAAAGGTGCTTTTGGTGAGAGCAGCAGAACTAACTAGTTTCCATCCAGACAAGGACATGTGTGCGTAGAAGGGAAGCAGGGCAATTGGGGAGCCTTTTGTAGCCAATCTACAAGAGTGGTGGTCAAGAAGAATCCCAGCTTCAAACAGGGACTGACTGTACTAAGTGACTGAGTCCTTCTCTCTCCAGAGACCAGCAGGAGTCTACAAGTTTCAAACACACAATTCCCAAGGAATCTCAGGGTCACCTACTACTTTCAGTAGACTGAAAATGACCTGGAGGTGTTGGCGTGCCTGGATAATTTTATTATCTTTCCAAAGACTGTGGGAAAGCATGGAGGGCTTGTTAAAGTGAGAATTATTATTATTGAATATACTACTTTAATTATTAAAATATTAATTATTAATTATAGTATAATATAATAATATAACATAATAATTCAAAAATATAGTTACAATTAAGATGATCAATATTACTAAGATAGTAAAATGATTCCAGCTCATCAGCCGGAAGATGCCAATCTCAAGCTGTCAGTTGACAAGCGTTATAATAATAGTAATAATAATAATAATAACAAGATTTTATACGGCTCTTGAAAGTTTGCAAAGCACCTTACATATAGCAACTCATTTGTTTGGAAGTCTCCCTCCCGTAGGGCCTCGACAGGGAGGCAATGCCCCAGTTTGGCTAGAGCACAGATTGTGCTGAGGGAAGTAAATGGTTAGAAATACAGTAGCCTCCCCTCCTCACTACTTGAAGACACCCCAACTTGTCTCCCTAGCAATTAAGACCAGCAATAAGGGCTCCAAGTCCACTTGCTCACTGATATAATGGTGGGAAATTTGAATACCAACTGGCAAGCAACGTCTCCCAGCAGTCCCCTGCATGAATCACCATCAGTCCTTCACACTGAGCCACACTTCAGGTCTGAACTCTTCTGGCCTCTGCCCCCAACTCTTGACCCTTTTTGACCCCAGATATGAAACCCTCTAAAAACCTCCCCCACTTCACCTATGCTGAGCACCTCTAGGCACTATCCAGGACCCAAGCAGACTGGGATCCATTCTGTGTCCGTTCTCTCTGACTCCTCTTGCATTTTGGGAATATCCTCATCCCTCTTCACAACTCTATGCCCCAAACATCTCTTGGTAAACTTCCTCCCTCCTCCAGCCTCTTACTAAATTTTGGGTGCATCTGAAGGTGTTGTACCTCCTAGCCATATTAAATCTCTTCGGAGAGGTATGAACCAGCTCCCAAGACCACAACTAGAGATTCAGTAGCTACAGATATTACCCCCACACCTTTTTTTTTCCTTAGGGAATGTAAAGAGCAAGGGCTAAAAACTGGGAAACACCTTGCTGACAGGTCCTCCCTCCTCCCAACACCAGAACTGTGACCAGGAGTCATGCCTCAACCCCTCTGAACTTGGAACATAATTGGAAAATTGTCACCTTTCCCCTAACTGGACTTTGGTATTCCAAAGCACCACAAGTCTATGTTGAGACAAGCAAGAAAGATAGAATGGGATCAGATTGTGAGGGCCTTTAAATAATAAATAAAAGAATTTCTAGAATTTCTATTTCATCCTAGAGGCAGCTGTCCACAGGATAAATTTGAAAAGGAAATGAATGGAGGCAAGAATACCAGTTAGGAATCTATTGGAACAGCTCAGGTAAGAAGTGATAAGAACTCAAATTACACATTAGTGTCTGCGTGAGCAGAGAGAAGGGAACAGATGTGAGGGATGTTGTGGTACTTGAATCTACAGATCTTGGCAACTAATTAGATACATAAGGTCAGGGATGGTGAAGAGCCAGGGATGACTGTGAGATCTGAGGCTTGAATATAGTTGACCAGAAAGATGGTAGTGCCCTAGACACTAATAGGAAAGTTTTAAAAAGGCATAAGTTGTGAAAAAAGTACAAAGGGTTGCAACCCTTTGTCCTTTTTGAAAACTTATTCAAAAACTCAATTTAAACTCATTCAAAACTCCCTCCCTTATCCTCCTCCCCCCTTTCCTTTCCTTCCTCTCTCTCTCTCTCTCTCTTTCTCTTTCTCTCTCTCTCTCTCTGTCTCTCTCTCTCTCTCTCTCTCTCTCACACACACACACACACACACACACACACACACACACACACACCCTCCTGTCTTCTTATGTGACATTTCTGTGGTGATTTCCATGCAAGGACCTTCGGAGAGACCTGGAGCATGAAGATAGATCAAAGGAATTTTCTTATCATAACCCAAGGGGCAGACTAAGTTCAGGGAGCAAAAAAATCCTGAGGCAGAAATAAGGGAGTTCAAACGACAGGTTTACACTAAGCCTGGGGGATGCTCCTGGCTTTTGCTGGTTGGCTAGGTACAGCTGCGTGTCTTATATATTAAAGCAGCTGAAATCCCTTCTAGAAAAAAAGAATAAACTAGCTAAGACCTCCCTGTATCACAATTGCAATTCAGCAGAAGCCGAGAGACGGCAGCAGAGAGCAAAAGAGCACTTGAAGAAAGCAGCCCAGTCTAACAGATGCTGGTAGATTGCAAGGCCATAGGGGGTAGAGAACAGTGCCCAGAGAAGATAGCCCACCAGGAATACTTTCTGAGCCTGCAGCATGGTACCCAAAAACTTAATGACCTCCCCAGAGCAGCAAATGAGTAATTCTATGAGGGTGCAGCAAGATCAAAGAGTACTAGGGCCCAGGAAGGAGTTAACCTAGTTATATGATTTCTACATATGTGCCCTCTCCACATTTCTACATGTCCCCTGCCCAGATCATGCCTGTTTATTATGTATGTAACCTCTCTCAAACAAGTGCCCCCCATGCGGTCTTTCTTGCCGCTGGTTGGAGAATCTGTGACAGAACATACCAAAACATGCTACATATATATGTGAGGAAATGTTTTTTGTCATTAATTTTGTTGGGCTGCGCACATAAATGTCTTCTGCTTGAAACAAATGTGTTCTCTGATTAGTCTGATAAAAAAAACACACAGAACTTGCGAACCATAACTTGAAGTTCATGCTAACCCAAAGCGTGCCCTGAATGAGGTAGCTTTCTATAATTGAGGGGGAATCAGGCCACATGAGTATAGTTGCGAAGCAAACAAAGTACTATCTGATAGAACTTAGAGGTTTCTCTAAAACTTCTAACTCAAATTCTATGGTTTGGTATTGGGATTCTTTGGATAAAATAATGATATCGAGAGAGGGTTTGGTTTTGGTTTTGCTCCTTAAAATGTCCCAACATTCAGTATATAGATTAAGGTCACATCTCAATAGAAACTCCAACGGCCATCTAATGACATAATTCCAATGTGGTTCAGTTGGCCTTAACATCAGGAGAAGAAATGATTACAAAAGTTCTAAGTCCTATGACCATGATTGGTCTACTTTACCTTTGGAATGTTTTGAGCTTCTTCTTGAGCAAAAACTCCAGAGTTAAAACCTTCTGCATGAGGAGGCATTTCACTGCTGTCTCTTCCCGACTAGCGGGATTAATGCGTTGTGCTGTCAACTTCCAAACATGGATTTCATGTTTCAATTCTAGGCAGAGATGGAAGCACAGTAATATTGAGATACATGTTAAAAACAGTTCACCTGGCAAAGCATAGTCTGCAAAACTTAAACAGCATCTGGACTTAAAAAAAACACCTAATAACAGACCAACCCTACGAACCAAATGAAACACAAAATAAATTAACCAAAGTAAAAATCAGCTCCTCCTGAAAGTCCGCATTTCCTGTTTTACTGTTTTCCCCAGAGCAAACAATAAAAGGATGTATTTTTAATAACCTTCTTAATGAAGTGATGCAATTGAAAATATATAGCTAAGGATGAAATTACACTTTGATAGACTCAATAAATGGCAGAGTCTTCAGGTTTGGTTTCGTTTGTTTCTATTTGTAATGTGTCTCTGAACCATACTCATAAAGACCTGCTTTTAACCAAGGTCTGAACTTTCTTGTTTGAGACATTCCATGGGATCTTACCCTTGAGGAGTGCCAGCGGCGGATCTGATGGCTTATCGAGGGCAAAGCATCTCCCTGTGATTCCTCGGTGACAACCTTTTAATATGACTTTTGGTAGCAGGCAGATTATAAAAAATCCACTTTACTCAAGTATGGATATTTCATCAATTCACTTTCTTCCTTCCCTTCCTACATGCCACTTATCTCAAAATCATTTGCAGGGGAAAGGGTTTTAATTGAAAGGCTACTGAAGGTAGGCTAATGCTGATGAAATGTTAAAATTAGCATAAGGTTACTCAAGTCAAGCTGTAAGTGTACTCTGTTGTAGTACATTCCAGCTGACATTGATGAGCTGTGAGAGGAAAACTATAAATAACATTTTTCTATGTGCAGTTTTCTTCTTATGGACTTAAAATGTTTCACTGAAGTGGAAGTTTCCCTCCAGCTGACCTTTTATGTGCTGTGCAAATACCTCACAATGTGCGTTAAGAGAGAAATAATACAATTACTCCCTCCTCCTAGTCTACTTTCCCATCCTTAGTCTCCCAAGGGAGAAAGAGTTCTTCCTCAGATTCCTCCCAATGCTTTTCCTGGACCTGTTCTTTGCATTTATGTTGTCCCATTTTATCTCTGTCCTAATGAGACTGTGAGTTCCTTGAGGACAAGAACTGTATGATATGTACCTTTACATTCACACTGTGGTAATAATTTTCTATCTCTGAATTCCTTTTACTACTTTTTTTATTTGGAGGAAGGGTCAGGGTCATTTCTCCTACTTAGTTGAAACCTGTCCCTTGGGTTATGAAAATTTATTTAAGACTTCAAACAGTCCTCACATAAGAAGGTCAAAAAGGGAGTGAAGGCTTCCCCAAATAATTTGACTTAGACCATATTTGAGAAAAAATTCTCCTGACACCAACTCTGTAGGTATGTAATCATCCCCTCTCAATCCGCCCATCGTGGATCCTCTAAATCAGCGGTTCTCAGCCTGTGGGTTATGGTCAATTTGTAGCAATGAAAATACATCCTGCATATCAGAGAGATTCATAACAGCAGCAAAATTACAGTTATGAAGTAGCAATGAAAATAATTTTATGATTGGGGGTCACCACAACATGAGGAACTGTATTAAAGGTTTGTGGCATTAGGAAGGTTGAGAACCACTGCAAAAATGTAATTGATTTATAATCTGACTTAATTTAGCAGTGGAATCTAATTAACTAGGTTTGTTTCTTAAGGGGATATTTGAGATTAGGCCTCTTTTCAACTAAGTATATTCAACTTTTATGACTTTTAAGGATGCCTGGGATTATGAATCAATTTTAACTTTTGTGATCTAAGAGGATGTATGAGATTGCAATAGGTAAATGAATTAATTCTCTATTTCTCTGATGTAATTTTGTCTGTAAGAAGCCTTATTAGAATTCTAATTTTGATTCAGGGCTATTTTTCTATACCCTGAGCACTAAATATTTTTTTTAAACCTACATTTTTACCTCCATAATTTCTATGCTGTAGTAGATTAATTTCAGCAGCAGTCACTTGACAAACTTAAAAAGGAAATGTTTCTCCCATAACAACAGCTGTCAGCATAATACCTCACATGTAATAGACACATGTTGCATGGAAAACATTCAGAATCTGTACATTTGGTTTTTAATGAAAATTTTATTTAGTTTTTAAAGTTTTCAAATTATTGTGATTTAATTGAACTAGATCTCTAACGTTTAACCCATCACTAATAGTCTTTGATTCTGATCTTTAACTACACATTCCACCACAACCCCCATAGGAGAACAACCTTATAAAGAGGCAAAAACCTTTGACTTTAAGATAGCCAAAGGTTTGGGTTTTTTTTATTTTTAAACTAAAGTATAGATTTACATTTTGGTGACTGAAAGAAAAACCTTTTGTTTAATTCAATATCTTTTTTCATAAAAGTAGACATATATTTTCTATTGAGAAGTTCCATATCTAATTAAATAAATGATTAGGATATGTTGATGAAAGAAAAGATTGGCACAGTAGGCCTCCCAAACTTCATACAATTAATGTCTTATTAAGAACAAGAATCATGCAAAGATTCTTGCATAGACCATTGCTCTAGTTAGATCTCAGAAGATATAAGTATACTATCAGTTGCTCTTATTTTGGGTACATAAAAGATTTATCATAAAAAGCTCAGGAAATACCCCCCAAAAATATTGTCCAACCTTCATTTAAAGACAAAAAAGTGAAGTAATAGATTTCCTTTTTTCTTAAAGAGCTTAGTCCTGTCGTTACAAAGGTGCAGTGAAAGGACAGGATATGCCTATATTTTGGAGGCTTAATTCTTATTAGATCCCATAAAGATGAAGGTATTTCAAGGCCAGAAGCAAAGCTTCTTGCAAGTATATGAGAGTTGTCTTTATTATCTACGGTCTCCCTTTTGTACCCCTCGGTAAGACCAGTAACACCAGTGTACAGGAGGGTTGCTAGCACGGGTTCACTCTTGATCTGGTCAGACAAACAGACACCTTCAGAGGGTTTAATAATCTTGTTTTATTCTAGTCTGGTCTTCTCACAAGAGGATTGCTGATAACAGGAGGACAAAATCCTGCAGCAGTCCCAAATCACCCTTCTCACAGGGGCCATCAAAAAGGGGGGAGTGCACAACTATCCCTACTTCTGGATGGGGTCAGTTGAGACAGGCACAACTTGTGCACTCTCCTAAATCCTCTCAAGCCTCAATTGGAGTTGGTCAAGGCAGACACAGATTCCCCTACGGGTCCCCCTCCTGCCTCAATGGGAGCGAGTTGTGGTAAACACAGAATCCCCCCAAGCCTTGATGGAGGCCAGTCAAGGCACACACAGAATTCCAGCTTCTGCATTCAACCCTAAGGTTCCCCCCTTAAGCCTTGCTGGGGGGATCAGTCAAGGCACATTCAACACTAAAGGTTCCCCTTAAGGGTTCCTCCTTTCATTATAATCACCACACCCGGGAAACACAAACATCTGGGTCCACATTCACAGTGTGGGGGAGGTGCTTAATAAGGCTACCAGAGTCCCATCCAAGAAATCAAGGTCTCAGGCAAAGCATCCTTCCCATGAACAAGCACCAAGGTAAAACATCAGTTTCCCAGAATATATACAGTTTCAACTGATAGGCTTAGTGCCAAAAGCCCCGATTGGTTCTACGTGACTCAACAAAGGATGTGTTACAGCTGTGAACTGGGCCAGACTCAAAGGAGTAAGACATCTGTGATTGATAAGGCAAAAGAACCTAGGAGCAAGAGATTGTTATGACCATGGATCCTGGGACACTCAGTTCCAAGAAATACTAACAAAAATCCACTTTACACACTCTAAAATCCGCCTTGCTTATGCTTACCCCCTAATTCTTCGCTCTTACGTATATCCCGTCTCCCAACTGGCGATGTTTGTGTACATAAGGAAGTGGCAGGCATAGTGGAGAGAGTGGCAGATCTGGAGTTTTAAAAGACCTAAATTCAATTCCCACCTTACATTTTCTAGCTATATGACCTTAGGAAAGTCATTTTACTTTCCTCTTTCTCAACTTCCTCATCCATAAAATAGAATAACACTTGTGCCTATCTCATAGGGTTGTGAGGATCAAATCCAATGAGAAAATATATACAAATTGCTTTGCAAACTTTAAAACCACGTATAAATGTTTATTAGTATTACAATTTCCAGTATAATGTGCCTTAGATTTATGGAAGACCTGTCCTTTGCTACTTTACTCGTTAAATGCCTTGACATGAAACTGATTGTATCCTTCAGAGAAAAAGTGAACAAATCAACGTAGGGGCTCATGAGTAGATGTATAAATACGAGGAACTTCAGCCTGGGCTCCCTATCCTGGGGCTCTCTAAGGGAGGTGGGGGGGAAGGCAGGGCATCCAGGTGTTCCATATGTAAAGTGCATTACAAATTTTAGAGGGCTTTGTAAATGCAGATATTACTGACCCTCTTCTCCACATGCACTGTTTCCCTTGGTGAGCTACTACATTTGCAGGGCTTTATCTATCCTTCTAAGCAGATGACTCTTAAATCTCTACCTCTAGCCCTGACTTTTATTTAAGGCACCAAATCCACATATCCAACTGGCAAGACGACATTTTACCTGAGTAGGTCACCAGCACCACAAATTCAACACATTCAAACCTGAACTTATTTTCTTTCCATGAAATGTTCTCTTCATTCTTACTTCATCATTTCATCATTCTACCCAGTCTGCTGTCTTTGAAACCTTGGGGTCATGTTTGCCTCTCTTTTTCTTCTCACTTCTCACGTCCAACCAATTATCAAATTCTTTTGATTGTTCCTCTACAATTTCTCTCAGCTTTTAATATCTAAGATATTCTGCCTCTGAAATACCTCTCTGATCCCATAGCTACTATCCTTGTTCATACCTTCACTAACCTAGTGGACTGTTTTGCTTTACCCTTTATCCTGCTGTCACACTCTTCTTTAAGTAGAGATCTGCTCAAGTCACTATTATACTCAAAATCTTCAGAAGATTTCTATGGTCTTTTAAGACCTGCACTCTTCTCAAGTATTTACGACCTTTTAATAAATTGGTACCAGTATTTCTTTCCTCTTGTATCTCTTATTATTACCACATAGCCAATGTTCTAGTCAAATTAGATTTACTCTATCAAATCAGCCCTGTGTTTTTTTGCCTCTATGCCTTCAAGCTCTTCCCTGTGCTTGGAATATTCTGCTTCCTCTTCTTACTCTGTTGAATTCTTACTTGTAACTTAAAGAGCCAATAAAGCTTCTACCTCAATAAAGCCTTCCTTAATGTTTCTAATCACTAGAGACCTTTCTCCTTTGAACTTCATATAGGACTCTGTTTTGTACCTCACTCGTGCATTTGTCAAGCATCCTTTTGTAAAAACTAATTAAATAATCATTTTAAAGTACCTTTTCATAATATCTCTCTGTGTGTCACATCCCCTAGCAAAAGTGAACTTTCTATGAAGACAAGGACCTTTGTTATTCTCCCCCAACACCTAGGATGATTCTCTGCACAACGTGTGCATTTATTTGATACCTGCTGGTTGAAGTGAAGCGAAGGTCACCATATTTAGAGAGAAAACTAGGAAACAGAGTCTAAAGGGGGCTGCAAAATGGCCAGACTAAATTTACTGTGGAGAGAAACTTGGGTATTTCATCCTATATCTACTGTAGGAAAATTACAGATAACTGCAGTGAAAATTAAAAGAAAAAGTTTAGGAGTTCAGTCAGTAAATCAAAGGAACTAATAAAGAACAAGGCTTTCTTTTCTTCCATTTGTGCTAGAATTCTTAATCTTTTTTGTGTCATAGACTTCTTTGGCATTCTGGTGCAGCCTGTAAACCCCTTCTCAGAATGATGGTTATAAAAATGTAAAGTAAAATACATAGGCCTGCAAAAGAAGCCAAAGGTTAGTAAAAATAAAAGTAGAATTTTTTTCTCCATCAAGTTCACTAATTCTCTGAAATCTATCCACAGATTCATGGATCCTAGCTTAAGAAACTTTGATTTAATATGCACTGAGGACTAATTCTATCTACCCTAAATTTCTAAAACTTGAATGACCAAGGGGAAGAATAAGGACACAGAGAGCTAGCCCCAGCATTCAGGGCTGGGGAACCCATGACCTTGAGACCACACATGGCCCTCTAGGTCCTCAAGTGTGGTCCTTTGACTGAACCTGAACTTTACAGAAAAAGTTTGTGAAGTTTGGATTTAGTCAAAGGGCCACACTTGAGGACCTAGAGGGCCATGTGTGGCCTTGAGGTCACAGGTTCCCCAGCCCTGCCCCAGATTGTGAATATAGTCTCTGGAATATGGTAAGTGCTTAATGAATGCTTGCTGACTTGACCTGAAGTGTCTTTAGAAGTTTAGCACCCTGAGACTAAAAGTAGATGCTTATTAAATATTTACTGAATAGAAACCAAGAGATTCATAAAGAAAGAAAGCAATTTCTAAAAAGAGTTCTCCCTGAAGACAAACTTGCTTTTACCAGTTTGGGAGATTTAAATCCCTGCAGCCCTTACTTTCATTGGATGGCTTCTCCTAGATTGAACCTCCACTTAAGGAGAATGCCCAGGTCAGCCAACTCTTATTTCTCACTAGGCTATACTCCAGACCTCCATCTCAGCCCCATGTAGTACTTCCCTCACTCCTTCAGATTCCTTCTATATATTGTCTACCCCCACTGTCCCTTGAGGGGATGGAAGGAAATGTTAGTCCCTTGAAGGAATGTAAGGGAATGTAAGTCCCTTGAGGGGATATAGGAGAATGTAAGTCCCTTTATTTTACTTGCATTTATATTTCCAGAACTTCACGTAGTACCTGAAATAAACACTAAATAAATTGTCAACTGATGGATAAAACTAAAGAAAGGACACCATGTTCCAATTCTTCATTTCAAAATAGTTTCAACTATTGAAAGTCTGAAAGGATGGATGCTTTGTTTCATGACATATACAAAGATCCCTTCAAGCCCTGAAATCAACATGCTTTCTTGAAATCATAGCATTATAGAATACTAAAGCTACAAAAGACTTTAAAAATTAGTTAATCCAATCCCTTTCTTAATGGACAAAGTAACTAAGACCCAGAGTGGTAAAGTGATTTGTACACAAACATATTCACTTATGAACAAATGACATAATAATAGCAAAAGGGGATCCACTTAAAATTCTCTCCACACACAGGCCTCAGTTCTAGAAGATTACTGAATAATTTCCAATGATATGATAATAGCTTGTAACAATAATAGATGGTAGTTCTATACTGTTTACAGATTTCCAACTTGCTTGTCTTACAGCAGTTTTGTGAGGCAAAAATTGCAAATAAAAAATAGCCTCATTTGACAGAAAAATAAATGGAAACTCAGAGAGATTGTGACATTAATGATCATGTGGTTAATTAGTGTTAAAGTTAGGATTTGAACGCAGGTCTCCTCTGATTCAAGTCTAGTGTTCTTTCTTCTCTGTCACACAATCTACCATTGATATATATTAGTTGTTAGCATAAAGAATAGGGACAGACAGTGGCCTTGTAATTTTATTAGCATAGGAAACTTTACATGTAAACAGACATTATAACAAGGAATAATGTGAAAATTAAGAGATTCTACCTGTCACCTCCTGAAAGAAACCCTAAAATGGTAACTCCCAGGAATGTCATTGTCAATATTGAGAGCTTTCAGATAACAGAAAAATACTGAAAGCAGTAAAAAAGAAAGAATTCACATAATTGAGGGACTACGAACAGGACTGTATGAGATTTAGCAGCTATCAGCCTACAGAACCAAAGAGCAGGAAATGAGACATTCTAAAAGGCAAAAGATGAAGGTTTATAATCAAGAATAACTTAACCCATCAAAAGTAAGCATAAGTCTATAAGTAAAAAAAAATTGATCTTCAATAAAATAGATGACTCTAAAATATTCCTCATAGAAAAGAAACAGTATTGAAAAGAAAATCTGGAATACAAATACAGGTACTGACTTGAAAATAAAAAGGTAAATGTAAGTAAATGATGAGAAGGTATTTTGTAAGAATGAACTGTTTATATTTTAATGGAGGTGGGAGTGATAAAAGAATCCTATAGTCCCCAAAGACCTAGAAATTGCTTTGTTTTACTTTGACAGGACTGAAAGAGGAAAGAAAAGGAAGATGAGTAAAGGAGGGGGAAAAAAAGGAAAGGAAGAATGGGGAAATTTCTCTCAAAAAATATTAGAGTATGCAACTAGAAATATATGCAAATATGGAAGGATTAAGTTAAGTGGGCATCACTTGAACTTCACTTTCATCTAAACTGGTCAAAAAAGTGGAGAAAACACATACAGTTTGGTGTAGGAATATGTTTGATGCAATAGGGGTACAGAATAAGAAACTCTAGTGTGAGGAAATCCCTCTGCCAATGCAGTCGTGCAATGTGTCATCATAAAGAGTTGTCTAGAACACTGGGAGATTGTAACTTACCCAGTAACATAGCCAGTATGTGTCATAGGTCAGGCTTAAAATTAGGCTTTCTTGTCTTTGAGGCCAATTCTCTATTTTCTGTGTGTTGCTGCCCCTCACTTAGGACTTTAATTCTTAAGATTAAAAATGAAGTAATGACTAAGTTTCTCCTGTGGCTGATAAACAGGCTCTAAAGGCAGTACACAAAGGGGAGTTCCAAACATGTTTTGACCAATGGAAGCACTGCTGGGAGAGATGTTCAGTCTTCCAAATCCTTTGAAGGACAGAATTGATTTGGATGTGTGAATCTTGGCATCTTTGTTAGGGGAGGGGATTTTAAGTCATATTGCTTTATATTCACATCGTGAACAACATAATAACAAACCTTTTGTCTCCTTGCCAGATTCACATTTTTTAAAAACAAGTATTAATTCAAAAGATCTTCCTGGAAATTCTACTGTCAAAATTGAACTAGGAAGAATCTGAAACCCAAAAGAGATTTATAATCATTTCTCTAAAGCTCACATAATAACACTGAACATCTTTATCCAAACCAAAGTTAACAAAGGAAAAAGGGACGTGAACTCTCTCTTAAAACTGATAAGATTATGCATTATTAAAACATAAAGTAATGCTATCATATTGGTATTTGTAGCACAATACAGACTGAGAGGTGACATGGAATAGCAGACAGAACAGGAAGTGAAGAAAACACAAGTTCAAGTCTGGCCTCTGACACATGCTGGGTATGCAACCCTACACAAAGCACTTAGATTCTCTGCAATCTAAACAGCTCTCCAAAACTATAAAATGCATTAAAAGGGTTGACCTGGATTGATAGAGGGGATTTATTCACCTGGAAAAGCCCTTATAGCAAACAATGAAATCTAAAGTCCAGTCACAATTGCTATTGTGCCTTAGAGTTTTCAAAGCACTTGCACATAAATTATCTCATTTGATCCTCACAACAAGCCTGAGAGGCAGGATAGGCATTATCATCCCCAGGCTTGCAAGGGAAAAAACTGAAACATAGAGAGGTTATATAGTTTGCCCAGGATCACACATTTAGTAGCAACTCTGGCCTAACCTAGAGCTAGAAACTAGAACCAGATTTATTGCAATTCAATTCAATCACCAGTTGCTAGGCATCTACCACATATAGTAAATTCCAATAGAAACATGAGCCACTAAATCATACACATGAATCCCCATGGCTACACATTGACTTAGAAAACCACAGGTCAACATTATCTATGTACTACTGTATTTTTACTTATTTTGTTCAATATTTCCCAATTACTTAATCTGGCTCATTGCTGTACTTGGGAATGTTGCAGGGGCAGCACTGTGGCCTTCTGGCCCCACATTTAATACTTCTTATATAGAGGGTGCCATGCAAGGCACAGGGATTACAAAGACAAAAATGAAGCAGTCTTTAATTCCAGGGAACTATCCTTCTACTGGACTCCTGGTCCAATGCTCTCTCTTATATACCTCTTGAGATTGAAGTAAATTTGATAGAAGTTTGCTGTTGCTGTTTGCCCATAAGACTTACAAGAAACATAATCCTTGGGGATTTGTAGGAGCAACCACACTAGCATACCCAGGATGGCTGCTAGCATAGGTTCCTAGATCTGCTTTACTAGGAAATCTAGCTATTTAAGGGGTCAACAATCTGTTTTAAATTATATTCACTAGTTTAGGGGGAAAGTCAGCACCCTGAACTTCAGAGAAAATATGAACAGGGAAAATACAAGCAGAGAAATAAAGACCAACAGACAAGGCTCTGATTGCCTGAATCAACTATACACTTTATGTACATCCCTGGATCCAGAGAGTCTTTACATCTGAGCAGTCAGGGTGATCTGAACATACAGCCACTCAGAGTCTCGACCAGGGAATGACAAGATCTTCTCATAAGTGAGCCCCCAAAGCAAAATACCAACTCAGAGTATATAGACACTTCTCAGAGCCAGAAGGTTCTGTGACTCAGTACCCAATTAGAAATTAGGTGTGAAACCCTTCCTAGAAGCAAGCCTTCCCCTAAGCAAGCTTCCCTTAATGGGATCCACCTGAGGCCTATTAATGGTATGGGAAGATCTTATATCCCATTAACATTACAGGACTTTAACTTTAGGTTAATGCCAATTAACACCCTGCTAGGGAAATATTGACAACTGACTTCAAATTTTGTTGTTCAGTTGTTTTCAGCCATGTTCAACTCTTCACAACCTCATTTGGAATTTTCTTGGCAAAGATACTGGAGTGGTTTGTCATTTCCTTCTCTAGCTCATTTTACAGATGGGGAAACTGAGGCAAATGGGATTAAGTGATAGACAAATAGTTAAGTTCAAATCCTGGGTAGGCTACTTCCAGCCTCTGGGACCTTGGACAGCTCCTTCTGCACCATTCCTTTTCCAACTTTAAATCCTATGAGACTACACAAAATTCAGTAACGTCTAAGAATACTAAAGTAGATTCATTTTAATAAGGTGAAAGAAAATAGGATTGCAAGTCAGGATGATAAAAATGACATAAGACAACTGCCAAAATAGAGAGTGCAAAGACTGATGGGATGGCCCAAGGTTTAATGTTTTGACAGCAACCATTTTGCAGAGTTGATGAAGAATTAACAGTTTACTTGAGCATTTTCCTGGGACTCTGAAGAAAGAGTGGAAGTTATTTTGAATAATTGGACACTCATATCCTCAGGGAAATATGAAGCAAATCAGTCTGAGATTTATTTCCGAAGAGTTCCAATAAACCTAACTACCATTTCTGCACATAAACCACTAGACAAGAGGGTGATGAAATTGACATTTCTTTGGCTTACAGCAAGAAACAGCCAATATCAGTCTGTGCCAAAACTCAGTAGGCTGCTAATAATGGAAGCAGCAGTGCCAATGAAAGGGGAGATGCCACTGAAGGGAATATCATAATAATCATCAAAAAAGGAAACCACTTGTTGAAGTGTGATGAATAAAACTGGCTTGCAAGTTGGAAAAGAATAGGATAAAGTGACTTTAAGCTCTTAGGTAGTTAGGTCATTCACTGAATTTTTTCATCAACATGCTTTAGAGATTCTTACCACTTTTCACATTCAGAGATGAAATAAAATTCTGAGGGATTAAGAAAACATCTTGGGGAAAATTAAAATTATCACTACTATTCTTTGTGGGGGTGAATCTAACAGATGCAGACATACAAATAGTAGGATTATAAAGTCATTACTTGTTACTTGTGGTAGCCACCTCATTACTTTGTAATCATACCTAAATATATATGTAACTAGTGCTTTTTGCTCCTGACTTTGAGATGTGAACACTCACTAGATTTCATTCTTTGGTCCCCTGCTCTCTCCACGTATCATTTCCCTTGGAGACTGATTGCATTTATCCCATGTCAGTTTTGTCACATCTATACATATTATTCCCAAACCCCTCTCTTGCTAGTTCTGACTTCTTACCTCTTCTCCAGTTTCATATCCTCAATAGTCTCCTAGATGTTTCCACCAAGAAGTACTGTCACTGAGTACATCTGACAATCTTTTACTCTTCCTTTAATAAATATTGTTGAGTATTTAAACTGCTCAGTATCTGAGCTATAGAAAATACTTGATAAATGCTTGGTGATTGCAAGGCAGAGTACTGGGTTCTATTTGGGACATCTGCATGGATAATACAGTTCCTGTCTTCTAGGATTTTACAATCTACTTGAGAAGATAAGACACAAATATTTCCAATACCAAGCAGTGGTGTCATAAGAGTATAACATATATTCATGAATGGCATGCTTATGTCTTCCTTTCTCCTTCATTTTCATGGCCATTACTCTCCCTAAACCAGAGTTTGAATTGAACATGTATTAGAAAAAGAAATGGCCTGACAATCCAGAGATTTCACTAGTTATAGGACTTTGAGTAAGGCACTTAATCTCTACGGCCTCACCTTACCATGTAAAATGAAAAAAAAGGAGAATGAAATTTATAGCTCTAAAATTCTGTGATTCTCATTTTGAAGTGGTTACTCTCTGAATGGAGGATAGCTAAATAACCCAGTGTGTAATCAACAACATTTTCAACACTGCAAACATAAAGATCATATGTAGCCTGGGATCTGTAAGTCTGTATTTACAGAATTTGTGGCTAATCAAACTTCTACATGAGGTAATATCTAAGGTACCAAGACTAGATGGGATTTAACAACTTACTAAGCCAAAGTAAGAAAACCACAATCTGTGAGGAAGAGAAAGAAAAGTGTGAATTTTATATAACTATATATGTATATATATATATATATATATATATATATATATATATATATGTATATTTGTATGTATGTATGTATATCACAATACCTCCTTAGAGGCCATCTAGTCCAACTCCCTCATATTTTGAGATGAGGAAGGTGAGGCTAAGACAAGTGAAGTGACTTTCACAGGGTCATTTGTCTGAGATAGGATTCACATTGAGTCTTTCTGACTCCAACTCCAGTACTCTATGTACTGTGGCCCCTAGCTACCACATATGAAAATGTGGAGCCTGGAAAATCCATACCTAGAAATTTTGGCAACCAAGGCAAACATGCCAAAGTTTGCCCTAAGGTCAGATCTTAGGGTAAGACTTAACTGAGATTGGGGACAGACTCTAGAATACAAGATCCTTCCTCTGTTGGAGGATAGATATCAAGAGGTAATTTTGTTTTTACCATTATAAATTAACTAAAAAGCATTCAACTAAAAAGCTCTTTGTTTTTTTCTACTTAATGCTATTTTATTTTTTCCAGTTACAAGTAAAAATCATTTTCAATACCTTTATAAAATTTTGAATTCCATTTTTCTCCCTCCCACCCTTTCTTCTCCCCTCTCCAAGACAGCAAGCAATCTAATATAGGCTATAAATGTATAATCATATCAAGCACATTTCCACATTAGTCATGTTGTGAAAGAAGAATAAAGAGAAAAGGGAAAAACCAGAAGAAAGAAAAACAAAAAAGAGAAGATAGTGTGTTTTGATCTAAATTCAGACTCCATAGTTCTTTCTCAGGATGTGGATGGCATTTTCCATCATGAGTCTTTTGGAATTGTCCTAAATCACTGTAGTGCTGAGAAGAACTAAGGCTATCAAAGCTGATCATCACTCAATGTTGCCGTTACTGTGTACAGTGTTCTCCTGGTTCTGTTCACTTCACTCAGCATCAGTTCATGTAAATCTTTCCAGGTTTTCTTTTCTGAAATCCACCTGCTTATCATTTCTTATGGCATAATAGTATTCCATTACATTCATATAGCACAACTTGTTCAGCCATTCCCCAATTGATGGGTATCCCCTCAAGTTCCAATTCTTTGCCACCACAAAAAGAAAGTTCTTTGTGCTAAGCACTAGGGATACAAATAGAAAAAGCAAGACAGTCACTGCTTTCAAAGAACTCATGCTCTAATTAGTCTGGATAACACATAAAATAAAGTTCAGCATCAAGGTGCATGGAAAGGCCCAGTAAACCTAAGAGCTAGGTCTATGGCAAAGCACAAGAGTTTAAGATAATGTCAGTGATCAGATGACAGTACAGGGGATCTGCAGAGGACAGAGGCAAAGTAAGGCCTGCAAGGCCTTAGGCTACAGTAGCAGGGCAGATGATAAGGTCTGGTGGTTCTCTATCTCACCTGAATCATTGGTGACCCCTATCTCATTATTTTCTATTTGTAGTTTTTGATTCCTAGAATTTCATATTTAATTTCCATCCTTATTTTAAAATCTTCACCCTTCAGCTTCTTCTGTTCTGGTCAACAACAATCACAATAGTTTTGAGTTGCTTTTTCCCCCAGATATCCCACAAATCATGCAGAACTAAACCAACTAAGATTGTATGATCTAATTTTCCTTCTGTACCAATCTCCTACACAGAAAATCAATTGACAAGGAAAATTACAACATAGATTCCTGGTTGGTGTCCCTTTTCAGACAGCTGTGACCTGTTCTTCAGCTGTAATGCTGCTAGCAATAGGATAGTTTGTGGTATGATGGGAAATTAACATATGTTTCCAAATTATTTCATTGATCAAAGCAGTATCTTGCCAAAGTCTGCTTTTTAACAGTTATTTTCTCTAACTCTGTGAAATCCTGCATTTGTTGCCAGCATGGAAACAGGCAAGGAGAAATCTCATTGCTACTCAAAATAACAACATTTAGCACTTAAATCCAGAAACAGTCAGCAAATGGTACCTAATTAATTCACACCATATCCCATCGAGGTGGGAGGCTTGCATACTCTAGCAAGACAAGAAAAAGGTTAGAAGTAAGGACAGGAAAAGAACAAAGGAAAAGAAAAAATCTGGCAGAAATATCAACTAATTTTCCAGATCTGAAATGAGCAGAAATGGAGTGTTGCCAAGATGAATGAAAGAGGACAGGAATTACCTGGAGCAACTTCTCATAGGGAGCAAAATCAAGGACCTGATGATCAGGAGAAAGGGTTAGGAAATAAGTTCTCAGTTGTCCTGGCAGCTAAAAGATCTGACACCTTTGTTTTTAGCCATTAAAGGGGAGAATAATAAGCATTTATACAGCACCTACTATGTGCCAAACACTGTGCTAAGAGGGTTTTTGTGATTGTTGTTGTTGTTTTAACAAATATGAAGGCCCAGAGAAGGCAGAAACAACATGGAGGCAATCATGAACAGTCAATCAAACAGGAAGTGCTGCTATCTAAGCCTTGTATAAATAGGATTATTGCATCAAAGCTACGCTGTCTCTAGCATCAGTGCCTTCAAACATTTGAAAACAGAGAAAGAAGGGATGACAAGGGTTGATTCCCTGGGTCTTTGTTCCCAAGTGAAAAGGATCCTTCCTGGGAAACAGAATTTTCAACTAGGTAGACTTCAATTCAGCATGACAGAGTAGAAAGGGTACTAGACTTGGAGTCAGGAAGGTCTGGGTTCAAATCTCATCCTTTGGTACTTGCTAGCTGTGTAACCCCGGGCAAATCGTTTTAATTCCCCGAACCCTTAGTTTTCTCATGGGCAAAATGAGGTGGTTGAACTAGATAGTGCCCAGCTCTAACTCAATGATCCTATGACAGCACAGGAGTTTTGAGTGGAAGAGAGAGTTGCTACTTACCAGAGAGCATAATAGTGTATTTCATGCCTTCATTACCTTGGAGTTGACTAACTGTATAACCACAGACTAGTCACTTGACTTCTGGCTGCCATGAGTAAAGTGGAGGTAATTATAACACCTACCTCAAATGAGAATATACCTCTAAAATACATAGCACAGCAGGAACACAGCAGATGCTTAATAAATGTTTCTCTCCTCCATAATTCCTTCCTTTCCAGAACCAATGTTAGCTGTGCCTCATCTCTTTTCATAATAAAACTTCATGGCATTCTTAAGTGCTATATTTTATACTGTGTTATATTTTTCTGTGTACATATTTTCTACTCAAAGATAGAGCTTCCTCACTGCTGATGGAAAGATGAATAACTCAAACCCATCTCTGTCCTTTATAACTAACTAGAGCCAAGATTGCAGGCTTCTTGCTCTGTGGCCTCTTGTGTCCATCCTCTTGCTCAGTCCAGAACCAGAAGCTCATGGCCTCTTTCTTCACCAAGGTTGCATAGAAGACATTTAGGTCAGGGGATGATAATCAAATGAATTCTGAAGTGAAGACCTGAGATATAACCACCATTGCTACCAGAAACAACATAAACACCTACTGATCAGTGGCTAACAAATTCTCTCTTCAATTCAATATTCCTGTTATTTGGAGTTAAAGGCAAGCCTGGTGAAAACTCCCTTTTCATGCCACAAAGTACCAATTCTTGCCTATTCATGCTAGTCCTTTCTTTTCCCATCTCCCTATCCTTCTCTGTTCTATCCTTCCATGGCATCCTTTGAAAACTCCTTTCCATTATTAACAAACTAGCATTCACACTAAACTTTCTCCTCCTGCACTTTCCAGCTCCTGGAAATCATGGAAGCCTTACTCCTCCCAGAAGATACAACATACCTGGCCGCCCTCTTCAGGGCTGGATATTTCTTCTTTCATATCCCTTGCTTCATTGAGAAGATGGTATACTCTTTACTCCTCCCCAATACCTCTAGGCCCTTCCATTATCACCCTCATTCAGCAAACTGTCCTCCTCTGAGATTCACTACACTTTTATATATAGAAACTATGAATGTGTGTTACATAAATTAACATACATAAATGTATATGTGTATAATTATATATATATTTGTATGTATGTATGTATGTATGTATGTATGTATATTCCCTTACCCAGATCCTGATGGTTATTATCTTCTACCCCATACATCATCTTCTCTCTTTTCAAAGAGTTCAATAGTAAACTGATAGTCTTCCTACACCTTAACTCACCTGAGGAACTCACCTGAACTCTTCCAAATGCCCCCCTAAATCAACTTTAAAATAATATCTCAAATTGAATTCTGGAGCAGCAAAATTAACAAAAGGTTGGGTGGAGCAATTTCCCTGCCCAAAACAACTAAGGAGGTTGGCAAAAAAAAAAAAGTTTGCCTCACCTGGGTAGTGGTTGGCCTGGAGGGCAGCACAGGCCATACCATGCCACCAGTACCAGGCCTTAGAGGTGGCTACAGCAGCAGCAATAGCTTTGGGAGTTCTCAGCCCACTAACACTAAGAGGTTAGAAAGAGATTACAGGAAACCCTTTGTTAGCACTGGGTTCAGGACCCTTTTGCAATGCCCATACATAGTTCCTAGACACTACAAACAACAACCTGACCATAAAGAGTTACTATGGTGACAGGGAAGATCAAGACACAAACTCAAAAGAAGAAAATAATGTCAAAACAGCTATAAGTAAAGCCTAAAAGACAAAATGTGAACTGGACACAAGCCCAACAAGAATTTGTAGAAGAGCTCAAAAATATTTGAAAAATCAAATAAGAAAGGTAGCAGAAAAAAAGTTTGTTTTGGAGGGGGATGTAATAGTAATTAGTTTAGCAGGATACTTAGCACTTAGTGTGGAAGGTGCAAACTCTGTCCCACTGTTGAGAAGACATGAACTCCCCTGTCGATGTGGAAGAAGGGGATTGGCTGAGGTGTGTACATAAGCAAGAATTCCAGAGACAGACAGACAGAATTAGAATTTTGCTCCCCTTGAAGGAAGAATCCTAGAGACTGAAGCCAGCTGAGGCAGAGAGAGACAGAGAGACAGAATTGGAACCCTGCTCCTGCTGAAGGAGAGAGAGATAAAGAGTTTCTCTCCCAGCATCTGGAAGCTGAGAACTGACTGAGAACTGAGATGGAGTTTTCCTGAGACCAGAATCTGGTGAGGGCCTGCCTGGAAGGAGGGGTGGAATGGAAGTGGTGAAGAGTTTGAGATGTGCTGGACCCTGTGAACTTCAGTGTGTGCCAG
>CM053580.1:204077681-204128436 GCA_028627135.1 Pseudochirops cupreus | reverse complement strand
AGTATTCTATTGTTTCTTGTTAATGATTGAGTTGCCCCATGAGTGGAAGTTTGAGTATTCTATTGTTCCTTGTTCTGAATACTGTGGCCACTGTAGTGAAAACTGTGTGGCCATTTTCTGTGATAAGATATAATGTTATAAAATGTAATGTTGTGAATATTATAATATTTTGAATGTTTGTCTTGATTTGTAATGGAATAAACAGAGTGTTCACTATATTTTGTAATCTAAACTCTAAAAGCTGTTCACAGTAGCATTCCTTTGGGAATCTGCTGGTGCTTGGCATTACAGGGGAGAATAAGAAATACGCAAGAATGTTATGAAAAAAGAGTCAGGGTAAAAGAGACACAAAAAATACTGAAGAAAATAACACTTTAAAAACCCCCAGAATTTGCCAAATGATAAAACACACACACACACACACACACACACACACACACACACACACACACACTCTGAAGAGAACTCTTTAAAAAGCAGAATTTGCTAGATAGAAAAATAGGTACAAAAATTTACTAACAAAAGGAACTATATAAAAAGTAGAATTGGCCAAATGAAAAAAGTGGCGCAAAAGCTCACTGCAAAAATAAATAATTGCTTAAAATTATAATTGGGCAAGAGGAAGCTAATGACTCCAAGAGACATCAAAAAACAATAAAACAAAATCAAGAGCCCCCCCCCCCAAAAATAGAAGAAAATATGAAATACCTCATTGGAAAAACAACTCACTTGGAAAATAGATTGAGGAAAGATCATTCCATAATTACTGAACCACCTGAAAGTCTCGATCAAAAAAGAACTTAGACAGCATCTTTCAAGAAATTACCAAGGAAAACTGCCCTGATATCCTAGAACCAGAGGGCAAAAAAGAAATTAAAAGAATTCACTGACCATCTCCTGAAAGAGATCCAAAAATGAAAACTCACAGGAATATTATAGCCAAATTCCAGAGCTCCCACATCAAGGAGAAAATGTTGCAAGCAGCTAGAAAGAAATAATTGAAATAGAATGGAGCCATAGTCAGGATAACACAAGATTTATCAGCTTCCCCATTAAAAAATCATAGGGTTTGGGATATGATATTCCAGAAGGCAAAGCAGCTAGAATTATAAGCAAGAATAATTTACCCAGAAAAACTAAACATAATCCTTTGGGGGGAAATGGCTATTTCATGAACCAGAAGATTTTCAAGCATTCATGATGAAAAGACCAGAGTTGAATAAAAAATTTGACTTTCAAATGCAAGACTTAAGAAAAACATAAAAAGGTAAACTTGAAAGAGAAATCATGAGGGATTCAATAAGATTCAATTATTTACATTATTATGTGAGAAGATGATAATTGTAGTTCCTAAGAACTCTGTCATTACTAGGGCAATAAGAAGAAGTAGAGATAAACAGAGGGCCTGAGTGTGAGTTGACTATGATGGGATGATTAAAAAAATAAAATTAAATTAAGGGGTAAGAAAAAGAGACACACAGGGAGAAGGGGGAAGAGAGAAGAAGAACCCCCTCATGTAAAAGAGGCATAAAAGGAAGAGCTTTGGGGCAGCTAGGTGGTGCAGTCAATAGAGCACCAGCCTTAGAGTCAGAAGGACCTGAGTTCAAATTTGGCCTCAGACACAACACAAAAAACTAGCCGTGTGACCTTGGACAAGTCACTTAACCTCAATTGCCCTACCTTCTCCCCTCAAAAAATAAAAAAAGGAAGGGCTTTTATAGTGGAGGGGAATGGCAGAGGGGTAGACAATGTTTGATCCTTACTCTCATTGAAACTGGTTCAAAGAGGGAGTAAGACACAGCCAGTTGGCTACAGAAATCTATTCTACAAGGAAGTAGGAGAAGTATATAAGAGAAGGGGGAACTGATAGAAGGGAGGGTAGATTAAGGGAGGCAGTGGTCAGAAGTAAAATAGACTTTGGATGAGGCAAAAAGAAAAGTAGAAATGGAAAAATGGAGATCAAGTAAAACATAGAAAGAATAAAAAAAGCAAGAGAAGAAACAGGGGAAAAGAGGATGGAAGAAAATACATAGTAATCCTAACTGTGAATGTGAATAAGTGAACTCACCCCTAAAACAGAGGTGGATAGCAGATTGGATTATAGAAGTGGGGAACTGGAAGTCTCAAGGCTACATGTTATCTTCTAGGTCCTTGGGTGTGGCCTTTCACTGAGCCTAAGTTTTACAAAACAAATCTTTTTATTAAGGGGATTTGTTCTGTAAAGTTTGGATTCAGTCAAAGGGCCATACTTGAAAACCTAGAGGGCCACATGTGGCCTCAAGGCCACAGATTCTCTACCCCTGGATTAAAAACTGGAATTCAATAGTGTGTTTTTACAAGAAACATATATGAAACAGACAGATACACATAGAGTTAAGATAAGGGACTAGAGCAGAATCTATCATGCTTCAACTCAGTTGGGAGAGACAGAGTGAGGAGGGTGGGGAGAGGGGGAAAAAGAGAGAGGGGGGATAGCAATTGTGATTTCAGATAAAGCAAAAGCAAAAACAGACCTCATTAAAAGAGATAAGCAGGGAAGCTACATTTTGCTTTAAAAAATGGTACCATACACAATGAAGTAATATCAATATGGAATATCTATGCTTTGAATGGTATAGCATCCAAATTCTTAAAGGAAAATTTATGTGAGGTACAGGAGGAAATAGTAAAACTATCATAGTGGAGAACCTCAATTTTCCCCTCTTAGAACTAGATAAGTCTAATCACAAAATAAACAAGAAAGAAGTTAAAGAGATAAATAGAATCTTTAAAAAGTTAAATATGATAGACCTCTGGAAAAAATTGAATGAGAATAGAAAGGAATATGATTTTTTTCTCAGCTCTACATTGCACCTTCACAAACATCAACTTCTATATTACGGCATAAAAACCTCACAAGCAGATGCAGAAAAGCAGAAACGTTAAAAGAATCTTTTTTCAAATCATAATGCAATAAAAATTATATTGAATAAAGGGCCATGGAAACACAGATTAACAATTGAATGGAAACTAAATAATCTAATCCTAAAGAATGAGTGGGTCAAAGAACAAATCATAGAAGTAATAAATAGTTTTGTTAAAGAAAATAACAATAAAAACACAGCATACCAAAATTTATGGGATTCGGCCAAAGTAGTACTTAGGGGGAAATTGATGTCTCATCTAAATGCTTATATCAATAAAATAGAGAAAGATTAGATTAATGAATTGGGGATGCAACTAAAAAAATAGGAAAAGAATAAATTAAAAATCCCCAATTAAACCCCAAAATATAAATCCTAAAACTCAAAGAAGAGATTAATAAAAATTAAAAGTAAGAAAACAATTGAACTAATAAATAAAACTAGGAGTTGGTTAATGAAAAAAATCAATAAAATTGGTAAACCATTGAATTAATTTGATTTTTTAAAAAAAATCAAATTACCAGTATTAAAAAAATGCAAAGGGTAAATTCACCACCAATGAAGATTAAATTAAAGCAATTATTAGGGACTATTTTGTACAATTATATGCCAATAAATCTGACAATTTAAGTGAAATGGATGGATATTTACAAAAATATAAATTGATCAGATTAAGAAAAAAAATAAAATACTTAAATAATCCTCTCATACTTAGGGGGAAAAAAACTGAACAAGTAATCAATGGGCATTCTAAGAAAAAATCCCCAGGACCAGATGGATTTGCAAGTGAATTATACCAAACATTAAATGAACAATTAATTCTAATATTATATAAACTATTTGGGGAAAAGTAGGCAAGAAAGGAGTCTGTCCAAATTCCCTTTACAACACAAATATAGTACCAATATCTAAACCAGGAAGAGCAAAAATGTAGGAAGAAAACTATAAAATAATTTCCCTAATAAATATTGATGCAAAAATTTTAAATAAAATACTAGCAAAGAGATTACAGCAATATATCACAAAGTCATATACCAGGTGACATTTATACCATGAATGAAGGACTAGTTCAATATTAGGAAAACTATACAAAACACTTTTCAGACAAATAAACACAGATTTAAACAATTGGAGAAATATTAATTGCTCATGGGTAAGCTGAGTTAATATAATAAAAATGACAATTCTATCTAAATTAATTTACTTAAAATTACCAAAAAATTATTTTAGAGAGCTAGAAAAATAACAAAATTCATCTGGAAAAGCAAAAGGTCAATAATATTAAAGGAATCAATGAAAATGTCGTGAGGGAAGTTAGTCTAGCAGTAGTAAAACTCAAACTTTATTGTAAACTGGTAATTATCAAAATAATCTCATGCTGGCTAAGAAATAGAGTAGTGGCCCAGTGAAATAGGGTAGGTACATAAAACATAATAGTAAATAACCATAAAAATCTAGAGTTTGACAAACCCCCAAATTCAAGCTTTTGCGACAAGACCTCACTATATGACAAAAAGTGCTGGGAAAACTGGAAAGCAGTTTTGGCAGAAATTAGGTGTAGACCAAACATCATACCCTATACCAAAATAAGATCAAAATGGGTATATGATGTAGACATAAAGGGTAATATAATAAAAAATTAAGGGAACGTGGAAAATTTTACCTGTCAGATCTATGGATAAGGGAGGACTTTATGAACAAACAAGAGATAGAGAGCATTACAGAATATAAATGGAACAATTTGGATTACATTTAATTTAAAAGTTTTCACACAAACAAAACAATTGCTGCCAAGATTAGAAGAAAAGTGGGAAACTCAGCAAGTTTCTCTGGACTAATTTTTCAAATACATAGAAAACTGAGTCAAAATATAAAAATAAGAGTTAGTTACCAACTGATAAATGGTCAAAGGATATGAACAGACAGTTTTCAAAAGAAGAAATCAGAGTTATCTATGGTCATATGAAAAAAATGCTCTAAATCAGTATTGATTGGTGAAATCCAAATTAAAACAAGTGTGAGATACCACCTCATACCTATGAGATTGGCTAATATTACAGAAAAGGAAAATGACAAATATTGGATGCAAAATATGAAAAAATAGGAGTGCTAAGGACTGCTGGTAGAGTTGTGACTGATCCAACCATTCTGGAGAGCAATTTGGGACTATGCCCAAAGGGCTATAAAACTGTGATCTAGCAATGCTACTACTAGGTCTGTATCCCAAAAAGATCAAAGAAAAAGAAAAAAGACTTATCTGTATTAAAATATTTATAGCAGCTCATTTTGTGGTGGCAGAGGGTAAGATAATGAGGAGATACCCATCAACTGGGGAATGGCTGAGCAAGTTGTGGTATATGATTGTAATGGAATACTATTATGCTATTAGCAGGATATTTTCAGGGGGAAAAAACCTGGAAAGACTTACATTAACTGATACAAATTGAAGTAAGCAGAATCAGAAGAATACAAATAAACAGCAATATTGTACGATGATCAACTGTAAATAACTTCACTGTTCTCAGCAATATAGTGATCCAAGACAATTCTGAGCGACTTATGATGAAGAACGCTATCTACCGCCAGTGAAGTAACTGATGAAGTCTCAATGCAGGCTGAAGCATATAGTTTTTTACTTTACTTTTCTTGGGTTTCATGTCTGGTTTTTTTTTTTTGCAGTGTTGCTAACATGGACATTTTGGCATGACTGTACATCTTTCATTGATATCAAATTGCTTGATTTCTCAAGGAGAAAGAAAAAGAGAGAGGAAGGGAAAATTTGGAACGCAATTTTTTTAATGAATATTAAGCAACTTTTACAGGTAATTGAGAAAAATTACAATATAAAAAATAAATAAATGCATAGGGTTCACCAATCACTCATATTGGAATAGTTATCAAAGTGATTTTTTAAGATCTCTGACCTCAGGTTAAGAACCGCTGCCTTAGGTGACAATAAACCACTGAAACTCTGAGACCCTGGACTAAGATATAATGGGACTATGACTTGCATTGGTATAAGGAAGAGAGGCAGCTAGGTGGTGCAGTGAATAGAGCCCTGGTCATGTAATGAGGAAGACTTGAATTCAAATCTAGCATCAAATACATATTATCTGTCTGACCCTGAGCAAGTAACTTAACTTCTGTCTACCTCAGTTTCCTGGGGAGAAATACTAGCACCAGCGTCATAGGGTTGTTACGAGGATCAAGTGAAATAGTATTTGTAAAATGCTTAGTCAAGTTCCCAGCACATAGTAAGTGTGTAATAAATGCTTGTTTAAAAAAACTAAAAGAATACCTGTGATAGCAAACCCACAGTTTTTTTAAGTATACACGTCTTCACAATTGCCATCTACTAGAAAGGAAACACCCTGATCATAGCAACTGTCTTTTTCATATTTCTCTCGATATTGAACCTAGTGATCCTTAAATATAGGTCTACTGAATATAAAGGCACATTATGTAAGATCATATAGATGTAGCAAATCCCAGTGGTCATATCAATCTATTCATTTTATACTTGAAGAAATGGAGATCCTGAGATCCTCAAACTGAGCACAGGCCCATAGATTAGGAGCTGTCGTGAATACCTTAGGTTAAGTTTAACCTCCCCCATTTTACAGATAAGGAAATTGAGGCCCAGAGATGTCTTGTCTAGGCCCATACAGGTCATCAGTATCAAATGGGATTCTGAAGCCAGGCCTTCCTGACAAGTCTAGCACTCAGTCTACTACTCTACTCTTTCCAATCAGTACTACCTTGCTAAGACTCAGATATATGTTAAAAGAGCTACTTCAGTGGGACTGAGCTCCTTTTCCCCAGAAATATTCAAGTAGAGATGGGGTGATCCCTGCTGCAGAGGCTATAAAAAGGATTCATGCTTTGGTTAAGAACTGAACATAAAATGATCCTTGACATTCCTTCCAGATTTAAGGGTATAAATTTCTCTGTGCCCATTGCTTGTTGTTATAAATTTCATACCTAAGATAAAAAATATCACCCAGTGTTGGCCAATTCAAGATGCAAGGCATTGTAGCCTTTGAGTACAATTCTACCTGCTAAGAGTCATAGTCTCCATCATACACAATGGGATACTGTCCAGGTTGGGGAGGGGGAAAGCAAGAATATCCTAGGACTCAGAGAGCAGGCTGGAGGAAGTAGGAGGGAATAGGATGTCTGTCACCTTCATGCCTCTTGATCTTTTTTTAATATGCCCTCCTTTATATGCCTTGAATTAATCTAAGTCAGTATAGTCCCTGAGACATTTTTCTCTCCAGTATTCTCAGAGCCTGAACAACCAAACACCATTTTAGCCATTCTGGGTCAACCATTCAGTTTAGCCTGAGTTATGTTTAGTTACCAGATCTTGCTTGTCACTTTCTTGACTGTCCAAGGTCAACATAACAGCAATCTTCCCTGAGTAACTTGTTCATTCAAGCCCAGCCATGACTTTCTCATCAAGAATATGTGTCGATAGTGTTTGTATCAGATATAGTTCCTTGGTCTCAATTAAATGGTCACCCATTTCAAAATTGTTCTTTGAGTCTGTTAGCAAAGGTTTGAATTAACTTCAAAAGTTCTTAGATCATAGATTTAGAGAGAAAAGGGATCATATATTTCACTGAATCCAATGACTTCATTTTACACATAAGGAAGCAGAGGTCTAGGAGCTGGCTAAAGTTCACATAGGTAGTAAGTGGCAGAGCTGGGTTTTTAACTCAGGTCCCATATCAAGGAATCCTAATAAAGCTGCCCCCCAGCCCCAATATTCTAACTTCCTCATAGGCCCTACTGAACAGCAGGCCCACTGCCACTGCCTAGCCCCTTCCTCCTTCCCAACTCAATATTATGACTTCTTCATATATGCCTCACTGCTCACAAGAACAACAGGTGTGTCCATGAACTCATAATTCTCACAGAAACATCAGGCATGTCCATGTGATGGGATCCCAGCCACTGCCTCTAGCTAGCCACTGCCCTCAGACCTATTCCTCATATTTTCCACAGAAACAGCAGGTGTGTCCATGCATTCAACCACAACCATATCCATCTAGTCTCAGACAGGACCACAATACTCAGCCAAATCAGAAAGCAGCACCACCAGGATGCCCAGGCAGGATGTGGATCCCAAAACCATAGAAATGACTTTCCCTAATATGCACCTG
This sequence comes from Pseudochirops cupreus, assembly GCA_028627135.1. NCBI lineage: Eukaryota > Metazoa > Chordata > Mammalia > Diprotodontia > Pseudocheiridae > Pseudochirops > Pseudochirops cupreus. The sequence continues at coordinate 204,120,368 of CM053580.1, read as the reverse complement.
TGCATTAATAGTAAAATGACCTAGAGTAAACTTATGACATAGAGAGGCTTATTATAATATCATTATCATAAATAGCCCCCAAATGGGTTTTTTCTGTATGTATTGTAAGTAATCACATACACTGTTCCATTGTGATTGGGACCCCTCCCCTATTAGCTAATCCCTTAACAAATCCCTCCTGCCTTTTTAATATTCATAATTTCCATTATGTAATTGCATCTTTACCCTGTAAAAATCCATCTTGATTTCTCTGAAGTTGCTGGTTCCTCTTGGAACTTAGCCCACTTCGTGAGAGGTGTCAATCTCAATAAATGCCTGTACTTGGATTAGAGGTAGTCTGACTCTGAATTCTTTGAGATGGTTCTGCCACAACACAGCATAAAACTGCAACAGTTTTTTGAGTCTCTACATGGGCAGAACCTAAATCCCAACAGTTTTTGGCATCCCTGGGTGGATAGAGTTTAAACAGCAACACCATGACTCCAACCTCAGCGCTCCAAATTCAGTTCCCCTTAGACCAGAAGCATCAAACCCTGCCCCATGCTGAATTGGCCAGTATCACTCCATAGTGAACCATAACCAGATCAAAATGTAAATGAGAAATATTATTTTTAAATAAAGAAAACACATTAGAACATAGAAAATGTCCATATGTGGTTTTCTAAGTCAACAAGTGAACATCAAGAATCCTTACTTACTGTTTAGTGGCCCATTTGGCACCATGCTTGGAGTCAGGAGGACCAGAGTTCAAATCCAGCCTCAAACATTTACTAATTGTGTGACCCTGGACAAGTCACTTAACCCTGTTTGCCTCATTTTCTTCAACTATAAAACGAGAAGGAGAAGGAAATGGCGAAGCAATTCAATATCTTTGCCACAAAAACTGCAAATGGGGTTATGAAGAATAAGACAAGACTGAACACCAACACTTCTATATGAGCTTGACTCCACTGCCTTTAACCACACCAAACTGTTTCTTCCTCGTTTTGGAATTGGATCCAGGCAACTAACTGAGCCACATTAGGTAAATTACCACTAAATTTCCCAGAATCAGAATTCATGAAAAGTCCACAGAGAAGGAACCTGATGAACTACAATTTCTAAAACTGTTTTTTTCAGTATCACTAGTTCCAGATGGAGACAAAAACATGTAAGTCACAGGAAACATTGCGGTGGATTCACAAAAGGAAGTATTGATTATAAGTAAGAATGTTGCTAGATCTTTATGCCCTGTTTTCCATGTCTAGAGAGAGAAATAATAACTATACTGTTTTAGTCTTCAGGGAAAACGAACTGAAATAACTAGAAACTGTTTTTCAGTCCAAAGTCCTATAAAAATGCTTAAAAGCAATGAACAAGTTGATGTTAAAATGTCAAGTTCTCCTTAACACATAGACTCCCCAACCTCTCTTTGGGTCAATGGGCTACAGAATATCTAATAAAGATAAAAGCTGAATTCCCATATGAAACAATTAATCTAAGCACCCTCAAAACAAGGTCCTTTAAAATGCCTCAAGACCAAAAAAAAATCAGAACACAACTAATATAGGTTGCCTGAAATTCCAAAACCTCAGCTGATTGCCAATCAGCAACCAACATATCAGATATTTCGTTGATTAAAGCAGGTGCTTCAAACAATCCATATCAGGTTATTAGAGAATCAAAGAAATTAGAGGTGGAAATGGCCCATTAAGTCATGCTATGGTCCATTAAGTCACCCTTCCTACTTCTTCCAACCCAAGTGACTGGAGCCCCCTTCGATGAAATCTGCTTTTTTCAATTACCTGTTCATCCATTTCAAAAGAAAATTTAATAAATAATGGGAGACCTTTGCATTTATTTTCATTGAGAAGCCACTGATTAACCTCTTAGCAATGGAATAGCTACTGATTGGAATAAAGCAGGGTGAATGGGCTGATTATAAGAATTCTGGATCTGGTGTTATTAGGCAAATAGTAACTGATTATAAATTAGGACACTAATCTGAATGAAAAATTTATAAGTTTTGTGAAAGTTTCCAAAAACCTTTTTATCCTTCAAAAAGTTTCTTTTCAAGTTAACAGCTTGAATTCCCTTGTCTTGCAAAAGTGTCATTTATTTTGGGGAATAAAGGAAACCTTAGTATATGGAAAAGACAAAAATGATACTTTTATTTTTAAATCTTTTAGGGGATCAGGATTGCATTGCAATAGGGCTAAAGGCCATTACAAAAAATGCCAGAACAAAGAATAAGTACAATAGAAGGCAAAGGGTAAAAGTTTTGAGATGGAACAAAGTGAAAGCTTCTAAACATACAAATATTCGGCACTTCAGATTTTTTTCAAACCAATCTGGGGAAAATCAAACTGGACATCACATAATTAATATAATTGATAGGTGGTTCTAAAGCAGCAGTTCTCAACCTGTGGGTCTTAACCCCTTTGGAGGTTGAATGACCCTTTCACAGGGATCACAGGGGTCATCTAAGACCATCAGAAAACACATATTTCCAATGGTCTTAGGAACTGAGACACTGGTCCTCTATCCGTCTCCAAACAGGTCCACCCACATATGAGTATTAAAGGGTCAAGGCATTAGGAAGGTTGAGAACCACTGTTTTAAAGTAACATTAGCTATGATTTTTTGAAACAATTTAGAGAAACTAAACAATGTATGAACCCGATTAATTCTTCAAGAATTAATCTCCAGTGGATGCGTAGAATAATCCCAAGAGATATACTGATTGGTTCTTGACCAAGGGAGCAGGCAGAATAAAGACCTTACAGATAGAAGGTTCTCATATTTAGGGGTCTTACAAATAGAGATTTATAGGGATTGATTCTTTTTAAATAACTAGACTCAAATGATTTTGAAGTACACAAGACATCAATTACCAAAACAGACACTATGCAAATAGGTGCTATCATCATCAGGATGTCATTTCACCAAGCTAACCTATGAACCAGAACATTTTCAGTTACTAATAACATCTCTACAGGGCAGGACCTAGAGAGACATCGTCATTGCCTTTGGCCCTACTTAGAAATAGTTCTGTTTGCATGCATACGTGCTCCCATTGCTGTCTTCAAATGGGCAAATGCAATGTAAAAATAGAGCACTGAAAAAATAGAATGATATCATTTCCAAGCTCCCTCAGACTCAGAAAAAAGGATTCAGGACAGAATTTTGCAGACAGACCATCTACCACCCATATGCATCAAATAATTGCTCACCTCTTCACTTAATTTTGCCTGTGTAAATACAAATTTAAACAGATGAATTCATTATTATCACATTCTAATTCTAAGCTCTCCATCTGGATAATAATTACAATCAAAAAAGGAAAAATTAAAGAAAATTTATCTCACTTCAAATATACAACTTGCTGCTTATAGAACCACCCTAGATGCTAAATCTAAAAGAGCTATATAATGAAAATAGATTATGAGATTTAATTGTCATGGAAATCTAATTATTACAAAAGGGCAAATTTTGATTGAATTTGGCTTCAGAAAGAAAAGCAAAAGATAGTTTCAATCACCATGTTAGCAAATACCACCAGAAAAAATAAAGGGCAATAGGAGAAAGGACTTCTTTGTTCTTCAAAAAGGTTGGACCTTTACTACTAGGCAGGGCTATTTATAAAAAAGATCATCATAAAAGCTTTTCAAGGTAAACCAACTTGACATTTAAATGAATCACATTGGACCTAATGGCTACTATTGTCTCAGTATTGCATAGCAAATTGATATGCAGTTCCACTTACAACTTTTCCAGTTGTATTTTACAATGAATTGCCTCCTTTACCCTTTGGTACAAAAGACTCCTTTCACTGGTCCTTCAGGTTTTGACCTACATTTCACTGTCCTCTTTCTTCTCCAGGATTCTATTGCACTAAGGGTCATTCAGCATCACCTCGTTGAGCAGTTTATTGTTCTCTACATACATAATGTCTGTGAACTTGTTCTGCCTTGCTAAATTGTAAATTCATTGAGGGAAAGAATCATACTTTTTGTTTTACTGTTCAAAGTGCTCAAGGCAGTTTCCAGTATTGGACGAAAAACATGTTGAAATTATTCAGTGTGCCATTTTAAGAATTTCAGGTGTATCCTATTTTCTTTACATTTGACTTCTATCATCATCGCCATCGTTGTCTTTGTCATCATCATTCTTTTCATGATCATCAAGGACTCAAACCCAGGACCCTAACTTCTTGGATAGAATCTACCTTACAGTAACAGACCTTTCCCTCACAAAGAATGATATGCAGGTGCAAATTTCAGATGATGAAATAACTTTTGAGAATAAATTTCATACTCCTTTAGAAAACCATCTTTCCAAAACCTTGGGAAAGTGCTATTTGAAATGGCTCACAATTATGCTTTCTGCTACAGCACAAGATCAGTCAGCCCCAATGGAATTAAAACTACTGTTGTTTGTCCTTCATTTACTAAAAGAACCAATGGCATCACAGGGTGATCTCTTGACTCACGTATGAATTGGATTTAAGTGAGTCAGAATTGCACAAAGTCATCAGACTCACTCTTTCTTGCAGAGTAATCAAAGTCTAGTGATAAGACAAAAGTCAAGATAAGTGGTGATGGCCTGGGATCCAGTGGATGACCTTGGCATCTTTGATGTTTAACCAAACTCCATACCAAAGAACTTCACAGCATCTGTTTCAGCTGCCTTCAGTCCATTGGAACAAATTGTCCTCAACCATCTATTTTAATGAGAGAAGCGTTCACATATTCAGGATAGACACCCCCCCAACTCACCAATGAGTTTGAGGTTTGTCAGTTACCGTCAACCTAGCTTAGCCTGTCTGCCAAGATGGTTTACTAAGAGGTGGCCATTATCATCAAGGACTCAAACCCAGGACCCTAACTTCCTGGGTAGAATCTACCTTATAGTAACAGACCTTTCCCTCACAAAGAATGATATGCAGGTGCAAATTTCAGATGATGAAATAACTTTTGAGAATAAATTTCATACTCCTTTAGAAAGCCATCCTTCCAAAACCTTGGGAAAGTGCTTCATGCTACAGCTTTCTGGAGCCACAGGGGAGAGTTGAGTATCAAGTAGACACCCAAGGTGAATGAGAAGCCCTGAAAAGGGCTCAATGAGCCTTCACACCAGAGATGCTAGTCTTCCTCGAACACCCATACACCCCATGAAATAAAAACTATACATGAAAGGGAAGAATGTCTATCTTGGATAATCACTGACTGGTGAATCACAACAAAACTATTTAGATCCCTAACAACTAATTATGAAATTAAATTAAAGTATCTTACTAAAGATGAAAGGAAGCAATGACATGAGAAAGCTGGCCTCAAAGCCAGTAAGGCCTAGGTTCAATTTCCTTTCCCCATGGCACATACTGGCTCTCTGGTCCAGAGGCAATCACTTAACCTCCTGATGCACCAGGCAACTCTATAAAACTAAAAAAAAAAAAAAAAGGTACCAACCTACAACAATAGAGGCAGATTCCTCATCTGGCAGTTCCCTATGTCAATGAAATCAAAAGTTGAGTACATATCCACTAAAGATGAAGAATAGACCATTAGCCTGTAGAACTCAATAACAAATTAAAAGTATGAAATAAAAGAATTAAAATTCAAAATTACAGATCCTAAATTCCAAAACTGATTGACCTCAAATCATCTGAAGCCAAACTGAAAAATAAAAGAAAGCAAAGGAAATACAGTATTGTCAGCAACCATCAAAACTTTGGCATCAGAAAAATTTGGACATTATCCAAACTTTGGTCCTATCCTGAGGGAAACTAAGCATTTCCCAAACCATTTGGATAGCTTGCAGCTTTTCTAACTGTTAGACCTTCCTAAGAAAACTTAAAGGGAAAATGCCAAATGTCACAATGACAAGAAGTCTTCACCATGGTTGAAACCATACAAGAATATTTGAGGGCATTGCCATATTTAGGAACACAGAGATCCTAGGTATAAGTTGTCCCTTTGACAATTGCTTATATTGTTCATATGTTGCCTTATTTTTCTGGAGGGTCTATTAGTACAAAAATACCTCTATATAGGGAGGAAAAGAAAAGAGGGAACAGCCTCTTACTATGTACATGTATTGAGCTATAAACACTTTACAAATATTTCATTTGATAATGCAGACCTAGGCTTCATTATATAGGATAGCGTTGTTTTACTTAACAAGTCTGAACACTAACTGGTATTTGAATTATAGTATCTTTTTTTTATTTTAGTTCATATTTAAGTTACATTTCAGTACCAGAACAATTGTTTGTCATATGGCTTATGAACCCTAGATTTAACTTATAGTACATGATTTGAACTATAAATGATATGGATTTGAATCATCACAAAGGATCTGCATGATGGTGTAGGATTTACTTTCTGGACTCTCCTAATTCTATTAGAAAAACTGAAGAGAACATACTTAGGAAAATCAGGACTCACAGATTGAAAAGTATTGAACTTGCATTATAATCAGGAATGAATAGCCATCCCAACCTCCACCTATATTAGACAAACATCTTGGCAGCTGACATTTATCTCATGCTTTGCACATAATTTTGTTACATTTTTGTGTTGAAACTCATTTTCAAAGAGAATTAAATTAAATTACTTCCCTGTCATCTCCCAGGAAAAAGGGAAAGGTACTGTTGCCCCCAATCCCCAAACTTACCGACAATCTCACTTGGTTCCTTATTGTAAAGCTTTTTGTTCCAGTAAAGGAGTCTCAGGAAAGGAAAGGAGACCAAGAGAACAAGGCAAATTCCAATGAACATGTGTGCTGTGAATCCAGCAAAATCCATTCCCTAAAGGTTAAAAAAAGGAAAGAAAATGTAGCCTGAGCGTCACTTTCTATATAAATGAAGCATTATCCCTCTTCAGGTATGTTTTATAATTCAATGACTATGTCCATATGATTACAAAACATCTGGACAAAAACCAATAAAGATCAGTCATTTGCCCAAATGTTTTATATGCATGGTAGCAAATATTTTGGGAAATTTCCAGATACTTGACTGAATTTTTATTTTTTCCCAACAATTTCCCACACAACACCACAGAAAACATTGGTTAGAAAGACGCTTGGGAAAGAATTACTATTGGAAAATTAACAGATTGTTTTTAATCCATACAGTTTGCAATAAAATAGACATAAACATATATGTGTATAAAACTATGAAAATCCACCTATGCATGTAGGTATATATTTTATATATATAATATATACATGTATATTCATCTATACATTTCGAGTGTTTTGAAATATATATGACTTTGTGAATGTTGGTACCACCTCTACTAATGAAGATCACAACCTCTACATGACTTATTAAATGATTTTTGAGTATGGTTGTTGCCAAAAATCATCATGATACAGTGGTCAATATTCTGCTGACGACCCCTTCAAAAAGTGGCTGATCCTTGGACAACAAACACAAATCCACCACTGAGGCTGTACTAGAGGCCTTTCCACCTTGCCAGAAATAGTGCTCAAGTGTCATAGTCTTTTGGAATTCGGCATCGTCTCTATGCTTTGATGAGACATCCAAGTAGGACTTTGTGGAAGAAGAATATCTATTGATAAGTGAGAGGAAGGGAAGGAGGGAGGGAGGGAGAGGATCAATTGTTAAGTTTTCAGTGTGAGCTTTTATACCTTGGAAATGAACAAATGCTATAAAGCAAAGGTTGGTTTATCGTTGTGTTATTGAAAGAAAGTGACAGAAAATGCTAATAATGAAAATTAAACTTAAAACTGTGTCATGAGTATACTTTCTTTTCTTGGAGAGCTGGTTATTAAACAAGACACTACTGGATAGATATCCTCCTATAAACATAGTTATAAACTATAGGATGAAATCTATCTTTCTATCAGAAAGCTACATCAATTACCCAAGTCTTTAGTCTCCAGAGTCAATTAAGTCTCAGTACCTTTTAAGGAAAAGAGCTAGCCTAACCTATGTGACTGGAGACTCTGGTAGACATTCCTCCTATTCCATACACATTGTTTAGTCATCATCTAAGTCCACACAAACACTGAAGAAAAAGCTAGGTATAATTTTTAATAGGGAAGAGTAATCAAGACACTCATTAATGTCTAGTTCATATTTTGTTGTAAATGTCAATCAAATGAAATAAAATCTCTTCATTATAGTCATAAAGTGCTTTTTTGTAAGAATTTGAATTTTCCTCTTACAATTTTTTGACAATGAGCCAATATTATTAGAATTATAGGCTACAGGCAGAATTATACAAATTGTGTGTATATATATATATATATATATATATATATATATATATATATACACACACACAGACACATATATTCTATAGCTATAAACATACATTTTTATTTTTTTCTATAGCGTATGCATGGAGGTATACATAGATATATTCACAATTATATAGATTTATGTGTATAAGTATTATGTAAATACACAGATATGCATAGCTATATTAGTATATGCAGAGATATATACACATGAATATATATGCATAAATTTATATATGTATATATGGGTATGCACACATATCTGTCATTCACTCATATTTTCTGGCATAATTTAATCTGTATAATTTCTCCAATTTTCACTTATTTTTTGCTCACTGTTCATGATTTGTCATGGTATTCTGGGTAACTATGATTTAGTGGAAAGGACCAAATTAATGGGTATGAACTTAGAGTATAGGCATATTTCTTCTTTAAGGGATAGAAACCAGGTGATCTAATAGCTTTTCAATCAATACTCATGCTCAATAACAGCAATATTTATGGGGGCAAATCAATTTAATTCTAGTCCAATGCCCCTTTCTTTCCTGTAAGACAGGTGGGTAAGATTCCAGAGTTAGCGATACGTACCTCCCCTTGAACTGCCTGTCTATATGGTTAGGTATGACGTGTGGATTTACCTATCTTACGTGTGCAATATACCTTATAAATACATAAATAAGGGAATAGGGTACTTCAAGGTCAATGTAAGTCTTCAGTGTGGTGCAATAGCTCAAAAAACTATGGTGATCTTGGGCTGCATTAAGAAAGGCATAACTTCTAGGAGTAAGGTAATAGTCCCTCTGCATTCTGCCGTGATGAGATCACATCTGGAATATTGTATTCAATTCCAGATACCACATTTACGAATGACTTTGAATAGCTGGAGAGCATCCAGAGGAAGTTAATCAGAAGAGGGGAAGCCCTTGAGTTCATGCTATAGGGGGATCTTTTGAAGGAACTGGGAATGTTTAATATGGAAGAGAGAAGATTTTAGGGAAATGCGATAGTTAGCTTCAAGTATATGAGGAAGCATCACACGAATGCAGGATTAGTCTTGTTCTGTTTGGCCCCTGAGTGCATTTGGTTGACAAATATTTATTAAGTGCTTAATACATGCCAGAAACTGTGCTAAAAAGTTATAATATAACAAAGGCAAAAACACCCAATCTCAGCCCTCAAGGAGCTCCCATTCTAGTGGGGGGAAGCATCCTGTAAGTGGCTATGTACATCAAAGATCATTACAAAGTAGATGGAAAGTAATCTGGAGGGGATAAGGAAGGAAGGAAGGAACAAACAAGCGAACAAACAAATGAACAAAAGAATGGGGGAAGGGAAGGAAAAAGCACTAATTAAGTGTCTACTACGTGCCAGATACTTGGCTAAGTGCTTTAAAAATGTTATCTCCTTTGATCTTTACAATAACCATGGGAGGTAGGTGCTATTATTATGTGCATTTTGCAGTTGAGGAAACTGAGGGAGACAGAAGTTGAATCACTTGCCCAAGGTGATACATCTAGTGAGTATAGGATACTGGATTTCAAATCAGGGCTTCCTAATTCCAGGATGGGGGCTGGAGCTCTGTCCACTGTTCTAGCCATTACCAAGCTGCCAAAGATCACTAAACATGGAGTCAGTAGATCTGGATCTGCTTCTTACTAGTTGTATGGCTTTTAGCAAGCCACTCAAGCTCCTTGAGCCTCAGTCTCTACATATGTAAAACATTGTTTACAGAACATACCTTGCAGGCTTGGTGGGAGGAAAACATCCACCACCACGCCTTCTATCTGCATACTTCTTTCACTTGATTTACCCTTCTTAATGGTCCTCCATGCAGTTAAAGACACCAGGGTTCTTATCTCCTCACCTAAAGAGTTTCTCTTATTTCTTACATCTTTACCATTTAACTTTCCCTGTATTATTTAGATCTCTGTGTGGGATCGGTTTCTTTTGGTAGCCCTCGTTCTCGATTGTTCTCACTCTTTCTCTCTCTCTCTTTCTCTTCTTTTTCTTTTCCTTCTCCCTCTCTAGAGTTAATGGAATACAAGATCTTCCCTGTACATTTATAGGCCTATATGACCACATGTGTTTCCCTTTTTTCCTTGGAATGGGCAGTGTTACCAGATGTAAAGGTACACAGATCTTTCAATCCCACATGTCTTGCTACTTTTAACTCCAGCGCAGTTCACAGCTGTGATACATTCCATCCTGAATCACATGGAGCCTATCAGATGTAAACTATAGATATCAAGGGAGATTTATATTGCTGGAAGGAGAGGAAGCTTGCTTGCAGGAAGGCTTTCACACCTTTTGGTACTAAGCCAATTAGCACTGAGTCACTTGGGTTGTGATGCCTTCCAGCTCTGAGCCTATTAGTTGAAAATGTATGTATATTATGAGGTTGGTATTTTGCTTTGGGGCTCACTCAGGGGAAGAATGTTGGCCTGAGGTCTTGGTGATTTGGCCAGAGGAGACTCTGGCTAGTTACTGTTAAGGGACTCCCAGCTTTGTGAACTCCCTGGTCTGGTGATTATCTATGTATTATTTTGTTTACATAGTTAGATCCCTGTCTATTGGATCCTTTCTTGGAGACTCACTTCTTTCTACTTATCTGTCTGCATTGTTTGAAGCTGTCTTTCCTTTAGAAAAGCAGATCAAAGAATCTGCTATCAGCCCTTCTGTGTGCTGGTGTTATTGGTCTTCCACTTCCACAGCAGCAGCAAGGATCATAACAACACTCTCCCTTGCCCTCTCCATCTCTTTCTCCTCTCTTTCTCCCCTCTTTCTTCCCTATGATTGCATTGAGGAAATGATAGGAAAGATACAGAAAACAATCACACAATTATGACTTCTAGAAGGAAATAATCCATGCAAATGTCATGCACATTTTAATGCTAATTCTTATGCTAAGCTTTTTATGTAAATATATCTATGGGCCTCCTGCTGTTTTCCTATATCTCTGTGACTTCCTAGGGAAAGCCATTTCCTTAAAGGTCTTGTGTCAAAAAGCCATCCACAACAAGACATATTGCAATATTCTTTTATTCGGTCCTTTCCTACTTCTTTCTAACTGTATTGTCATAACCTTCCTTCCATCTAGTTTTTATTTTTTTCAGCTCTACACACATTTCTCCTCAGTTGGGCAGAGAATCTTTACTTAAGCTGAAAGAAATGCTGCTAAGTAATAGTAAGAATCCACAGTTATACACCACTTGACTGGTTTACAAAGCCATTTTCCTCACAATGGAGGAGCAATTAGCCCATTTCAATATAAAGTGACAGTTAACGGAAACTGAGGTCTTTTGAAGCCTTGCAAGTATCTAGTCCCATTTGGTCACAAATCTTTCTTTAGTAAAGAAAGTCGTTCTGTACCCAGTTCAAAAATCTTCTCTCCTAGCAGCAACTTGCTCCGGCTGTTTCTCTCTGAAGTCAAAATATTGAATCACTTAATTTTTAACAGCTAAACAGGATGGGCAAACATCCAAATAAATTCTGATGGATTTTTTCAAGTTGAATCAACTGAGCTGTCCAGATATATTGGCATCTCTGAGCAAACTCCAAGAGTGAAAGTAGAAGTTCACTGGTCCACCTGAAAATGTCCATAGATTCCACATCCCTAGATCTCCTTTCTCCAGGGGAAGATAAAAGAAATTAGGGACATAAAGGACCTGAGAGGTTTCCTCACCAATCCCCTTACAACTAAGAAAACAGAGAGTCATAGAGCTGAAATGACTTTCTCAACATCACACAGGCATCAATGCAGAACCTGGATTCTAAGCACAGTCATCTTATTCCAAAGCCAAGGGTCTTTCTCCTATACCATACAAAGGGAATGACAGAACTTTATAGACTGGTATAAACAAGGTTTTCTAATATTGGTTTGCCACCATAGGTCTGGTTAGCACTGGGCTTTGGATTTCAGCTGTTACTTCATTGACTTGTGAAGTCTTTGTAGAAAAGGCACTTTTAAAAACATTTTTAGCTAGGCATAGTGGTGCACACCTGTCATACCTATTATTGGGGAGAGGTAAGGGAAGAGGTTAGGCTAGCAGATTACTTGGCTTCAAGAGTTCTGAGCTACAATTGAGTTAAAGTCCATCAGTTGTCTGGTACCAATATGGCAAGTGGGAGTAGAAGGTCATTAGGCTGCCTAAGGAAAACTGAACTAATCAAGATTAGAAAAACAGAGCAGGTTAAAGGTTCACCAGGATCAGTCTCCTGGGTGGCTACTGTACTTCCAGTCAGGGCAAGATAGTCTCCAAAACAAAAACAAAACCATTTTCTTATAATCTTAATAACCATAAATAAAATAATAGTTCAAAAGAAGAGATAAAATATTACATAAAATCTCTAGCACTTAATATTATTAAATCAAATTATTCAAAACTGATTGAATTGCTGGACTGAAAGATTATTCTTTAATGGTTAAATATCTACTTGACAAGTGGTGTCCAGAGAAGAACCCCAGAGTCTATGCTTAGCCCTGTGCTTTTGAAACTTTTTTTTAAATAAATCATTGGTATAAAGTACCTGAAAGTCTTTCAAGGCATCAATTGTCTTTTTTTTTTTTCATGCAGGGTTATACTTGGAGAACTGAGTGGGATAGGGAGTAGGAGAGTTGGGAGAAAAGATATGGCAATGGGATAGAGTAAAAAGAGAGGCTGAGAAAGAAAAAGTGAACAAAATCATATGGAGGGAGTTTCACAAATAGTAATTATAACATTAAATGTGAATGGGATGTTTATAGCAGCTCTCTTCATGGAGGCAAAAAACTGGAAATTGTAAGGATCCCCATCAATTAGGGAATTATTAAACAGGTTATGGTATGTTGTTCTGATGAAATACTATTGTACTATAAGAAATGATGAACTCGATGATCTTAGAAAGGCATGGAAAGACTTACATGAAATGGTGCAATGTTAAGGGAATTTGAAGATCTTCCCTGCCCCTTATTAGACCTAGGAAATTTGAAAATCTTCCCTGCCCCTTAATGGGCCCCAAGTGGAACCCAACAGGAAGGGCTTGATTGGGGGGAGGCTTGTTTTTCAAGAAGGCCTACACCTTTTGTCATTTCATATTTAGGCAGTGGGTCATGAAGGCTGTTATGTCCTCTGACCCTGAAGAAAGGTCATATATACTCTGAGGTGAGGTTTTTCCTTGGGGCTCACTTTATGGGAACAGTTGTGTGATTTACCCAGATGAGATTCTAGCTAGCTGTTGAGCCCACTGGCTTTGAAATCCCAGATGTTGGTGCTTCTCTCTCTGGTAACTTACTGTGTATGTATGTAATGGTTAGACACCTAGAAGGCCTGTCTGTTGGTCTATTGAAATGTACTATTCTGTCTGTATTTTTTGTCTGCTTGTAACTTGTATTTTCTGAAGTTTGGGGGTGCTGACTTTTTCCCCTGAACTAAGTGTGTGTGTGTGTGTGTGTGTGTGTTTAATTACAGATTGTTGACGCTTTAAAGTTGCTTTCCTTTAGTAAAGAAGATCAAAGAACCTGTGCTAGTACTCATCCTGGGTATGCTAGGGTGCTTGCTGCTACAAATGGTGAAGAGCAAAGTGGTAGAACCAACAGAACATTGTATATAGTGACAACAACATTGTATTAAGAATGACTGAGCAACCAAGTCATTTTGACTATTATTAATATATAAATTAAAAAGAAAGAACATGTGAAGATAGGTGCTATCTGCATCCAAAGAAAGAAGTGATAAATAGAAGGACGTATAAAATAGTTTTACATATATATTATATATGATATTATATACACATACACACACCTACTTGTGTGTATTGGTAGCCATCTCTAGGGTAAGGCAAAGGGAAGGAAGAAAAAAAGGGAAAAAAAGAAATTTACATGATAACTTTGTTATATATTTAGAAGGAAGAGCAAGTTGTACACGATAAATTTGCAGTTTCATATGCAATCATCTGTTTTTATTGTAATGTTATGGAAATGCTTGTTTTATTCCATAAATTAAAAATTAAAATAAAAAGAGAAAAATGGAAAAAATATAAATTTTAAAAATGATTGGTATAAAAGTATAGGTGGTATATGTATACTCTGCCCTTGTCTGATGACAATTTTTTTTTTTCCATTCTGGGAACTACTATTTAAGAAGGGCATTGATAAGTTGAAGAGTGGCCAAAGGAGGGTAGGCAGATTAGTGAAGGGAAATGAGTTTGTGACAGGAGAAGAGAAGACTCTGTAGCAGCAGTTCTCAACCTGTGGGGCGCGACCCCTTTGGGGATCCAACAGCCCTTTCACTGGGGTCACAGGGGTCGCCTAAGACCATTGGAAATATATGTTTTCCAATGGTCTTAGGAACTGAAACACGGCTCCTCTATCCATCTCCAGACAGGTCTGCCCACATAAGAGTATTAAAGGGTTGCAGCATTAGGAAGGTTGAGAACCACTGCTCTATAGAGACATGATAAATATCTTTAATTTTCTGAGGAGCTGTCACATATAAAGGAGATTACACGTATTCAGTTTTGACCCCAAAAGTAGAATGGGCACAATAGATGCAAGTTACCAAAAAGCAAAAAAACCTTTAAGTTTAGAGTAAGGCAAACCTTCCTAACAATCAGAGCTTTCCAAAAGTAGAATAGACTGTATTGGGAAATGGTGGGTCCCCCCTCATCAGAGGTCTGCAAGCAGAAGCTGGAGGAGCCTTTGTCAGACATAGGAAAGCCAGGTTCTCTCAGGTTTGTGTTGGACTGGCTGCCTTCTGAGGTTCTTTACAATTTCTCTGACTCTGAAAATGCTTTCACTCTGCATCTCCTTCCACATCTGTTTAATGCTTTGCTATCTCTGGCTCTTTCCTCATTTCTTCTTTCCTTTCTTTCTGAAAGGGATTCTTCAAAGTCGTTTTGTCTTTGATAGAATTAATGAACCTGATTTCACCTGCTATGAAAGGGGGTAGAGAAAAAACAAAGCAGAATGGCTTGGGATACACTCCCCAAAAGAGCTTTGGAAGAAAACCATCAGGAGCAGGGCTGGCAATTGCCACAGAAACACTAAACTCCCATGCCACGAAAGCAGGGCTTACTACTGGCGAGGAGGGTTTAAGTAGCAGAGCAATAGTATTCTACTAGAATTTGCACAAGGCCTTTGGCAGCTAGAAAGCAATTCTCCCCCTTAATCAGATGCTAAGAAGAGAATTAAAAAGAAAGGAAGTATAAATTATACCCTGTAAGAGAGCCATTCCTTCTGACTAAGACATTACTCATTCCAGGATTCCTCTTTTAAAATGTCAATACACTGGGAAGAGGAAGAGAGGGCCGTAAGAGAGTACAGAACACAAACTTTGCCTTCTGCCCAATTTTGCCTAAGTTCTAGCCTGATCCTGAGGAGGAATTCCTAAGGACATTTGCAAAGCCTCCTAGTGATTTCCTTTATTGCTATATAAATTACATATTTACTATTTATTTTCCCTGTGAATATTTTCAAAATTAATTTTAAAGCTTCAAATTATTTTGGAAAACTTTCCCTTCCTACATTAGTCTGTTAATGAACATTCAAAGAATGCACAATAAACATGCCTCTTCTGGGATGCAAACATCTACCTGCAGTCTCATTACAATGTCGATAGCAAGGTCTTATAAATTAATCACTGCTGAAAACACTTTTCCCTTGGAATTCATTTGTGACTTCAAAGAGATAAGTATTGTCTTATCTCCTCACTGCTAACAAATAAATAAAAGCAGCTCTGATTTATCCAGAAGGACCAGGCAGTGCATAGTTTTCCTGAAAGATAAAGTTTAACCCTGAACTTCTAGGGGTATCATTTTCAATAAAAGGTAAGAGATTCTGTCTTCTCTAATCTGTAAAGCAATGACCCAGAGGTTGCTACTCAGAAGGACGTAATGCTGGCAGAAGTTCAGTGACCTTGGTCAGAGGGCTTCTCTGAGGCCCTGACCTCATCATTGGTTTGAATCTCTGTTGGATCAGAAGAGAAAAAAATGAATTTCAAGGCTACTCTACTCATCCAAATGCCACCTTGGTCCATTACCACTAGATTCTAAATCTAGGAAGTTTCTACAGCAGCCTGTTAAATGACCTGAAAAAGCATTGTGTAATACAGGGCTGATTTAATATCAAGAACATGAATGGTCTGGTTTTCCCCCTCTTCCCTCACACCCTGAATGACGTGCTGTAGTACATAAGTGCACTTTTCAGGTCAGTTTCATTATTCCAATTTCAGTTTTATGCATTCAAATGAAAGACTCCAAAGGCAGCTTTAAAATAGTGTCGAATTAATTCTATTGTCCTCCAAGAAAGGCAAAGTACCTGGTATTGCACATTAATGACAATTAGGTACTAGCTTGGGGAAGCTTTATAAAGATAAACCATAGTATTCTCTTCTGTCTCTGTCAGAGTATCACCTGTTACGTACTCATAAAAATAAAGACAGGGGGAAAAAAGTCAGAAAATTCTTACCAGAACTAGCACTTATCATGAAATACTTCTATGGAGAGGTCAAGCCTTACCTAACCACTACATGGAGGGTAACCCAACTTATCTGGATATTTGTATGCATTAACTTACCCAACCCACCTTTCTTTCTTTTTCTTTTTTCCTTATTTCCTTCCTTCCATCCTTTTTCCTTCTTTTCTTCTTCTTTATCCCTTCTTTTCTTCTATCACTGATGATGTGTGTATCATTAATTAAACCAGCATGAGAATGAGAAAATTTTAATCTACTTAACTCCTAATGCAAATGTCAGACAACCACTGCTGTATTCTTAAGTTATCCAAGAGCACCCAAAAGAAAATGTCAATAAGGAGGCACTGGGCTTAGTTTCTAGCAAAGACACCCCTAAGGATAAGAGGTGTAAGTTGACAAGTAAGCCAATATCTGCATGTGCTTGTGGAAATCCAATTATCTTGATACATACCATCTTCCTCAACTCCTGATTGGAAACAATAATCACATTTGGTGGATCCCCAACAGCTGTGGCAGCTCCTCCGATATTTGTAAAAATCACTTCTGCTATTAGGACATGCCTAGGATCCAGATTGAGCACCTCACATAACCTGTTGAAGATGGAGCGAAAGGAAACCATTCGCTTAGCCTTTGGTTAAATTGCCCCTCAGAATCTGAGAATCTTATATAAACCCAAATAACAAAAACAAACTTCATACTTAGGGTACAAAATACATACTCAGACAACCAAAAAAAAAGGTGAAAACTACTATTTGTAGACAAGAGCTAGCAGTGAAGGACCTCAGATCATAGTTCCATGTATCTACTTTACCTGTGATTCAGTATCATTTGTAAAAATGCAAATAAACCTACCTCCCTGCCTCACAAGTGTGATGGGAGAGTACGAGGAGGGTGCTTTCATAGGCATGCAGGAATAGTATTTTTGTAGTCAGTGGCATGACCAGCACTTTTTATCTATAGAGCAAAGAGCTTATGGTAAGACAGACTCCCTTGAATGAGGGAGGACATGGTAACCACATCTCCGAAGGGTAAGTTGCAACAGTAGCATCAATAGCATTCCTAGCACCCAGAGACCCACTTTGGGGTCCTAGATTACTTTTTATGTTGCTTTCCTGCCTTTGTCTTGTCCCCAAGTTGGGCATCTCCTAAAATATACTCCAACCCATTACCTGAGTCTCCAGTTTTATGCATATAGAGCATCAGGACCATTCCTGATTCAGTTTAGCGGTTCACATGTTCCTCTCTCATGGCTGGGGGGAAATTTAAGCATATTTACCACTGACAAATATGAATCTGGGAACTCATAGCGTTTTATGCCCCCAGAGTGTTTGGGGACTAAATCCAGCTATATCAATCTTTATTATCAGTTGTCTGGAAAAGCTAGGGCTTTATTGTCTGGGCAGATAGGCTGTACAGTAGAATGAGCAACAGCTCTAAAGTCAGGAAGACTTGAGTTCAAATCTGGCCTCTGATACTCACTAGCTGTGTTATCCTAGGCAAATCACTTAACCCTGTTTGCCTTGGTTTCCTCATCTAGAAAATGAGCTGTAGAAGGAAATAGCAAACTACTCCAGGATCTTTGCCAAGAAAACCCCAAATGGGGTCACAAAGAGTTGTACATGATTGAAAAAAACTTATCAATGAATAAGTCTGGAAAATAAACCTGGAGACATCTTGTCTCCCTTTCATCTCCAGTGAATTAGTGATTCATCTTCAGGAACATCAAGATCCTTAGCAAGAACCCCAGGATGGTTTCTAGGAACAGCACAGTCAGTCCCAAGAAGGGGAGGAGCCATTTAATTTTTGGTCTCCTCCCCCCTTTATATAACTTATCTCCAAACCTAATTCCAGGTCACCAAACCACCAACAACAGTAGAAATCACAGTAACAAATTCCTAGGAAAGGATGTAGATCTTGGTCCTTGGAAGAAGTCACACACAAAAACTAACAAGCAAACAGAAATTAGCTCCTACTTTTCCAGTGATCATGCATTGTTTATGAGCAACCTTTTCTTTAAAAAAATATGAAGACCTACTGAAGTCATAAAAACCACGATCAGTGGAAAAGTTTTAAAAACTGTCAAATGTTTGAAAAATGCATATTAGAGAGAGTTTGTGAAAAGCTTCAGGCAAAAACAGGATCCACTTCAAGATACAGTTAAATACCTGATATGAGTTTAGGCTTAAAACATCAACATTGTACAACCTAAAGGCTTAAGGTTCATAAAATTATGCTTAGTTTGGACAGAGAAAACACATACGTGTTTACTGACTTTAATATCAGGATGAGAGAACATGTATCTTTTGGCAATGGAACATAGAGTTCTTAGACAAACCAATCAAAATGTTACTATGCATTAGCGGTTAAAAAAAAAGAAAAAGAAAAAATCTGATGAAATCCTGGCTCTCAGAGATAGGACATGCTAGAAAGATAAAGGCCCCTATGAATTCATGAAAGAAATTCACTATTTATACAAATTCCAAGATGGAGTTAAAGGGAAGGTAGGGATGTTTTGTGTGTATTCTCAATTTTTGAAGTTGATGGCAGAATACATTAATGTCATTGTCAGAAACAGAATAATGACCCAGATGCCTCATTGGTCTGATTCAGTCTAGTGTTTCATGTGTTCCTCTCACACAGTTGGGGGTATGGGAAGGGGGGGGGAGTGGATTTAAGTATGTTTACCACTAACAAATACTGTTCTCTAGGAAGTCACAGAGTGTTTTATGTCCCTAGAGTGATAGGGAACTAAATCTAGCTATTAATCTTTATCATCAGGAAAGTAGGAGAATTTTTTGGTCTATTTCATCTCCACAGTAATGACAGCATGCAATTACGTCTGTAAAATTGTAGACAAGGGGCAAGAAGCCTAACAATTGAAGAAAGGAAAGAGCCCAGCATGGTAGACATCTGAATATATAAATACATAAATCCTATTTTTCCTTCTAAAAATAATCATAATAGTAATTATAACTATAAAACTATAGCCTAATAAAACTGAGTTAGAACCCTCAAAAGTCAATGTTTCTCTCATCATCTTAAATTTTTAAAAAGTCTTGCCTCTATATCACATTCCTTTATTAAGGTCTCAGATTTCTGAAGAGGACCAATAACTTTTGGTTGTTTACATGTACATTACAACAATACTCCGGCTGGTGTGTGATCTCATTAACGTTGTTATTCTTTCCAACAATGCAGATTAAAACCCATATATGCCTTCCCATTCTATGTAAGTCTTCTCTGTTTCCTCCATCATGCTTGCTCATGTTGGATGGATGGGAGGCCTAGGTCTAAGAGGAACTTCAACTGGGTCTTTCTTAACTTTTGAATTGGGCTCAAAGCTATACACTAATTATGGATCAGCCTAGGTCTGATAGCCATGCAGGACTTCTTGTATTATATATTGAGTAGTTATTACTTTTGGACAAGCTAATACCTAAGAATAAAAACTGTATAAAGAAGAAATGTTCTTTGAATTGTCTTAGTGGCTTACTCCATGATTCTTTCTTCACCTGACTAGGGTCTGGTGAAGGGAGGGAGGGAGAAGGGAGAATGTCCCACTAGGATAGTGTATTGAGATCCAGTTTGATGAGATGACTCTGGATTGTCTATGTTCTTTAACTGACACAGTGAGAAATAGCCAATGCAGAGTTGAGTTAGGAAATGGAAAAGCACCTGGCCTCTTAGAAGTTTAGAGGATCTAGATTCCCCTGAAGCTCTTTCTACTGCAGAGTAGTTCTCTACTCAAGAGTGCCTAGCTGCCAAGGTGAGTGTGGGACTTCAACATTTTCAGTCTAGAGGAAGCAGTACTGCTTCATGGTATTTATTATATATCAAGTAACAGAGAAATACAAATAAACATGCCAAGAGAAAGAAGGCTACAACAGGCCTCCAAACTAGGCTCATCTCTTTCTCCCTTCCTCAGACCATACTTGCAGCCAGTATGAAGGGGTTGAAATAGAAAGGAGATTCCATTTAAACTCTGGGTGAATATTTTTTCCAGCACTGTGCACTAGGAAAAGCAGAGGGAAGAAAGAAGCTGTTGAATGAACTTAACTTTAACCAGCTGCCACAAAAATCAATTAGACTTAATCTCAGATTCAGTCTTCTCCTCATTTGATTCCCTCCTTGCTTTTCCTGGTCCATATATTCTCATCCTGCTGTCTTCAGTCTGCCTTCCTAGCCTGGCACCTCAAAACTTGGGCATAGGTTCCTCCTCCTAGTCACTAGAATCCCCAACCAAGTGAGTTCTATTAAAACCCTGCCCATAGGCTAGCCCAAGCATTCTCTATCATCCCAGAAGAAGGTCTTCCAAAATCTCTGATCCTGGGAAAGTCCTCCAAAGTCTCCCACCACAAGCTTGAAGTAGATAAAGAGATTTAACACTGAATCTTGGCAACATGGGGTTGTATAGGTCAACGGTGTTCAGATAATCTAGTGGTAAAACTCAAACTAAATCCGGATGTTGAGATTCATTAGTACTTTCCTTTCTACCTGACTGATCCTAGGCTACTTCCACCAATTCACGAAAAAATCCAACAATGTTTATTGAGTATCTACTCTATGGAAGGCAATATCCTAGGCACTTGATGATTCAAAAATTGAGAACCTAGCTCCCGCCCTCAGAAAACATGCAACTGAAAATATGTACAAAGATGGGCATGCTGTAAAGTGATAGGAATGATTGCAAGGACATTCACAATAGCTCGTATTTACATGAAACATTTTCTTTACAACCTTATGAGATGCTGTTGTGGTTGTTCAGTTGTTTCAGTTGTGTCCGACTCTGTAACCTCATTTGGTATCAGGTTTTCTTGGCAGATATGAGAGTGGTTTGCCATTTCCTTCTCCAGCTCATTTTACAGATGAGGAAACTGAGGCAACAGACTTAAGTGATTTTTCCAGGGTCACACAGCTAGGAAGTGTCTGAAGCCAGACTGGAACTAAGTTGTTCCTGACTACATACCCAGGGCTCTACCCACTGTGCCACCTAGCTGCCCTTACAACCTTATGAGATAGTCTTTAGCAACTAAGCGGCTCAGTGGACAGAGTGCTGAACTTGGAGGCAGGAACACCTGAATCCAAATTCTCCTCCAGTATTTACTAGTTTTGTAACCATGGAAAAGTCATTATATCTTTCTCAGCCTCAGTTTACTCTTATGTCAAAGGGGAATAATAAACAGCACCTCCCTCACAGGGTTGTTTGGAGGATCAAATGATATAATACATATATACATACATATATATATATATATATATATATATATATATATACATATATATATGTATTTTTTAAAAAACTTTGTGAACCTAAAAGTTCTACCTAAACACTAACCATATTATTATTTGTGCAAATATTCATATCCTTATTTTTTTAAATAAGAACATTGAGACTCAGGTTAGATGAATTGTGCATATACACAGAGCTAGTAAACATCAAGGCTGGGATTTGAATACAGGTCATCTAATTCCAAATCTAAGGCGCTTGCCACTACATTAGACAGTTTCTGCTACAAGGATGGAATTAGAGCAAAGTAACCCAAATGAAGACCTCTAGAAGTGTCAAGAAATGAGGTCTCTAAAACTAGCTTTCTTTAAAGGGATTCAAAAGAGATAGGGAAAGCACTGCTGCAGAGGACCAAAATATTTTAGCATACACAACTTGAAACAGAACTATAGAAAGTGGCAAAGAATCATTTCCATGCATTATTGTGCGCTGTCATCAAGGAAGGTCCTGTTTCTTAGCAAGGCAAAGGACTACTCTTACCCAATGGTTCAGAGACAGAATGATGAGAACCACAAGCAAAAGAGAGGAAAGTTCTCTCTTCTTTGTTTTCCACTATAATTTCTCCAGATCTGTTGCATTTTCTGTAAGCTTAGGGTCACATTCCAGCCCTCAGCCCATCTCACCATAGCTTGCCTCCAGTTAATCAACTTATCCCAGCTAGACTGGCCCCTGCAATTCTTTCTTTTGTTTTAAAGACATAAATTTGCAATTTCCCAAACCCAGAAACCTCCCCTGTATTTCCTTGGCTAGACAGGTACTCCCTCCCCCTTTTTTTTTCCAATTCATCTCCCAAGATCAGTGTATGCCAAAATAACTTATTTCCTGATTACTCAGTGTCCTCAAGAGATACATTTTGCAAAAAACAAAACCTTTAACTTGGAAATTTTGTGTGCATTAAGTTTCCATGACAAATTTATGAGAGGACACAGAGTTGCCCAGTATATCATCTTCACCCTTAGAGGGATTACCCACCCCTCAGGTATCATAGATCCAAAGTATCAAAGCATTATTGTGTCTGGTACATGACAAGGTACTAATCCAGCAATTGTCGAAAATTTATCAACTGCCTCGTAGGCATCAAACTTACACATGTTACCGAGGACAAAAAGAAAAAACATAAAGTAGCCCCTGCCCTCAGGGAACTTCCAGTCTATGAGAAACCAGATAGATACAAGAATCTTGCATTTATATCAATTATTTAGAATTTGGAATTCTTTGATCACTTTCATTTTTGATCTGCATCAAGATCTGATCCCTCATAAAGCTGACTTTATTAAAAGTAAATAGTCACATTGCTTACCTTATGGTAACAGGTGTAAAGAGTAGCATCGTGGTGACATTATCTAAAAATGCTGAAAGGAACGCAGCAATGAGACACAGAAAAATGATCATGGCCCACACTCTGCCTCGAGACAGCCGGTACGCCTAAGGAGCACAAACAGGTACCAAAAGAAAAGCCCCCACTAATTAGTGATTTCCTTTAACATGGAATTGATTTCATTTACAGAGACAGGTTTTCATGAGAGGCAGTATGAAATAATAGAAAATCATCTGGCCCAGTGTCTAATCTTATTTCACTATTTAAATAATAATAGTAATAACTAGCGTTTATTTGGCACCTACTGGGTACCAGTGCTTAGTACTTTACAATATTTTACTCAAGACTTTGCTCAAAGTATTGTAGTACTTTACTCATTTGATCTTCACAACAACTCTGGGAAGTAGGTGCTATAACTAAGCTCATTTTACAGCTGAGGAAACTGAGGCAAACAGGGGTTACTGGTCCATTGTCATACAACTGGAGAGTGTCTGAGGTTGGATTTGAATTCAGGTCTACAGGACTCCATGCTCAACCTTCTATTC
Source organism: Pseudochirops cupreus (assembly GCA_028627135.1). Classification (NCBI taxonomy): domain Eukaryota; kingdom Metazoa; phylum Chordata; class Mammalia; order Diprotodontia; family Pseudocheiridae; genus Pseudochirops; species Pseudochirops cupreus. Next base: position 204,096,516 of record CM053580.1, on the reverse strand, counting down.
ACTGTGCCGCCTAACTGCCTCTAATTTATTTTACGTACCAAGCATATGTTTTCCCCTCACAGGGTTGCAAGGATTGAGAGTTATATAAAGTTCTTAACTACAAAGCGCCATGATCGTTCAACTCATTTTGCTTCAACATAATTTTAGGTATAACCCTATTTAAGGCAAGTTTTAGTACTAAAGATACAAAGATGTAAAAACAAACAAACAAACAACCCAGCACAGCTCCTACTACCTTCAATGGGCTTACAATCATGCTGTCTCTCGGATCAGATTGTGAACTCCTTAAGAAGAAGGACTTGGGGTTTTTGTTTGTTTGTTTGTTTTCTGTGTGTGTCATTTCTTTGTATGCCCACCACTTAGCACAATATCTGGCACATTTTTGTTGTTCCTCAGTCATTTCAGTCATGTCCAACTCCTTGTGACACCATTTGGGTCTTTCTTGGCAAAAATACTGGAATGATTTGCCATTTCCTTCTCCAGCTCATTTTATAGATGGGGAAACTGAAGCAAACAGGGTGAAGTGACTTGCCCAGGGTCACATCACTAGCTAATAACTGTCTGAGGCTGGATTTGAACTCACAAAGATGAGTCTTCCTGACTCTAGGCCTGGCACTCTATCCACTTTGTCACCTAGCTGCCTGGCATGTAGAAGGTGCCTAATAAGTGCTAGCTGACTAGATTTGGTTTAAAAGGGGTATTAGTCATAAGCAAATAAGCATGATACAAGGTAAAATGTGATTATATCAAAGGAGAAGTCCAGACAAGAAACTACGAGAAAAACTAAGGAGGTTTCATATAGGATGACCAGAGATGATTTCTAAGAGAAGGCTGCATTTGAGACAGACCTTGAAGGCAGAAAAGGATTTCAGTCGATACAGATAGAGGCAACAGGAGATAACAAGATGAGATCAGAGAAGAGCTAGTCATTCCATTTAGCTAGAAAAACAGAGTAGGAGAGAGGAAGTACTGTGCAATATGGCTACACGTGGCTGAAAAGCTTGGTTGGAGACAGCTCAAAAATGGTCTTAACATGTCAAGCTGAGAGGTTTACATAAGGTGATTTTATTCTATAGGTAATATAGGTAATATTCTATAGGTAATGTTCCAGTTATAAATTTAAAATCCTAAGGTCCGAAAAATGTCCTAAATGTTTTTGGGCAGTTGTTCAGTTGTGTCCAGCTCTTCATGATCTCATTTGGGGTTTTCTTGCCCAAGACACCGGAGTGGTTTGCCACTGGGTCACAATTATTGTAGGAGCATACATGTTAGATTCAGTTCTATGGAGTCAGATGCATTAACCCTAAACCCTCTATCTAACCCAGTGGTTCTCAACCTTCCTAATGCCACAAACCTTTAATATTCGTATGTGGGCGTATCTGCATGTGGGTGGGCCCACCCGGAGACGAATAGAAGAACAGTGTCTCGGTTCCTAAGACCATCGGAAATACGTGTTTTATAGATGTTTTATAGGTCTACCCAAATGCTCTGCTTTCTATGGACATTGCTAAGTCATTTTACTCCCTGACATTCACCAGAAGAGTAGAAAAAGAACCAAGCTTCTTTTAGGGAAGCTTGCCATTTTCTTGTATTTTGTAGGGACTCAATAAATATTTCTGCGATAAATAAATTAATTATACTTTTTACTTCCTGGTCTCACACCCTTTACGCATTCCAATTAATGTTACCTTCAAAACTTTTAGCTTTTTCTGGGAATCTGAAAAGTCAGCTTAAAAATAAAAATTATAATAATTTACCAAAGAAAACTGGCAATATCATTGCTCAATCATTTGTAAGTATAATGAGGGTGGAACCGTGATTTTCTGTGGATTTGCCCATGCTTAAGCCACTGGAAATGAACCTTAAGAACCCACAGTATAGAAAACTATCAAAAAAAATCATTCTCCTAAACAGTTATCAGAAATGAATGGCTTATAACGCTTTATATCTCAAAAGAAAAGCAAATATATGTGTGTATATATATATATATATATATATATATATATATATATGTATGTATGTATATATATATGTATATATATATGTATATATACGTGTATATATATACATACATTAGCTGTATCAATCTCAATTTACCTCATGAAATAAAATTACACAAAACATTTAACTTGGGTTAAAGGCGTTCATGCCTTTATGTCTCTGGCTATTTAATGAGCTTAAATATGGTCATCAGGATCACTAAACTCTTTCATATGGGGACTGCTCACTAGTCTCAAAAAGACAATTCAGAAACTCTGCAGTTTTTCTCAGTGATTGTTTATAAAGGGCAACTGTTTTTGATAAATGTAGTCCTATGAATACAAGAATATATGTGATTTCTAAATGCTACAAAAAACTTACCTTTACTGCACAGTAGTCAAAAAATCCTGTTTCTGAAAATATAGCCACTAAAATCATCTGTGGGAGGGAAAGGAAACACATGATCAAAGCAAAGGTACTTCTAAATGCAACTTCATTTATATATATTTTAAAAGTTTAAAAACAGAGGAATGAAAATTTCTCTGTGATATTAAGTTTTTTTTTCTCTAATACCAAGTGCTAGTGTTAGCTGGAATGGAGAAACACTAAAAACCAAGTGAAACAAGAATTTTCACTGTTATCATTACTATTTAATGAATTGGCACTATGAACTAGAGCAGTAAGGGAAGAAAAAGGAATTGAAAGAACAATCGCTAGAAAAGTGGGAGAAAAACATATTTGTAGATAACATGAAAGTACTTATAAAACCCTAAAGAATGAAAAAATGTTACTGAGGCAAATTCAGCACGATACAAAATCAATCCTTAAAATAAAATATAATGCAATTAAGACATAGCGTAACACGATGAATATGAAAGTTAAGAGTTCAAAAATACCTATGGATGAAAATATGTTTTTAAACATATTATATATGCAAAATATTTTATTTAATGTCTCTTTGTAATACTTAGATTATATATAAATCTATTTTTATAAATTTAATTATAAATTTTAATATTTATTTCATATCCATGGACTTTTTTAAACTTTTGTATAATCATGTATATTCATGTGTACATATGTATACATACATATTTGTATGTATGTACACATATACATATCTATAAATCAATGGGTTCACTGAAAAAATAGAACCATTTTACTGAATGGTTGAAAGAAAAGCAGAAGTGGAAAGACACACCCAGAAAATCATTATATTGAAAAAATTATATTTTGAAGCTATGAGGAAAAGAGTGACAGATTTGTAAGACAGAGCAGAGACTAGATGTTTTTAAAGTACCAGATTTCTTGACATCATAAAGAAGAAAATAACAGGACTAATATTTCAGGAAATAATACAAGAAAATTTCTCAGAAATATTCAAAATGAGAAACAGATTACAAATGGGCAGGGCTCATTAAATACTAACATGGGTGAACCCAAAATTCATACACACATGTATGTATATGTAATTGTCATGTTTCTATATTAAAATAACAAGAAATCACAAGCAAGCATGAAGATCGCCCAAAAATATCAGTAGAAATGTCATATATTTTTTCTATAAAAACAAGAAATTAAATGTGATATACTGAAAATTGATATGCAGAACTTTATCCCCAGAAAAACTTCCAAAAAAGGTAAGAATTATTTTTAGAAATCAAATCTCAAAATTGAAATTCAAGATTACTCTGAGCAATTCATAGAATGGAGGATTAATCCCAGAGCACTGTATGATATGAAAAACCAGCAAGAGTACTGAACTTTTGGAATAGCCCTGGGTCAATTGTTATACTCAATAGATAATTTATAATTTTGATTAACTAGTTACTATCTCAAAACAATCATCACAGGAGATTAAAAATAGCATGGTATCTTGCTGGCTAACTACTAAATGAATGACAAAATTGAGTTTGAGGGAGAAAACCAGAAAGGGAATGGAAGATCGAGTTCTCTTTGGTCACTTAGATTTTTTTTTTTTAGAGGGAAAGGCAAGGCAAAGTGTCTGAGGTTGGATTTGAACTCAGATCCTCCTGACTCCAGTGCTCTACTTCCCGTACCACCTAGCTGCCCCTGTTGTTACAGATTTTTGAGAAAGGGAGAAAAGGCAATCTCACAGAGAAATTTCTAAAGTAAACAAAAGGGAAAAAGTGAAGTTTCCACACACAAAAATATAGTTATTAGCATAAAATAGAGAAATTTTGTTCATTGGTAAGATGGCTATTAAATTTGGAGAAGTATTAGCACTAATAACATAAGGAAAATACTGCTCCTATATCAAATAATAAAACAAATTAAACAAAGAATGGCAGAAAACAAGTCCAATTTAACAAGACTAACTGTTCCCAAACTTAAAATTTCATCTCCAATCTTGACCCCCACAATATGTATGTATGTATAGATATACATATACACATACATATACATACACATGCATATGCGCATATATACATATACATATATATCATATACATATTTTTTCCTCACTTCTACTTGTTAGAATTTTAACTTCTTTCAAGGTTCACCTCAGATATCATGTCCTAGGTGAAGTATTTCCTGATCACCCTGTCAAAAAAGCATTTTAATTGCCCATTCTGTGCCAGGTACTGGGCTATGTGCTAAGAACACAAAGGAAGGAAAAAGACCCTGTTCTTAAGGAACTCATAATATAATACAGGAGACAACTATGTACAAGACAGAGACAGAATAAATGGGAAGTCTCAGAGGACAACCACTGGAAATGGGTGGGGTTCAAGAAACGACATTGCAAAAGTTGGATATTGAGCTGAGTTTTGAAGGAAGCCAGGGGGTAGAAACAAGGGGCAGCCAGCACAAAGGCCCAGGGCCCTGACATGAAGAGCCTGTAGCAGCCAGAAGCTCAGTGTGACTGACCTGCCAGGTACCTGGAGGAAAATAAGGTATAAGAAGACTAGAAAGGTAGAAAGGGGTGAAATTATGAAGGGTTTTAAAAGCCAAACCAAGGATTTTCTTTTTTATACTGGATCAATGGCTCTCAACCTTCCTAATGCCATGACCCTTTAGTACTCATATGTGGGTGTATCTGCATGTGGGCAGACCCACCTGGAGACGGATAGAGGAGCGGTGTCTCGGTTCCTAAGACCATCAGAAATATGGTGGTCTTGGGAGACCCCATTCGACCCCCAAAGGGGTCGCAACCCACGGGTTAAGAACCACTGTACTCGAGGCTATATATATGTAGCTATCAGTGTTTTCTGAGGAAGGGGATAATATGGTCAGGCTTATGCTTTAGGAAGATCACTTTGAGAGCTAAGTAAATGATGGATGGATTGGAGAGGGGAAGAGACCTATGGCAGGGAGACCAACCAGAAATCTACTGCAATGAGGTAGTGAAGGAAGTTACCAGAGTAGTAGCTATGTGACTGGAGCAAAAGAAAGATAGATAAAGAGACAGACGAACAGATAGATAGACAGGTAGGTAGATATGGTAGATCTATATATGTGTGTATGCATCTATATATATATATATATGGATATATATATATATATATCTATATATATATATATAATATGTGCATGTATATTTGTTGTTGTTGAGTAATTTCAGTCATATCTGACTTCGTGACCCCATTTGGAGTTTTCTTGGCAAAGATGCTCTTCTCCAGCTCATTTTACAGATGAGGAAACCTGGGCAAACAGGGTATGTGACTTGCCTAGGTCACACTAGACACACAGCTAGTAAGTGTCTGAGGTCAGATTTGTACTCAGAAAGATGAGTTTTCCTGACTCCAGACCTGGTACTCTATCCACTGTACCACCAAGCTGCCCCATACATATGTATGTATAGATATATATGTATATATGTGTGTACATATATATAAGCATACATACATATGATATGAAGGTAGAAATAAGACTTGGCAAGAAACTGGATATGTAAAGTAAGTGAGAGTAAGGAATCAAAGGAAAGAACAAGAATTCAAGCTTGGGTAACTGGGAACATGATGGTACCCTTGAGAGTAACAGAGAATTTGGGAAGAAAGGAGAGTGTAAGGGATAGGGATAAAGAGTTTTCTTTCGAATGTCTTGAGTTTAAGACAACTGCAGGATACGCAGTTATGATGTCTAACAAGCATTTGGTGACATTTGAAGGTCAGAAGGGAGGTTAAGGATCTCAAAAATAGATTTGAGAATCTTCTATATAATCACAATAATTCAATCCATGGGAGCTCATGACATCACCAAGTTACATAGAATAAAAAGAAAAGAGGGCCCAAGACAGATCCCTGGGGGACACCCACAGTTAGTGGAAGATCCAGCAAAAGAGAGTGAACAGCAAAGGTTCCCACAGTTGTTAGTACCCCCTCTCTTCTTAAATTATTTTGTATTATTATGTATTATATCCCCTTCTGTAGAATGTAAGTCCCCTGAGGGTTTCACTTTTTTCTTTCTATACTCAGTGACCCACCATAGTGCTTCGCATAGTGCCTAGTACATGTTCATTAAATTGATTGAATTAAGCTATAAAAAATAAGAAATGATGGAAGAATGAAAATCGTGATTGAAAAAATTGCCAAAATGAAATGTCTCATGACACAATACATACATAAAATAGAACAGTGGTGTCAAACTCAAATAGAAACTGATCTCTTCATGCCACATATTGACTTAAAGAACCACAAATTCAGGGTGGCTAAGTGGTGCAGTGAATAGAGCACCGGCCCTGGAGTCAGGAGGACCTGAGCTCAAATCCAGTCTCAGACACTTGAAACATTTACTAGCCATGTGACTTTGGGCAAGTCACTTAACCCCAATTGCCCTCCAAAATGCAAAAAATAAAAAAAAATTTTAAAAACCACAAATTCACATTATTAGTGTTGTATTACATTTTAGATTTATTTTCTTAAACATTTCCCAATTTCATTTTAATTTGATTCAAGCCCACTGGGGAGTTCATTAGCCTACATAGTAAAAAAAAAAATTAACACTCTAGAATAGAAGATATACATAGGAAGTCAGAATGGGACAAAATTTATCATACTTCACTTGGGTCAAGAAAATCCAAAGAGGAAGTGATGAAGGCAGAGAAAAATAAATTCAAATCAGAAATCACTAAGAGAGATAAAAAAAGAGAATTATTTATGTGCAAAGTGATAATTAAACAGTGGTTGAATATAAACATTTAACATCTTAAAACTTAATGGCATAGCATCTAAGAATATAAAGGAAAAGTAATTGGAAAATAATTCCCAAAAATAATCGGTAACAAATTTTGATAGTGGAAGAATTCAATATCTTACTTTAAGAATCTGATAAGTGAAATAAAATTAATAACAAGAAGTTAAGATAAATAAAATGCCAAGAAAATTGGATTTAACAGATACATAGAAAGAATTAAATGAAAAGGTAATAAAAATATTGTGTTTCAACTTTGCGTGGAATAATGACTAAATGTCATGCTCTAAGGCAAAAAGAAGTTTTGAACAAATTGAGAAAGATCAAAATATTAAATGTCGCATTATGGATGATAATTTTTTAAAAAGTAATCAACAATGAAAATCTGATCAAAATAGACAGGTCTACACAAAAGTTAACTACTCAATGAATAATTCCCAGACTTAATAAAATGTTGAAATCATAACAAAAGCATTAAAATAATAATCTAAGTACCAAATATCAGAATTTACCAAATATATGCAAAGTAGCGCTCAGAGACAAATGTGTACCTTTCATTTGCAGAGAAATTTTAAAAATTAAGTTTTATTCATTCCTATTGCTTTTGCAACACAGTCATTCCCAATATATCTATGACCCAATATTGGACCCCCATCAACGATAAAGAGTTAAGCAAAACCAAGGGATACAGTGACCGTTCTGATAATGCATGACAATTGCATCCTTTGTCCAAAACAGAGAAAAATAACAAATCGTTTTCAGTTTAAAATTAGAGAATGAACAAATTAAAACACTAAAAGCAAAGTAGGAAATTGGTAATAAAAGGAGAAAGCAAAAAAGAATAAAATAATTGAATTGATAAGGAAAAGGAAACTATGTTTTTAAAAGTGCTAATAAAGCCAAGTTTCAAATTATAAAATTTATTCAGAAAAGGCTAAATTTATTATCAAATTACCAAATCAATAAGGAAAAGTCACATCAAATGTAAAAGAAATAAAAAGAACCATCAAAGATAACAAAGGTAAGATTATACAAGGAATGAATGAATATGTACAACTTTATAAAATATTCAAAGTAACAAAAGAGGAATTAAAGAATCTAAATAAATCAAGCTCAGAAGCATCAATTATGTAAATTATTAATTGAATGTCATACAAAAGACCTCAGCATCAAATATATTTTCAAGTTAATTCAATATTCAAAGAACATTCATAATATTTATTCATTCAAAGGATGAATAAACCCTATACTACATAAACTGCTTTCAAAAATTCTTTCTATGAAGCAAATATTATCTGATCACAAACCTGGCAGAAGTGCAGCAGAAAAAAGAAAAATGGTAAGCCAATATTACTGATAAATATTAATGTAAGTAGACATGTTAATAAAATAGACTGATTATAGCATCATTTCAAAAACTTCTCATTATGATCAAGTAGGATTTATATCAGAAATACAAGCATGATTCAGTAACAAGAGAACAATCTCTATAAAAATTACATCAGTAAGAAGAGCATCTGAGTTTGTCAGGAGATGCAAAAGTCCCTAATGAGTTGAAGTTGTAGATCATCCAATGGATATAGGAGATGGACCTTAGGTGCATACTGAAGCTTCCTGCCAACACAGAAGTAGAATAAATAGAAAAGTCCTTGATCAATTTAGTTGTCTTTGTAAGCTACTAGATGAACAGAAGCCCTGTTACATAGGACATGCATTTGGATAGGTTGATGATACTTATTCACAAGCTACTTGATGGGCTGAGATTTGAGCATCTGGCATGGTAGAACTGGAGCCTTCTTGCTAAGCTCCTGAAGAGGAATTGATCAGGACATAGGCCAGAAAAGCCCAAATTCTACATCTCTGCATCAATCTGAGTCTCTTGCCCTGATCTTCACCTCCTACCCTTCTCACTCATCCCCATGCACACAAAGACATTGCCCAGAGGATAATCTAGTAAACTTCACTGGACCAAAGGATTGAGATTTTTCACTGCTATTCTAGCAGAATACCTGAGATAGCAGCTGCTGGGCCAGTATCTAGTACTCTAGTAAGTGTATTTCCAAGAACTATGAGTAATCACTCTGCCAGATGTGTGCTCTGTAAGAGTGAGCACATTTTCCCCAAAAGGAGAATTTACTTGTGAAAGAGTATATCATAAACTTTGATGAGCATTTAGGGAAGAAATTATTTATCAATTTTAATTGTAACGAGTTCGCTAAAACAGTTATGCCAAACTAATTTCATCTCTCTTTTTTTTGATAAGGTTGCTAAATTTGTGCGATTGAATAGTACTGAATCTCTGGTTTCATTAGTATAGAGAGTCCAAATGAAGGTACTCCTTCTACCAATGTAAATTGGCATCTTTTTTTGCAGCTTATAGTCTTAGAGAGTTGCTTTGGCACCCTGAGAAGTAAAATGATTCGCTCAGGATTGAAGACCTAATTATGTGTTAGAGGTTAGACTTAAATCTGACATGGTCAGATTTGTATTTTGAAAAATAATTTTGACTGCTACTTGCCTTTAATGACATATGGAAAATTACTGTCCTTGGTACTAACTTCCACAATACTTTTATCAATCACTTCAAACATCCTAGTGTGGTTTGAAGCTTTTAAGTTTAGTAGCAAACACTAAGGTATTTGGGATACTCTGTACATAGAAGATACATATATAGAATTTCCAAATGAGAGGGATAGCTAATATGTTGTATTACAAACTCGATATTTAAAAAGTTAACAACAGGCTGGAAAACTTGGTCCACACTAACAAGCTAATATGTATAATAAGTGGTCTAACCATTTGGGAAAACAATTTAGAACTTTGATCAACAAACAAAACTGTATATACCTTTTCACACAGTGACAACTCTACTAGGCCTTATGCCACCCAAAAAATCAAAGAGAAAAAGTACCCATAGGTACAAAAATATTTCTAGCAGCTTTTTCCATGGTGACAAAGAACTGGAAACTAAGGATGTGTCCATCAACTGGGGAATGATATCCCATCAAGTAGGGAATAACTGATTAAATTATGGTATATAGATGTAATAGAATCCTACCGTGCCATAAGAAATCATGAAAGGGACAGTTCTAGAGAAAGCTAGATAGACTTATGTGAATTTATATGTAGAGTGAAATGAGCAGAATCAGGAGAGCAATTTATTTAAAAACAAACAGCTTTGAAAGACTTAAGAACTCTGATCAATGGAGTAACCAAGTATTACTGTACAGGACCAATAATGAAGCCTGAGACCCACCTCGTGATGGAAAAATGACAGACTTCAGATATACAATGAGACATGCCTTTTCGGACATGACCCATATGGAAACTTATTGTGCTAGTCCATGCTTATTTGTTACAAGGGTTCTGGTTTTTCTTTATTTTTTCAGTGAGAAGTAGACAAGAAAGAAAATAAATGCTTTTAATCAGATCAAATCAAATTTTTTAATGTTTCATTTAAAATAAATCTTTAACATTTTTATTTTAAAAATAAATGTTAAAATAGACATATAATCAGGGTAAGTATAAAGCTGTTCAAGGATCAAAATATCAACTGAATATATATAGGGTAGAGGAAGATAAAGGTGAAGGGGGAAGTGAAATACTTAAGATGTTTAGTGCAATATATAAGTTCAATATGAATCAAGAATGTGACCATAACTAATAAAAAAAGTCAGTATGATAACTTTGTGCTGAGCATATGCTTCTTTGTATTGTTGTTTTGTATGTCATTTTTCATTTCTTTTGAGTAAGGATAGGAACTTATTTCCCTTTGTAAACTACCTCTTCTGCCTCCCCCAACACAATTTGCAGCATGTCACGTACAATGCACCTAGTATACACTCAGATGTTTTCTGCTAGTGAGGATGTTGCATAAATTTTAAGTAAAGTTAAAATTTTCCAGTGGCTGATCTCAGCAGCCTCCCTAGATGATAGAAGATAGTTTCAATTATTCACAAGGTTTGGAACTATCAGTGAGATAACTTTAAATAGCTATTTGGAGAACTGTGTGCTCTTCTAATCAATGCAAGCTTAAGGTGAAAAATAATTATTAAACGGATTTCATACTTTCTCACTATCAAAGCGAGACAGATCAACCACCTTTCCTGCAGAACTTCTTAGAGAACAAAACAAGCTAAGAACCTGGTATCCCTGAATACAGAAGAAAAGAAAGGGATGCAGCAAATTCAAATCATTTTCATGAAATCTTTTGCTTCAAAGATAAAACATCAAACAACTTTGAAAGACCAATCAATGAAACACTCAACCATGACTCCAGAGGACCACCAATGAAGCATGGTATCCATCTCTTGACAAAAAGATGATAGACTTACAATGCAGAATGAGATAATATTTTTTGACATGACTACTATAGATATTTGTTTTGCTTGACAATTTGTTAAAAGTGTTTTGTTTTTCTTTTTTTCTTTTTCCAATGGACAGACCGGGCAAAAGTTAGAGGGAATCTTAGAGTTTTCATCTTATTTCCCTCACCATTTTTTAAAGATTGTATCTCCATGTCATTACTAGCCTAGAAGTGCAGCAACCACTCACAGCCCAATCTCATTGTTCATAACCAGGAGAGTTTTGATATACTCTATTTTTTTATCTGCACCAGTTTGTCTCACCCCTAAAGGTTCACCATATTGTTACCAAACAGTATGCACACCCAATTGTCTGTATCCCTACTGCATCTCAGAACTCCTGAGCTTAAGCAATGCACCAGCCTCAGGTTCGTCAGTACCAGAATTGCAGGTATAAACCTCCACACCTAGGCTTTACCTCAACCATCATTCTATAAGTAAGAAACATGAGACCTAGAGTCACTTGTTCAGGGTCACAGAGTGAGGTAGCAATGGAATCTGTGTTGGAACCTAATATACTCTATATACATCCCTGTTAATCTAAAATATGAATTATGAATCATCTTGGTCAATATCTATCCTCACTTCTCCTTCCTATATTTTCCTCTTCTATCAGTCTATTCAAGAATATTGTTTTTGACTCCAATCTCGGTGGGAAAATTTCACTGTGCCATGTTGGAGATGGATGGTAAAGGGTAGCTCAAGCCAAGTGTTTACTGGACATCTTTCATCCTGACAACAACTAAGTCTGCCCCTCTGAGTGTGAGGATAGAGGACCCTTGATGCTAAAACTATACTTAGAATTCATATATTTGATTTTAAAAGCATCCTTTTGGAGGAGGCAAGAGTCTAGAATATGATTTCATTGGTTTGGGGCAGTAGTATCAAAGTCAAATAGAAATCAGAGCCACTAATACATATGTAAGAATTCCTATGGTCTACATATTGACCTAGTTTAAAAATGCAATTTTATCTATATTGTATTTTATTTCACAGTTATATTTTAATTTGGTTCAAACTTAATTTAAGAATGTTATGAGTATAATATGGCCCACAAGTCATATGTTAAAACATATTCTGGTATAGGGATCTCTTTGTGAGGAAACTTCCTCTACCAGTGCAGATCCTTAACCATTTTTCTGATGTTATGTGATCTTAGATAATAACCCAGAGCACTGGAGAATTGTCTTTCCAGTATACATCAGAGGGCCAGGATTTGAGTTCAGGCCTTACTGATTGAAAGACTGGCTTTTTCTGTCTCCTCTGCCTCTGAGCATTCACAAGGTTGTATACATTTAATGTAAGGAAAAGGGGGAGAGTATGGAATTTAATGGTAAATTATGATTTTCTTAAGTTTGCTGCTGATTCTTTGGGAGACAGACCCATGTTGGTACTTCCATTTACTACACCTGACTTCTCCCAGGATTACTTCGAGAGTACAGAATTCACTCTTAGTACTATTCTGGGCACACAGCATAAAGTGGTTGGTATTACTTATACCTTGGTTCTTTATAAGCTGTTTCCTCTAGCTACTCTAAAATCTCATATAGAGCAAGGATTGTATCTTATACTTGGGTATCCCCCAAAATATCCCTGACTCCGAGGATTTTACATTCGTGGCAGGGAGGGGCATATATATGTAGACATGGCATGCCAGCATACCTGCCATATAAGTAGACAAATAATAAATCCATAAATAAATAAATATAACATAATATACAATATATAAATAAAGATAAGATAACTTTTGAGGGTAAAGCAAAAATAGCCAGTAGGGAGGGGAGAAAAACAAGAAAGGTAGAGAGGATGGTACTTGAGCAGAGTTGTGATTGACTTTAGGTATTCCAGGAGGTAAAAGGAGAAGGGAGTGCATTCCAGGTATGGGGGATATATTCATGGATACAAGAGATGACATGCCATATATGAAGGGGAGCAAGTAGGTCAATTTGGCTGAACCATAAAGGATAGGAAAGGAAATAATATATAATAAATCTCTGAAAAAAAACTGGTACAGCAATACTACTGCTTGCCATATACTCACAAGTGCTAAAAAAAAAAAAAAACAGAAAAAGACTCAAGTATGCAAAGGTATTTTATAGCAAAAAAAAAAAATATGAGAGGTAAGAAAATATGTCCCCACCAATTGAAGAATGGCTAAAGGAATCATGATATGTGAATATAATGGAACATTAATATACCCTACAAAATGATTAACATGACACATCAGAGGAACCTGAGAAAACTTGTTCAAATTAATGCAAAATGAAGTGAGCAGACCCAAAATAATAATATACACAAAGATAAGAGTAATATAAAGGAAAACAACTTTGAGAATTCAGAATTTTGATCAATTAAGTGAAGATTGATAATGAAATCTGTGTCCATACTCTTGCAAAAGAAGTAATAGATTATAGGTATAGAATGAGATGTACTCTTTCTAATACACCCAATATATTCATTTGTTTTGCTTGACTACAGTTATTACAAGAAGTTATCCTCTCTTGGAGTGCTGGTGGGACCTTGATGAATAATGTTAGAGATGGAAAAGAAAGAAAGAGAGAAAGAAAGAAAGAGAGAGAAAAGGACGGAGGGAGGGAGAGAAGAAGGAAGGAAGGAAGGAAGGAAGGAAGGAAGGAAGGAAGGAAGGAAGGAAGGAAGGAAAGAAATAAAGGAACATTAATGAAATATTTCAAAATGCTTAAGAGAGAAGGAGGTTCAGAAGGCAACCCAGACAAGCTAAGCAGTTTTGTTGCTGCAATGTTAAAGTTAATGATTTAATGATTCTATTTTTTTTAACTATATAACAAAGTTCACGGTTAAATAAAAGCCAGAATGTCCAGAGCATTTTAAGGTTTACAAGCATTTCTATAGATTACCCTATTTGATCCTCACAACCACCCTGTAAGGCAGATGCTATTAATATCCTCATTTTAGGGATAAAAAAAACTGATACCAGAATAGTTAAAGTGACTTGCCCAGGGTGATATAGCTAGTAAGTATCTAAAATGGGATTTGAACGCAGAATTTCTTGATTCTAACCCTCTATTCCTGGCACCACTCAACTGTCATATGCAATCTCCTTTGTATATCAAAATGTCAACTTTTACTGATGCTTTTAAAATTCACAACAAAAACAAAAAATAGATTAAAACTAAATTATAAAAGGTTTTAAATGCCAAAGAAAGCATTTGCATTTGATCCTAGAGACCATAGGGAGGCAGTTAGAGCTCCTCAAGCAGGGGCGTCATACGTGGGCTGACACTTTGGCAGCTGTATAGAATATGGCTTGGACAGGTGAGATAATGTAGCTGTTGGGGGCCTAAACCATATTGTGACCATATGGATGGCCAAAGGGGAGGGGGGTAGATGTGAGAGAGAATATGAACACAGAATCAAGAAGACTTAGTCATTTAATCAGATATTGGAATGGTGGGATGAAAGAGATTAAAGAATCAAGGAAGTCTGAGGCTTTGAACTTTGGTGATTGAAAGCACTAAGGATGTCAAAATTAGGAAAGTTAGGGTGTTTGGGAAGCAAGATGAGTTCTGTTTGGGATATATTGAATTTGGAGATGTCTTCAGGATGTATAAGTTGAAATATTTAATAGGCATTTGGTGATGTGAGACAAAATCTGCAGCTAAAAATTAAAATAGAATTTATTCATGAGCTGTCAAGGCATTGTAATTGTTTCAGAGAAAAACAAAAGCAAGCAAGCATGAACTGACATTTCTTTACTGAGAGTCTACTCTCTCTACTGAGTTAGAGAGGAGTGAATATATAGATCCAGGAGTTATGAGTAGAAAGATGATAATTTAAGAAATAGAAGATGATAAGATCACCTAAAGAGAAAGATAGAGGGGAAGGGGACAAAAAGAAGAGGAAAAAAGAGAAGGAGGTCAAAGACAAAGCTTTGGCATCCTCTCACAATTAGGAAGTGGTACATGAAATAATGGGTGGCTAGGTAGTACAGTGGATAGAGCACTGAGCTTGGAATCAGAAAGACTCATCTCCATGAGTTCAAATCCAGCCTCAGATACTTATTAGCTGTGTGACATTAGGCAAGTCACTTAAGCTTGTTTGCCTCAGTTTCCTCATTTGTAAAATAAGTTGGAGAAGGAAATGTCAAACCACTCCATATTAAATATACTCCAGTATATCTGTCAAAAAAACCTCCAAAAAGGGATGATGAAGAGTCAATTACAATTAAAATGACTAAACAGCAACAACAACATAAAACAATGATCCAACAGAAGAGACTGACAAGCAACTGGACAGGGGAACCAAGAGAGACCAATAGCACAAAAAGCCAGAGAAGAGTATCCAGAGGAGGCCAGTCAACAGTAAATGCTATGACACTGTCAGGGAGAATTAGAAGTAAGAGGAGGACATTGGCACTGGCATTTAAGAGGTGCTTGGCAACTCTAGATACAGCCATTTCAGCTAGACGATAAAATCAGAAATCAGATTATAAATGTCTGAGAAGGAAATGAGAGTTGGGAATGTAGAGATGAATGCAGCGGACTTTTCTTTTTTAATAGTTTCTCTTATCTTTCAAGTAATAAGTCCTTTATTGTCTTTCATAGCCCTCCATTTAACAATTTATATGAAGCAAAAACAAAACTTTCAATAGATAGCTGCATACTGATTCAACCATTCTGTAGAGCAATTCAGAACTATGCTCAAAGAGCTATAAAACAATGTGTATTATTTGACCAAGCAATACCACTACTAGGTTGTAGCAGCAAGCACCCTAGCATACCCAGGGTGGCTGCTAGCACAGGTTCTTTGATCTGCTTTTCTCAAGGAAAGCAACTCAAAAGGGATTAACAATCTTACTTTAATCAAACATATATCATTTACCTAGTTCAGGGGGGAAAGTCAGCACCCCGAACTTCAGAGAATACAAACAGAAGCTATGAACAGACCAAAAAAATACAGAGAGTAAAACAGACCAACAGACAAGGCTTCTAGTTGTCTGACCATTACATCCATACCTAGTTACTTACCAGAGAGAGCCTTCTCCAGGGTCAGATGACATCAAAACCCCTGTGACCCACTTGACTACAAAGTAACAAAAGTTGTGCCTTCCTGAAAAACAAACCTCCCACCACAAGCTCCATGTGACCACATTCAGCATATTGGGGGTGGAGTTTATTTTCAAATCAGGAAAGGTCCTCAAATTCACCTAAGCCTATTAAGGGGCAGGGAGGATCTTCAAATTACCATTACCATTACATATGTCTGTATCTTAAAGAAACTCAAAACCAAAAGGGAAAAGGACCTATATGAACAAAAATATTTATAGCAGCTCGTTTAGTGGTTGCAAAGAATTGGAAATTCAATGGCTTGCCCATTAATTGGGGAATGGCTGACCAGGTTGTGTTATATAATTGTGATAAAATACTATTGTACTAAAATTAATGACAGGCAGGATGCTGTCAGAAAAAAACCTGGACTTACACAAACTGATGCAAAGTGAAGTGAGGAGAATATTGTATGATGATAAACTGTGAATGACTTAGTTATGCTCAGCATAACTAAGATCTAAGACAATTCTGAAAAACATAATGAAAAATGCTTTCCATCTCCAGCAAAAGAACTGATAAAGTTCTCATGCAAATTGAAGAACACTTCTTCTATACTTCCTTTATTTTTCTTGACTTTTTTGACTGTGTTTTCTTTAACAACAGGAGTAACAGGGAAGTGTTTTGCATGACTCCACATGCATAACCTATATCAGTGAGGGGAAGATGTTATGGAGGGAGAGAATTTCAAACTCAAAAATTTTTAAATGAATATTAAAAATAGTTTTACATGTAATTGTGTAAAATAAAATACTGTATTTATACATACATATGCATAGTCCAGCAAAAGAAATTTCCATGTTAACAATGTCTGAAAAATATATTGCTGACAGCTTTTTCTAAGAGTTTAGTTGGGAAGAGAAGGAAATATATAGGGTGATATCCTAAGGATGTAGTAGAATTAAGTTTCTCCTATACCCAGGTCAAAAATAGGGATAAAAAAATAATGACATATCTTCTATTGCATTGCTCTGATGAGTAGAAAGTTTTTCCAGATGTATAACAAATAAAAATTTTAATACTGTTCATTGCATTTTTAAGGATGGATGAGATAGGATATGCATGTATTTATAGGCACCAGCACAGCAACTGGAAGATTGAAGATCAAAGATTGGAGGAGAGCAATTTTGGGGGAAATGTTTTGGAAAAGATGATAATTGAAGGAATCAAGTTCATAGAGCTAAGACATAAAGGAAGACTATGAAGCCAACCTACTAATGAGGCCCTAATTTGCAGTGTCCCATAGCTTAAGGTTCACTGTCATGCCCACCAAAAAGTTTTAGCTAGTCTTTTCTTTGAGATGGCATACTAATAAGTTGCTTCAACTATGCAGGCCTCAGTTTCCTCCTCTGTAAAATGAGGTAGTCTTACTCTATGATCTTGAAATTTCCATGGTCCATGAAAAATCCACGATGCTATGAATATGCTGTCAAAGTTCTAACCTCAGGGAAGTTAGATTCTCCCTAATCTTTAAAATATGCTATATTTATCACTAAAAAGAAGGCAAATTCTGCAGCTACAACTAACTAGATCCTATTCATGAGCTGTCAAGGCAATTTAATTGTTTTCAGAGAAAAAATCAAGCAAGCATGAGCTTGCATTTCTTAATCAAGCATTGATTTTCAAACCTTTCAGGGTCTTTTAATAAAACGGAAGACTGTTAACAAAAGCTAAAGGAAGTATCCTCAAGGTCCAATATCAATGTCTCACGGGGAAGGTTTTAATTACCATTCCAAATAATAAAGCCAGAGTCTCGTAGTCAATCCATTCCACCACTCTGACCAGGCTGGGTCTCTGCAATCAAAGAAGAAAATCACCAGTGAACACTGTATATCACCAATGTAGTCATTAGCTGTAACATATAAACACCTCTCACTTAAAATCCCACTCCAATGGGCTAGAACCTATTAGGCTCCTTTCCTCTGGAGAGCACTGACAGCCTAGTTCTCACAAATTCAATTGCATGCATTCAACATCTTTTTTTTTTTTTTTAGAAATACAGACCCAGGATTACTATATAAAGAAATGAAACATTTGTTCCAACACAACCATCCCAGCCCCAAACTTATTTTCTCATAGAATCCATTCATAGAATCTCCTCAATGTTACAGCAACAATAAGAAAAAATACTTCAATTTAAGTAATGATATATAATTTTCCAAATATTTCTTGGTATTTATAAAATATAATTTAATGTTATAATAACCCTGGGATGGACGGAGGATAAATATAATTATTTCCACTATACACATA
>CM053580.1:204054299-204077581 GCA_028627135.1 Pseudochirops cupreus | reverse complement strand
CTCTCTTTGGCATGTTCACAACCTGGTTCTAATCTATCTTTCCAATCTTGTTGCACATTACTACCCTTCCTGCGTTTTGTGGTCTGGCCAAACTAGCTTTTTTTCTGTTCCTCACATTCATATAAAAACATAAGTAAAATGTCTAATCATAAACATGAAATTCGGGTGTGATGCCATCTATTTAGCAAAATTATATAAAGATAAAGGAATAGATAAAAAAGGAAAACTTTCTGATGGGTTAAAATCAGGGATCATTCACTGTTGCTTGTTATTTTTGCTTTCTATATGGTTAACAGTAATACAACAGAAAAATACGATTCCTGCCGTAAATTGATGTTCCTTGACTGTTATGCCCTGTTTATTAGATATTTTGATATTATTCCTCTTTCCATAAAAAAAAAAATCTAAAAGAAAAAGGAATCCAACTGATTGGCTAACATTATTGATCAAATTAACTGAATAAATAATTACTAACAAACAATTATTATTTAAAAGTCTGACTTAGTTTCCAGGACGACCATAGGGATTTAAGAAAAAAAAATGAATCCTATTCAATTACATTGCTATCAAGAACCACAAGGTTTTCTGTACCAATAATAATTTAAATTTTTAAATATTGGTTATTTCATCATAATCTCATCCTTTTGGATTCTATTTTTGTGTGTGTTAATTTTATGACATATTATTGTAATAGCATATTATGTAACTTAAAAATGTACATAAATCAATCTGTATGCTCCATTTTTTTTCTTTTTTTTTCTTTTTTGGAAGGGGAAGGTAGGGCAATTTGCATTAAGTGACTTGCTCAAGGTCACACGGCTAGGGATGTGTGTGTGTGTGTGTCTGTGTGTATGTGTGTGTGTGTGTGTGTGTGTGTCTGAGGCTGGATTTGAACTCAGGTCCTCTTGACTCCAGGGTGGTGCCACCCAGTTCCATTTTTTTTTAACTGGTTGGGCATTAAGATCATTGGGCTAGAGTCCTGGAAGTGGAATCAGGAAGACCTGGGGTTCAAGTCATACTTGCTAGCCAACCATGGGGAAGTCACTTGACAGTTCCGAGTCTCAGCTTTCTCATATGTAAAATGGGTATAGTACATTTAATATTTACCACCCAGTGTTATACAATATGAAATCATGCGTATAAAGTACTTTGTAACTTTAAAACACTTTGTAAATGTGATATATTTTATTGGTTCATTTCAACAATGATATTAAGCATAGGCTATATAGAAATTCAAATACTGAGGCCTTGCCTTCATGGAGTTTACATACTGAAATTCTTTCTACTATACTACAATGCTTCTCTTGCATCTTCTCAGTCATTTTAGTGAACAGAAGGAGCAGAATTAATGCTATCCATAATTAATATTGGCAGATTTTTTTTGCTTTTTTTTTTTTTGGAGAGCAATGGGGGTTAAGCAATTTGCCCAAGGTCACACAGCTAGTAAGTGTTAAGGGTCTGAGGCCAGATTTGAACTCAGGTCCTCCTGACTCCAGGACCTGTGCTCTTTTCACTGTGCCACCTAGCCACCCCTATTGACAGATTTTTAACCTCTGATTTCTATGACTATGAAATTTGAACTTTGCAATTATGATTTGCTTTACTGTAATTCCTACTATGGAGACTTTGTGATAATTACCATTGTTACTATGCTTAGACTTACCTACACACAAAAACTCATATAATTTTAAAAGTTAGCCATAACTAGTTTTTACTAAATTCAATTTCTTGTTATGCATCCAGTGACAAGTTGCTTCTTTTTGTTATTTTGGTAACTGATTATTTTGATCAAATTCAACTAGTGTTGTTTTTAAAAACATATCTATGTTGATAGAGATGTAGTTATCTAACAATAGCATCATCTAACCCAACATTGCCTTTTATTGGTGTTCTCAGGATCACTTTAATCCTGGCCCCTACCAGGAACTCTTTTTGCATGAATGTCCCAGGTCAGGTTCAATACATACAAAGCTAAACTCACTATTCTCTTCCCAGTCCTCCACAAACCCTCTAAAGGAGGTCGTATAGTAGATGGAGCACAGGCTTTAGACAAAGAGAACCTGAGTTCAGATTACACCTTTGATAATTCACATCACATGGCTATGTGACCTTGGACAAGTCACACCATCCTAGACCTTCTTTTCTTATCTATAAAATGAAGGGGTCAGAGTAGGTGACCTCTGACATTCATTCTAAATCTAGATCTATGATCCTATTGTTTCTACTCCTTCCATCATCTCCACCACTACAGATTTCCCTATTTCTATCTGTGGCACTACTAATTGTCTTGCTTGAAACATGGGAAAGGAAGGGAAGACAAGGGAAGACAAGGCAACGGAAGGCAAAGGAAGATAAGGGTGCAGGCACTTACTGAGTTCCCACTGTGTACGAGGCATTGTGCAAAGGATTCAAAAAATGTTATCTCATCCAATCCTCACAACAATCCTGAAAAGTAGGTATACTATCCCCATTTTACAGCTGAGGAAATTTAGACCAAGAGAGGTGAAGTGACTTGCCCAGGATCACACAATTAGTATGTGTCAGAGGCCAAATTTGAACTCGGATTTCCTCACTCATGGCCCAGAGCTTTAACCACTGCTACGCTTAGCTTTGATTCACTTCTTTCCTTTATACTTTACATTTACTCAAGTCACTTGAAACATCTTTTATATTCTTCCCACTCCTATTCCTCTGGTATGGAGGTATCCTCATTACCCCAGTGGTATCCTTCATTACCCCAAGAGCCTCATTACTAGATCTGCTACCTTCAGTTCCTCTCCCCTAAATCTCTCCTAGATGCTGCTGCCAAATGCATTTCTAAATCAATTTCTCCATGTCACTTCTCTGCCCCAAAATCTTTAGTGGTTCCCTAGTCAATAGGTGGTTTCAACTCTTCAGCCTGGTTAAGCCTTACATAATTTGCCTTCACTTCACCTACATAATTTTTTCCTCTTCTTCCTCTACAACAGAGTCAAACCAAGTCTTCCGGACATACTACATTTATTGCCATTTCCAAAACTCGCCTCACTTACCTCCACTCCCATTCACTTATCTAAATCCTACCCATCCTCAATACCAGCAGGTTATACTTCCTCCATGAGTCTTCCCCTGAAGTCAAACAATTCTTTTGTTCGTATTATTTATCCTGGCTTTTAATGATAAACAATTTTGTACTGTTACCAAACTATCATGCCTTTCCAACTAGATTGTAAACTCCAGGTAGACAAGCACCATCATATTTCTTTAGTATTTCAAACAGCACCTAGATAACACAGTGTCAGGTACCTTATAAGAACTAACTAAACACTTCTTGAGCACCAATCAAAAACGAGATTCGGCAACACCAAATCCAAAAAAGGAACAAAAAAAAAACAACAACAAGAGAGTAAAGTGTCTCGATTTACAACTATACTCTGTTAAGGAGACTAGAAATATCAAATTCATTATATAGAACAAAAAATGAATTTTAAAAAATAACAGGAGTCACCAAAATATCCTTTTTGGCCTCAGAAAAAGAATGAAAACAGTCACCTAACCTCATGGGCCTCAGTTTACTCATCTGTAAAATTAGAGGTTGGACTAAATGGTTTATGGGATATTTTCTAACTCTTGATGTAGGATTCTGCATTTCATCTCCTTCACTTGAGGTGCTAAACCCCGTACTGTTACTGTGTGGCTGTGTATATAGAGAAGCTTTAAAGTAACTAATATAACTGAGCCAAACTATTAGTTATTTTGCAAACCAGTAATACACAGATGGTTTGACTGAACTTAGCCGTGTGGACATTCTGCCAAATATATGTATTTAAAAGACATCCATTCTATGCCCTGTGTGATATTGGGCAATTCACTTAAGCCTCCTGGCCCTCCATGTCCTCATCTGTAAAATGAAAGGAGGGGGCTAAATGGACTCTGAGGTTTCTTCCAGCTCTAATTCCATGTTCAAGGAAACCAATTTATTCTCTACATATGCTTCTTCTGATTTTAACCAAAAAGAAACCCAACTATGTGTAATGCTTTAAGAAACAACAATGACCATCTCCCAAGATCACCAAGTTGTAGAAGGACTGTGTCAGGCTACTGACTAGAGAAAGCTGCAGAAATGACAGGAAGAAGAAAGAGAAATTTTACCTAAAACTGAATTGGATCCTCCCAAAAGCTCTAAGCATAACATCTTACCAAGAAATGGCTAAGCATTTGAAATGTTGCAACTTACATCACCAATAACAGCTAAGGCCGCTAATGCCGCGAGGGAGCCCAACATTGCCGCCAGAGTTCTGTGAACAATCTGCAATAAAAGAAAAGACTTTATTGGAGAAAAATTCCATCCCAATCCATACAACTAGTCACATAACTGGGATAAACAGGAAACATTTGCATCTGCCTATCATACTCATCAGTTTTATGATATCATTTTAAACCACCTCTGTCAAAAGCCATGGGGGATATTGTAGTCCAGAGCTTGTGACCCCTGTAGCAAGGGCTCCTGAAGAAAGCGGCTTCCCTTTACTTAATAATTAAATTTTGTTGCTAACATAGTGGAAGAACAGGATAAAGCATGTTCTATCAGAAAGCCTACAATAAAATGTCATTACTGATTTACAGCAATTTAATCCCTAGGCAACCGGAACATTAGTTCTACAAAACAAATCAATTCTGCCCAATTAACTGAGAATGTTATTAAACCAAATGTATACAGGCAAATGTTTAATCTAATTGGGGGTATTCCATGTTATCCCTGAATCATACAAGTATATTTGGTTTTTAATTATTATTCAAATAGAAATGAAATTTCTAAGAAGAAAAAAATCCAGAGGAAATTAATAGTAGACAGCAAACTTCATTTGCCACTAATTTTATCAGAACAAGCCTGCTGCAAACGTATTGATAGATGGAGCACCAGCCTCTCAGGCACTCCATTTGTTCCTATGGTGCTATTAGCCAGGAGAGGAAAATGTTCAAAGGCAGCTTCTTCATGCAGTTAATTGCTCCAATGAAACCAGTCTGCTGTGGGGGGTTTTTTCAGTCTGACCCACTTTTGCAGAACAATATGTACTATCAACAAATGGGCAGACAGTCCATTTTTTAAAGTACATTTGAAATACAATGAGGAAGGGAGAAATGTTGATTGGTTGGCTTTTAGAATAGGGAGTCTGAAAGGGCAAAACTATAAGAATAATATTTGAGAAGCTATGCAGTATTATTGGTGCCTCAGGAAGCAAGTATGATTTTCACATGTCATTTTTATGATTTCTACTAGATTTTCTTACAGAATCTTTAGCAAAATTCACCTTCAGTGGGCATAGTAAATGCTCTTCCAATTTAAGAAACTGCATTAAAGCTAGGAAACAGGGCTTGGCACTTCTAATAGGTTGTTCACCTAGGCTAAGAATTAGAAATTGAGGGAATGCCCATCAATTGGGGAATGACTGAACAAGCTATGGTATATGATTGTAGTGGAATATTATTGTGCTATAAGAAATGCTTTGTAGGATAATTTCTGAAAAAAAGACCTGTTAAGATTTACTTGAATTGATACAAAGTGCAGTGAGCAGAACCAGGAGAAAATTGTACATAGTAATAGCAATATTGTATGATTAAGAATTGTGAATGACTTTATTTGCAGCAACACAATTATCCAAGACAATCCCAAAGGACTTATGATGAAAAATGCTACCCATCTCCAGGGAAAGAAATGGTGTTATCTGAATACACGCTAAAGCAAGCTGTCTTTCTTTCTCTTTCCCTCTCTCTCTCTCTCTCTCTCTCTCTCTCTCTCTCTCTCTCTCTCTCTCTCCTTCTCTTCCTCTCTCTCCTTCTCTCTCTCTGTCTCTCTTTCTTTCTCTCTCTCCCTCCCTCCCACCCTCCTTCCCTTCCTTCCTTCCTTTCTTGAATCTTCTTACACAAAATGACCGATATGGAAATGTCTTACATGATTGCACAGGTATAACCTATATCAGATTGCTTTCCATCTCAGGAAGGGGGGAAGAGAAGTGGGGGGAGAGAAGGGTAGAATTTGGAACTCAAAACTTTAAAAAATCCCAAATGTTAAAAATTATTTTTACATGTAATTAGGGGGAAAAGAAAACATTATTAAAATATGTTGTTCACCTAGATTTTTTTTCTAGATTTCAGTTCATCTTTCACCTTTGAAAAGTTTTCATGTTTTTGATCTTCCATGGAAAACTGATTACAGATTAAAAATTGAAGCAAGTATAAGCCAATCCACTCATTCACAAGAAAGATTCCAAAATATTTCTCAATTTTGTTATGGTCTTTTTTTTTTAAACAGATGCTCAGGAAATACTTGTTTAGATAAAATGAATTTACTACTAGGTGGGGGCAGGGAAAGCAGCGGTTCTCAACCTGTGAGTTATGTTCAATTTGTAACAATGAAAATACATCCTGTATATCAGATATTTACATTACGATTCATAACAGTAGCAAAACTACAGTCATGAAGTAGCAACGAAAATAATTTTATGGTTGGGGGTCACCACAACATGAGGAACTGTATTAAAGGGTCACAGCATTAGGAAGGTTGAGAACCACTGGTCTAAAGTGAAAGGTAAGACACGTAAGAATAAGGAAAAAATTCTTTTTCTAGGTTGTGCAGCAAAAGGTTGAAGGAGTAGAAGAAAAAAAGAACTTGATCTGAATAATTAAAAGGAACATTTAAAGGAAAAGAATCTTAAAATTATATTCTGCAGGCTTCTGTGAGAGAGGTTGAAGAAGATTAAGGAGGATTAAAGATTAAGGAATTACTGAGGAATTCAGACACCTGAAGAGATTGACTCAAGGATTAGGATTGAAGGAGAAAGTAAATGTAGCCCATGACAAAGCAAAGAATGTTAGAAAAGGTAAATAAGACAAATTGGAAGGTGAAGTGAATTGGCAGAGTAGACTGATATAGGTGATGAAATGGCAACTGGTACACAGAGGCTATGGAAGGTAAGGTATACCTACGGCATTCATGTTACGTGGAATTGGCAAGTAAAGTAAGAGATAATAATCCATTACAATGGATTTCAAGAGATGCTTCAGGGTAATGAGTAAACAACCAAGTGTAACCCAATAGGTAGGTGAAAAAAAACAAGAAAATTATCAATCAGCATGGAAAGCACATTTAATTTAATTCATGCCCTCCCTTACACTGAGTAATGTTTGTATTTCTGCCACAGGACCACTATCTTTGTCACACTAACAGATTTCTCTCCCTCCTAGAAGTGAGGTGAAGTACTTAATGAAGGCCTTTCCACATTCCAAGTTGTCGGGTTCAATAAAATATTTATAAAGAAATGGAAATAGAACTTCTTCCTTATGTGGAAGAGGGGAAAAGTTTATCTTATTAAGAGGATGGAAGTAGAAGAGAGTTGCACAAAAAAAGGGAAAGAAGGAAAAGGATAATCATATGCTGAAAGTAAAAAAAAAAATGAGGATCGATCTTTTTGAAGAAGAAAAAGTTTGAGGCTGAGGAAGGAGCAACAGTTTGTCCTTTAAGGAAAAGGGGTGGCCAGTGTTCTTGAGTAAAGCCTGAACTTGATTAAAATGTAGTTCCTATCTAATTTTAACATATTGATGTATTAATAAAAAGAAATATATAAACATGTATGATTTTCTAAATCAATATGTGTCCTCACAGGATCTTTAGGTAAAGTACAGTAGCCCCATTTCTATTTGAGTTTGATAAAGTAGAGTCATAGAAGTTAGGAAGTAAAATGTAATTATGTAAGGATCAAAGGAAGAAGGAAAGAGTAGCAGCAGTGAATGAATTCCTACTGAGGGGTGTTGAGGAAGCTCTTAATGACCCAATGTCTATTAGAGAGATGTCTATTATCTTTTTGAATCCTGTACTCAAGAAATAGAAGAGAAATTACCAAGACTCATCAAAATAGATGATTACAACTGACCTCAAGCAATCCACATGAGAACAAACCATACTGTCAAAAGGAATTACAAATTACTAATTAGTAATTCTTGAGCAAGAAACCAAGGACCACAGGGCACAGGCTATGTTTTCTTTGCTACTGTTTCTTGATGGCAACAGATATAGAAGAGAAGATCTGATATGGGAAGTAAACAGCTGTCTAAGGAGATAGCACCTAAGAATAGAATTTGGCCTTCTGGAACATAGCTTAAAATATCATGATGACAGACTCCTCTTGAGGATTAAAGTACACCTAACAAAGGCTCATCAAAATGTATTTGCCATGTGTCTTGAAAATCTGGTCAAAAAGGACTTTAAATTAAAAGGGATGAAAGAAAAATATGAAATTGCTTATATATATTGATCAAGGTGGCTACTATAAAGAGGATCTACATTGAAAGAATAATCATAGCTGATATACTCATAAGTCATAAGTGGGCAAAATTCCAGAAAGGAAATGCTAATAAAGCCCATGACCTCAACACACAATGCTTAAAGTTTAGGTAGCTAACAAGAATAACTAGGAGTCATAATACAAGGAGAGAAATTAGACCATACAGCTACGCCAAGACTTAGGGAGATAAAACCTATAACAGTAATTGTCTCTGTCTGGAAATACCCTATCAAAAGAAATAGGATAGCAAAAGGAGGTGATGCAGTAACATTTTATCTTAAAAAGGTTTAGTAATATGAGGAAATCCAAGAACAGAAAAAACATGATGAAGAGTCTTTAAGTAAAGGTCAATAAATAGAAAAAACAGAAGTGATTTTATCTTAGGAGTATGCTACAGACTTGGGAAGAAAGAATTAATATATGAGGAGATCAAGAAATACCTCATAAGCCTGAACAGAAGTGTAATATAATCATAATGATAAGATATTCCATTTACCTAGACATCTACACATCTCCTGGAGGTTCTCTCTTTCTCTCTCTCTCTCTCTCTCTCTCTCTCTCTCTCTCTCTCTCTCTCTCTCTCTCTCTCTCTCTCTCTCTCTCTCTCCCTCTCTCTCTCTCTCTCTCTCTCTCTCTCTCTCTCTCTCTGTCCCTCTCTCCCCCTCCCCCTCCCTCACCCCTCCAAATAAAGAGAAGCTGATAATTCTTCACTTGTTTCAATATGCTAGAGACCATCCAAAGAAAGGTAACCAAGATGCAATAGGGCTTTGACCCCATGATATTTGAGGACCAGCTGAAGGAAATAAGAATGATTATCCCAGGGAAAATCCTGGAGGACATGACAGCAACAATTAGCTTAGTGATGATTTCACCCTTCAAAAAGCAGAAGAATCTGGATCTTATATACTGGATCTGATTCTCACAAACATAAAAATAACAATGAACAAGGACAGGTTGATCATCTTTTTAAAAAAGAAGGTTTAAGGATTCAAAAACAGTTCTCAACACCGTAATTTATTGGGGGAAATGAAGTTTTCCTTAAAAATAAAAGGAACTTTAATGTTAAAATAAAGAGGAAAAGGGGTCTTATGGCAGGAAGTTGGAGGTAGAAGGGAAGTAGGAGCCCTGGAAAAAATATTTTCTTGCTAAAGAGTAAAAGGCTTAGGGGTAGTGTGGAGCAAGGAGAATAAAGCTGAAAATGCACAGCAAAGAATGAAAGAAAATCTACAAGGAAGCAAAGAAAAGCAGGATGGTTTTGAAAACAAGGTGTAGCATTTAATATTATATAGGTTTTCTTGAAATGGACATTTATTATTTCATATTGAATCCTATCATGTTCTGCTGTGTACATGGCAATGCTATTTTTCCTTTTATTTTGTACTTCAGTTTGAAATAAATTTTAAAACTTAAAAAAATAAAAAAAAATGACAATGAATTTCTTGGAGCAAACCCAGAGAAAGCAACCAGTCTGGCAAAAGTCCTTGAGTCCGTATCATCGTGGAAGGATTAGCTGAAGGAAATGGGGCATGTTTATGATACAGAAGAAAAGACTCTGGGGATCATAAGAGCCAGTTTAAGTATTGGAAGGGTCATCAGGTAGAAGAGGGTCAGGTTTGTTCCATTTGGCCTCAGAAGATTAAGCCAGACACAATGGAAAGAATTCGTAAAGAGAAAATTTAAGCTTTATTAAAAGAAAATTTCCTAATAATTAGAACTATTCCTAGCTAGAATGGACTTTTCTAAAGACAATACCATTTCCACTCTTTGGAGGTCTTCCAGCAGAGACTAGATGATATACCAGGTATGTCAAAATAGAGTTTCCTTGAGAACGTAGGTTGCAATAGTTTACCACTGAGGTCTCCTAAATGAAATTCTGTGATATTCATATAGTTTAAGTAGGGGAAAAAGCACATGTAAAATAATTTCATTAGTGTTTTTGGACCCAAATCTGTACTCAAGTCTTATCAGGTCCTTCCAACCTTAGGAATATAGCTTTAAATTTGGAAAGGGCCTTAGAGACCATTTAGTCTTCTTGAAGACCAATTTAAAACTCTATTTCCAATGAGGCTGCTCTAACAAGAAAACTTAAAATTGATTATGTCAGTACTCAATTGAAGGACCAAATGGTGATTGTATTAAAGCAGAATTATAGCTAAACTGCCCTGAAAAGTAGAGGGCCACTGAGTCAAGTTGATATCCTGTGGAGCTGCTCCCATTAATCTAACCTGGGCCATCTGCAAAAGCTAAATTATTTTACTCTTCAGGAGAGACAAACACTAGCTGTCATTGTGCATTTCACTTAATAAATATTTCCTGACTGAGTATAATAAAAGAATGTTTAAGCACTTCTCTATTATATTAAATATGATTCTCACCTAGAAAAGAGAAATAGAATTTCAGTAGTTACTTTAAAAATCTCTGACTTCTGTAATAACAAGCCTGAGTTGCTCCAAATGCATTTAAGACAAAACACTTCCTTTCCACTAACAAAAAAAAAAAAGATAAGAAAACTAAAGACCAACCTTGGTCATGTGGAACAAACTAAGAAAGAAGGAAAATGGTTCTGTAGATAATGAGTAGGTTGTTTCAGAAGCAGTCATGAACATTTCTAAATATCAAGGCTTAAGTAAATGAGTTTTTCCACTACTTGAAAGAAAGCAGAGTTATAATAAATGGGAGCAACAATCCTAAGGAATAAAAAAGGGGTTTGTTTGCTTTTTTAAGATTGAGATCCTCCACCTCCACACATGCTAGAGAATGCAACATGCCTCGTCCTAATTTGCATAATCCGAGAAGCATTAGGACTGCAAAACCAGTGCCTACTTACACGTCAAAAGAGAATAGACGTGATCTTGGTCTGGCCTACATGCTGTCCCTTTATCAATATTAAATGGAAAAATAATTGCTGATTCTCAGGAACCTGTCCACTAGAAATTGTGCCCGGATGCTTGACATTATGGGAATTTGCTTGGGCATCTTGGAAACGGTGTTGGTATGATCAACATGATCAGTCAGTCAAGCAGCAAAAGAGACCCTGTGCCAAGCACTAGGGATACAAAGACATGCAAAACAAGGGCCCTGACCTTAAGGAGCTCACATTGTACCAAAAATTCTCCTCTTAAATTTTCTTCTTAAAAATAAGAAACTATTAAAAGGGGGGGGAGGGAAGGATCAGTGTGGTATAGTAGAAAATTGCTGAATTGAGAGTCAGAAAATCTCAATTCAAAGTCTCTCTCTCCTAATATCCATGTGACTTTAGACAACTAGCTTCTACTTTATATATCTCAGTTTCTTCACTGGTTAAAAAAAGGGGAGGATAGAATTAGGTAATCTATAAGGTCCCTTCAAGCCCTAAAAGTATGATCCTATTTTTAAAAAACCATATATATCTTTATAGAAATCAAGGAAAACAAACAATTTCAGGAATATTCATGGCTTATGACATAGTATTCTAGGAATAGAAGTAACAGAGTCACTTTATAAAACTAGAAAATGATAAAATTCATTAGGAGGTGCCAAAGGTCTGAAATCTCAAAAGAAATAATTTAAAAGTAAGAATTAAGGAAGAATGGAACTTTCTGATATCAAATTATATAATAAATGAGTAATTATTAGAATTATTTCATACTGGTTAAAAGTGGAAAGTAAATCTATAGAACAACCTAGACAAGTAAGAACCAGAAACAATCAAATTTCATAGCCCAATTTTCTTGAGTCAAAGAACATAAGCAACTTGGGGAAAGACTTCTGGAAAATCTGGAAAGCCATTAGAGAAAGGGAGGTGGGGAGGGGAGAGAATAGAAGGGAAAGAGGGGTGGAGAGGGAGGCAGGAAGGAAGGAAGGAAAAAAGGTTTAAAATGGTATCTTAGACCATATTTTGCTATAAATCCCAAATGAATATAAAACCTAAATATAAAAAATTAAATCATTTTAAAATTAGGAGGAAAATAAATGGAGGTATCTTTTATAACCATGAATTAACCAAACAAAGAGTAAAGGAGATTGAAAAAGATAAAACAGACAGTTGTGAATACAAAAAATTGAAAAGTTTTTGTATAAACAAAAGTAGTACAGCTAGCATAAGAAAGGAAGGTGTCAACTGGGGAAAAAATCCCTGCATCAAAGGTCCAACATCCAAAATATAAAGGGAACTAATACGAATATATAACCAAGAACTATTCCCCCAATAAATCAGTGCTCAAAGGACATCAATGAAACATTTTCAAAAAAAGAAACCCAGTCTATTAGCAATCATAAGAAAGATTAATCCAAATCACTAAGTATAAAAAAATTAAAACAATTAACAAATTGGAAAAGAGGTAGAGAGTCAACAATATAGGAAGTGGTTAGAAAATAATAGAGTTATACTAATCAGTGAATAAGCTTTTATTAAGTTCCAGCTCTATGCCATCCAGAGACAGCTAGATGACTCAGTGAATAGAGTTCCGGGTCTGGAGTCAGGACGAACTACATTCAAATATGACCTCAGACACTTACCAGCTATGTGACCCTAGGCAAGTCACTTAACCTCTGTTTGCCTTAATCCACTGGAGAAGGAAATAGCAAACCATTCCACTATCCTCACCAAGAAAACCCCATGGGCATCATTGGCATATTGTGGTCCATGAAGTCACAAAGAGTCAGACACAGGGTAGCTAGGTGTTGCAGTGAATAGAGCACCAGCCCTGAGTCAGGACCTGAGTTCAAATGTGGCCTCAGACATATAACACAAAAACTAGCCAGGTGACCTTGGGCAAGTCACTTAACCCCAAATGCCCTCCAAAAAAAAAAGTCAGACACAACTGAACAACAAATGTTGTTGGACAAACAGTCCATGCTCTCAAATAGTTCACAATATAATGAGGAAAAATTACTAAAATGCCTATGTTCTTTGATTCAGAGATCCTACTGTTAGGCAAATATCCCAAAAAAGGAAGATTCACGTACATCAAATTAGTCATAGCAGGACTTTTGTGGCAACAGAGAACTGGAAACAAAGTGAGGGCTTGTCCCTTGGGGAATGGAGAAACAAACTGCCATATATAAATGCAGTGGACCATTATTGTGCCACATGAAACAAAAAACAAAATGATTAATTGAGAGAAACAGGAAATTCTATTTGAACTAATGCAGAGTAAGAGAATCATAACCAGGAAAACCATATAGACAATGACTACAATAACATAAATGGAAAGAACGATGAAAAACTGAATGCTAGGGCATAAAAATGAAAAGATTTGACCCGGAAAGGGATTTTTTTTTCTAATTCACTTCCCTCTCTTTATTGGAAAGGTAAGACACTATGGGTCTAGGGTGTCACATATGCTGTCAGATGTAATTGATGTGTTGGGAGGTTTTGCTGATCTGTCTGTGTGTGTATTCTCTTTGTCACAAAGCCAGGTTTGTTGTCTAGAGGAAGGAAGGGTAGATACATATTCAGAAATTAATGTCATGGAAAAACAAAAAGCATCAATATTTGTCAGAGAAAGTCAAGGGTATTAGAAAAATCACTTATGGACACCAACTGAAATCTCATGCTACCAGTTTCTACTTGAAGATGAAATTTATCAAAAAGGAATTTAATTACCTCGCCTTTGTGAAACTTGCACCACAATAACATCAAGGATAAGTCTAGGAATCTGAAGGGCAAAGTGCTATAAATATTCATTTATAGGAAGCAGACAGGGGGATCCAATTCACTGTTCTGTGTATCCCAAAGAAGGGGAAAACTTGGGCACTGTTTTTTTGTTTTAAATAGTACGCAATTGCATATTGAAATGTTAGCAATTATCCAATAGCAAATTTAAAGAGCAAGTAAATCTTTCAACACAAAACTTGGCTGTAAATGTTTTGCCTTTTGTGGTTTGTCTCACAAGAATTTTAAATAAACTACTCAGGACTTTGATGTAAAAACAGCCTTTTAAGAGGCTGCTCTTCATTTAAAACCTCTCTTCTGAGAATACCTTACTGTTCCAGCATTTACTTTCAATAGTCAGTACTTGACTCCAGTGCCATGATGTTGGTTTCCCCCATGTACTTAAATCAATGTCAAGAGCCCATTTGCCCATTTTTGTGTTCCAAGGGTCCTAGCTACTCAAAAATATTGGCCCTTTTTTCTGTCAAAAAACATTTTTGGGGATATGTAGAGCTCCTTTTGGCACAAGCTATGCTCATACAGTGCCAAACCAAGGAGCAAAAGCACAGAAATCCCAGTCAGCCAGTGAGTTGGGTTTTGCCTACACAGTGCCAAACTAACAGTGCAATGATTTTTTCCTGCTCACTGCTTTTTTGACTGGAAGCTCTGGCATCATGAGGATATAACCTCAGGAATCAGGGATAGCAGAACTTCCTCATCAACCTCTTCCTCCACCATGCACATATTTTCTCTTCCTTCCCCTTTTATTTAAAATAGCATACCATAAAAGCATTGAGAGGTGTTGGTTGTAGGAAACAGAGACCAGACAGACAAGTGCAGACATATTATGAAACCAATAGAACTTGAACTGCAGATGGAAAGGTGAGAAATAAAGTTGGGATATGCAGAGAATACCCCTACATTTGACCCTTGACAATCTGGTTCCAACTATTTGTCTTCTCACTCTCTATATTCCAGATAAATGGGGCTACTAAATTATGTTCTGATATCATCTTTACCTTTCCAGGTTTTTTACATTTGTATGGGCTATCCCCAATGCTTAGAATGCATTTCTGTCTCATTTCTTCCTATTGAGTACCAGCTCAAATGTAACTTCCTCTCTAAAGCCCACTCTTAATCTCCTCCATTCAAAGTGGGCCCTCTAGAGTCAAATTTTCCTAGAGAACTGGACCAAGATCTCTTTTATATCTCTATCACATTCTGCCTTGTGACGTTCTTATTCAGGTATATAGAATATCTTTTACACACACACTCACAGAGACACACACACACACACACACACACACATACACACACACACACACCATCACCCATCCATTAGATAGCAAGATGCTTTTAGAATCATAGATTTGGAGCTGGAAGGGACCTTGGAGACCACTGAATCCAAGCCCCTCATTTCACAGAGAAGTTAATTGACTTTCCTAAGGTCAAGCAGCTAAGGCCTGAAGTAGGATTTAAACCCAAGTTTTTCTGACTAAGTCAATAGGAACCTACTTTATAAATATTTTAGTGTACATAGAGACTTTCTTTTTACCAATGACCTCCTTCAGGTATATGCACCAAGGGTACTGCATGATGTCCCCACACAGAGAAGACTTCCAGAGCAGGTGCTGTGAATTGAACCTTGTCATACACATTTCTTAAATGTTTGCCTCACTGCAATTATGTTGTTCTAAGTTTCATATTCCTCCTCCCATGGAGGCTGTATTTTTGGGAAGGAGTGACTAGGTTCTTAGGAGAATGCTTTGTATCAATTAGCTTTACCATGTTATGTGAGTACTCACTGCCCTCTGGGAACCCAACCTGCCAATTCCAGTGGAAGTTGGGGAATGCTGCAATCATTATTATTATTATTATTTCTTCTTCTTCTTCCTTCTCTTTCCTTCTTCTTTCTTTCTTCTATTTTTTAATTAACTTTCTTCAAGAAGTTGAGCCAATTTACTTTTTGTCTTCCATGGTTTTCACTTTTGATTTTTTGAGATATAGCTCTGTAGAAACAGGCTTTTAAAAATTCCATTGTGCTTTAAATGGAGCTACTTGACTCTCCCTTAAAATCCAAATCACTCTGCCTTTCATTGAATGGTCCATGATAACCCTAACCCAAGCCTTTGTGGCTCACTGTTTAGGTTCTGATTGCTTAAAATGGGTGTAAATAGCAATTGTTTTCTGTTCAGACCCTCCCATACTGATATCTTTGCGGTGGCAAATTGAACCATCTTTTGTCTCAACTCTTACCCAGCCCTCAGTACACAATTTGAGACAAGGGAAAATCCTTAATTTAGAAAGTCAAGGTCACCCACTGTAGCCTGGGCCAGTGCCAGTTATCTTAACCTTGGTCTTGCCATTGATCTTCAATGACTCTGAGAGAGAGAGTGCTAAATTCTAGGGATACAAATATAAAACAGTCCCTGCTTTTGGGGAGCTGATATTTTATTGGGGGATAACCACCATAAAAAGGAATTTTAAAAGAGAGAAGCATCATGGTATGGAGATAGACTCACATCTCTACTCTCCATAGCAGCTCTCTCAATGCAAATGCTATACCTGTGTATATGTGTGTGAGTGTGTGTGAGTGTGTGAGTGTGTGTGTGTGTGTGTGTGTGTGTGTGTGTGTTGCCAATACCTAGTCCGGGCCCTAGCACACTGTGGGTGTTTAATAGATTCCCAATTGAAACCCTACATAAAACAGAACATTTTATAAGGACATGAGAGTGATCATCTTATAATGCTACTTATAAGCAATAGGCCATCTGAGATGACTAGTTGGGACGAAGATGTGGACATTTCACTGGGCAAATTGGTGAAAACATTTCTGACAGAGCACCAAAGGCATTTTAGACAAAAAACAATGTTGGGGTTCTTCTGGTGTCAGGCAGCTGTCTTTAAACAGCTTTGTTTCAACACAGCTGTGTTTAGCATCATATCAACTATTAGCTCTCAGTGTAATATCATCTAAGCCAATTGTAATTACAATGACAACCTCGGAATATAAAAGGCTTTGACTAAACATCAATATTTCTTAATCTAGAACATGAATCAAATTCATTTTATAGCCATTCAGTTAGTGAGAAGAACTCATTCATTTTTCACTCAGGTGAAATCAACATATTTCAAGAATGATGTGCCTCGTTACACAATCGGCGTAATTACCAGTGTATTTTTTGATTACCCAATTGCTCTGAACACATTTAGAATAAACATAACGATACTGTCCCTGCCATTATTACTTGCTTTTCTGAATGTCTTACGTTTCTTTTGTTTCCTATTATCCCCAATTTCCTTAGTGCCAAGCACAGCACAACATATAAAGCACATATGAAAAAGTTATTTCTTAAATGAATGAGTAATAGAAGGAGAATTGGATTCTGGTTCTAGGCTTGCCACTAATTTGACATGCAACCTTAGACAGATGACTTAATAACAACAACTGATAGCTGTACAGTTCTTCAAATTTTAAAAAGTGCTTTCCTTCTAATAACCTTGTAAGATAGGTAGTTCAAGTAATAATTCTATGTTCCTGATCATAAAACTGAAGTTCACAGTCGTCAAGTGACATACCCAAGGTAACATGGTAAGGAAGTGTGAAACCAGAAATTGAACTCAAATCTCTTGTGACTCAAAGCCCAAGGATCTTTCTACTATATTACATCATCTCCCATTACCTTTCTAGGCCTTAGTTTTCTCATCTGTAAGATGAAGAAGTTAGACGAGTTATGGCTAAATTCCCTTCCAAAATTCAGAGACCGTATTTAAAGAAAAGATTAGAAATAGAGCTAAAAGCTCAGTCAAGACTATGACAAAACAAGATTTGTTAAAGTGCTAGCTTTCTAATTAAGTTCTCATGGTCTTCAATTCTTTTTTTCATCACAATGAAATCTACAAATATTTAATGGCCCAAAGGTCCAGCAGGGTGAGAAAGGTAAAAATTTTCCAGAACCAAAAAAGAACAGCAGCACAGACATACTTAGACTCTGCTACAGTTCCATTTTATTTATGTATCAAGGGAGTTTCTAAAAGCTCAGATATAATATTGGGGAGGGGTAGGTAGAAGGAACATTTTAAACCACTTCTGAATTTCCCATTATGCCTTCAATCCTCTCAAGTCTATAAGCATGGAAGGGGAAGATTTGAAGATGCATAAATGATTTTTTAATATTTTCAGTTTAGGCCAGAAATAGATAAAGAGCCTGCCTTGTGTCATGTTGGCACTTCTCTTATTCCATCTGGAATCTTGACATGAAGGGGGGGAAGAAGTCTGCATAAGGCAGAGACAAAAAAGAGAAAATTAGTTCATTTGTGAAGAAAAGTTAGCATTTCAGGTTTGTTTGATGATTTTCCTCAGTGTCGTATGTTCTGTGTTCCCCTAACCCAGTGGTTCTCAACCTTCCTAATGCCACGACCCTTTAATACGGTTCCTCATGTTGTGGTGACCCCCAACCCTAAAATTATTTTCGTTGCTACTTCATAACTGTAATTTTGCTGCTGTTAGGAATCGTAATGTAAATATCTGATATGCAGGATGGATTTTCATTGTTATAAATTGAACATAACCCACAGGTTGAGAACTGCTGCGGCCTAACCTAATGGTAACGAATTCTCATCCAGTCACAATAATGATGCCCATGATGACGATGATGATGGTGATGACATTCTCTCTTTGCTATACAGAAAGGATACTACTGTGAATACAGCATAAATGGTTTAAGCACTGGTAATGAATTTACATTGATAAATTCACACCTTTTCTTTAAGCCAGTTGCACACACAGCAGCTAGGTCCCTTAAAAGATTTGCTGACTAATGCAATCTCAGATTAGGGAAGGATCTCAAAAAGGATCTATACTTGCACAGCAATTTCCTGTACAATGCACCCGATGACATGTCATTTGCCCTTTGTTTGAACATATCCAGTGAGGGAAAATTCACTTTTATATATGTGGAATGGGATTCATAAAATGAAATGTAACTAAGTGGTCTGCATAGGAAGCAAACCTTACCTCATCATTAGCAATATGTTTTAACCAACTAACATCACAAAATAATCATTATGAATTAATATGAATAAATGAAAAGCATTTATTAAGAGCATACAATGTGTAAGGCACTTTGCTAAGTACTAGTAATACAAAAAAAAGTAAAACATTGCCTTGCTTTAAGTAGCTTACACTGGCATAGGGGATAACAATGTGAAAATAGTACCAGGGAATGGTATCCTGGTCTGCAAACTTGTTTAGATGGCAAGTGGAACAATAGGACAATATGCTAACCATGACCTTTCTAGAAGCAATGGTAATGTTGATTTGAGTACAGTTCCCAGAATAAGAGGAAGAAAGTATGATGATAGGATGGGAAAGAGGGAGAGAGAGTGAGAGAGAGACAGAGAGAGAAACAGAGAGAGAGAGAAAGTAGGGTAGAGTTCAGCTTTCTGAATAGCTGGATATATATATATCTGATATATATATATCAGAATATAACCTGATCTGGTATTAGCTAGAAATAGGTCTAACAAATCTGGACAGCCTGGTCTCTAAGGGGGAGTTCCAATTTCTTCCAGAACATGACCTCTAAAGGTCCATTTGGAAAGTGTAGCAGCAGATTGGAAAGTGGTCAAGGTGAAATGGCTTGCTAGATATTGTTCCCTCATGAGGCAAGATAGTAGGGTGAAGGAGATCTTAGTTGAATTTTAGGCCTGCTACTTATTAGCTGTATGACTGAACAAGTCAATGAAAGCTTCTGAAACTCCTAATCTGTAAAATGAGGATAATAATTCATTTCAACAAACATTTAGTAAGCGTGTACTATGTGCTGGATTATATAAGAGAATGTGTATAGAGCATTTTGTAATTATGGCACCCTATATAAATGTAACATTGATTATTGCTAAAGGTGTATTAAAGAAAAACAAGAATAATCCAAAGAAAATCAGAAGTAATGGAGTGCTTTTCTTGCAACTTTCTACCTCTGGGCAGATCTCTATTCAGCCAAATAATAATCTGATCTCCCATAGATGACCAAGAGCAGAAACTGTCTTCTGGGGTTTTTCAGCACCAAGGTCAGAGCCTTATTTACTTTGGGCTACAAGGAAAAAAATAAGATCCATACTCCACCAAAACAAATACTAAATATGTTCCACATTATGTCAGCTACCTTTTGAGCCTTATTTCCCTCATGATGGTTAATCGTGTGTGTGTGTGTGTGTGTGTGTGGCCAGAGGGAGAGGAGGAAGAAACAGCAAACTTATCCAGAACCCTTAAATTTTTACCCATTCTGTTCCTCTTCCTTTATATACTCTTTATTCATTTCCTCCTCTCAAAATCTTGCTTATCTTTTAACGCCCAATTCTTCTCTAACTGCCCTGGTGAAGCCTTCTCTGGCCACTCCAGTCCAGGAATTTCTCCCTCCCCTAAACTCCCCTAAACTGTCTCTGACACTTACTAGATGTGTGAACATTGGCAAGTTACTTAGGTCCTATAAGTATCTGTTTCCTCATTTGAAACTGAGGGGAGTGGACTCAATGGCCTCCGAGGTCCCTTCTAATTTTAAATTTCTGAGGCTATGATAATATTTGCTGATTGAATCAATCAACAGATATAATGCAAATGCAATATTCACAGGATGCATGGAGGCTATGAATATACTGGTGTAGTTGTTAATCACAAAATGTAACAGACTCTCCACATAGAAGACAGAACAAAAACATTTACTCAAACACTAGAACGCCAAATCCATCATAACAACCAAGAAGTTGGTACACATAACCAATGCAGTGAGCACCAACATCCCCAAGCCTTCCTTCCCTCAGGCCTTCAAAACAAAACAGGCTCCCATAAGCCAAAATGTCCCTCTCTCACTCATGCAAGCTACCTACCTCCAGACTGCCTGCTCGCAGCTCTGTTCCTGCTCTCCTCTGCTCCTTCCTGCTCCATCCTTCCTGTTCCACCCTTTCAGGAAGCTCCTCCCACCATAGGTTCCATGTGACTACATTTGGCCTATTAAGGGCAGAGAAGATCTTCAAATTCCCATTACCATGACAACAGGGGAGGTCCTAGATCAAATCAATACTGACCAAAACACCAAAGTATTCAGGTATAGTTGGACTCTTGAGCATGGATAGAGAGCTGCATTTAGTTTACAGTCGGCCAAAAAGCTGAACTGGAAAAGAAGTTTAGAAACTAAAACACCGGTTTCACCTCCATCCCAGTTTTTGAAAGGTTATCATGAAACTCATCTTAATTTGGTTTCATTAAAAAATAACTCCAAGCTCACAGAATCTGGCAGGAAGTAGTGAAAAGGAAAGGAGAATGCCATAGCACCATCAAATGCTATCACTAGGAGATCTAGAGATCATCTCCATGTAGCCACTCATTTTATGGATGTGGAAATAGAAAACATAAATAGGACCAACTTCAGAAAGTCATTTATGAAATGAGAAGGCTAGACTAGATAACTTCTAAAGTTCCTTCCAGCTCTAACTTTCTGTGGATCAGACAGATTTTAATTTTCCTGATCTATGGAGGAAACTATGTCTAACCTGTTCTTCAATGCATTTTTGTAATTCTACTGGCTTAATTTAATCAAATTAAACTAGTTATTGTCAAGAAAAGCTTTTTCCCCACTCACACCAAATTTTCAAGGCAAGTTGTATTTACCTTTAAAAGTTCTTTTAAAAGTCATCAAAAGAAAATTATTTCAAAATTGTGTCTTAATGCTCACTAATGCATTTGACATTAAAATCAGGGAAGGCTTTGTGGAAGATAGTAAATTATAAGCATCACATTCAATTTTCTAAGACCTGTATACAAACATAGCCAACTAAGAGGTGTCAAATCATTTTAGAAATAGCTCTCTAATTTCTGACCCTATATTTTTTCACTTTTATGTATGGCATAGAACAGAATTCTAAAATAACTTTGGATTCAGTCTAAAATTTGGGCTTTTTTCACAAGTGGTCATTCAGGTGGCATCTTTGTAAAGTGTTGATTTTTATTAGTACCCTTAAAATTATTCCTAAAAATATGTTTCAGAAGGTCAATGATCCATCTTGGGTATTGCAGTCTTGTAGAAGGAGCCTCCTTTATTTCTTTTGAAGTCAATGTCTTCTAAGTACCAGCTCAACAAATGTCATAAAAGTTCACAAAACTATGTTAACAATTGAATAGCCTATGTTCCAGTTAACTACATAAACACTGTCAAATCTTTTGTGTTAAATAAATAAATGCTTAATACTGTTATTATTATGATGCGGTCTTCTGGGTATATGTTCTGGTTCTGCCACTTTTACTCCTTGTGTGAACTTGAAGAGGTTACTTAGCTTCTCTAAGACTCACTTTCTTCATCTGCAAAATAGGAAGGATGGGACTGGATGCCTTCTCATATTCCTGGTAGCTCTAGATCTATGTGATCTGTGGTATGTATGACAAAATTGTTCAATTGGGTGACATCTAAGAACACTTACAACTCTAAATTCTATAATCTTGTGATCCTATTTGTGTGAAAGATAAAAAAAACTGATAAAGATGATTCAAACAACAGTTGGTTTTTCATAGGCACTAATGTTTTCAATTAAATCATGAAATAATTATGAAAAATGGACTCCTTCCTGCTGAGCTCAAGTCATTTTTCACAAGCCACAAAATATGCTTAGATTTTCTGAAATTATTTAAATACTAAATTACCTAAATAAATCAGGACTTTCCCCACCTCTGCAACATAACACAAATGCTAAACTCTAAAAAGTATATTCACAACTTCCCATAATCACAAATGCCCATTAAAAACCTGGGATGGGGATGGGAGGGAGGAAGAGGCACTGTTTATTTTGGGCCTAATGTCTACCTTTTTTAAAAGATTTATTCAGAGACTCATGTACTTACTTTCTTGACTAGCAATTAACTTTTCTTCTTCAAATGTAATTCCATTTGTAGCGATGTTATCCTCTAACTAAAACTCTGTAATGCCACTATAGCAAACCTTTTTTTTTTTTTTTGCTAAAAGACTTTAAAAGCTTAGTTAATGGTGATTAAGCACAGAAAATGCAGATTTATAATGGTGCCTTTCGCCTGGGGCAGTCACTGTCTCCAGTTCTCTTCTCATTGATCATTATGGAGAATGATATTATTGAAAATATTTTTGTAGAAAAAATGTCACTAAGATCAACTATCTATTTAAAAACATCCTAGGGCAAAAGAGAGAGAAGAGACAGACAGACAGAGAGACAGAAAGACAGAATGAATCTTTTTATTCTCCCCCTATTTCCCCAATACCTTTTTGGGGGTTTTGAATTATAAAGATGAGAGAGAAGCCCCT